>VZTH01017183.1:65049-165978 GCA_013397815.1 Aleadryas rufinucha | reverse complement strand
AGGGCTGCCCTGCCCAGCACCACTGCCCAGCACCTCTGTCCAAACCCTTCCTCAGGGCTGCCCTGTCTGGACAGAGGTGCCCAGCACCACTGTCCAGCACCACTGCCCAACACCTCTGCCCAAACCTTTCCTCAGGGCTGCCCTGTCTGGGGCACGGATGCCCAACACCTCTGCCTAAACCCTTTCCCAGGGCTGCCCTGTCTGAGGCATGGCTACCCAGCACCACTGCCCAGCACCTCTGTCCAAACCCTTCCCCAGGGCTGCCCAGCACCTCCCTACTGGAGAGGCAGAACCAAATATTGGAAAAACAACCCTCTCGAACCCCACTCCCAGAAGTAACATTTCATCTTTAACAAAACACTACCAACAGCAGACAAAAGAGATTAAAAATTAGCTTTCTTCACCAAAAGGCAGGAGAATACTGTTAATGTCAGGTTTTATTTAGGTGCAAAAGTCAAAAGCTCGCCTGCCAGTTGCCATCTATAAACCTTACTAACACCAGTCCTACGTCTGCAACATTTATTCTACATCAGTGGCTTAATGATGTTGGTCTTCTGCTTTTCAAGGATTCAGCTCAGCACCTACTTCGCTTTTAAAAATAACAGGCAATTCAGTTGTGCAGCATTTTCATTAAACTGGGCTGCAGTGTGATGATATGAGAATGACAAGGAGAAGAAATATAAAAAATGTTTAATACAATAATAAGAAGAAACCTTTAAATTTTTTTTTTCCCCTCTGTGAACACGAAAGTTTGTAGCTATGGAAACTACTTATGAGAAAGCTAAAAAAATGTCAGCAAATATAGTCAGAGAATGATCTGGATATATGAAAGTCCTAACAATGCTAGAGAACCAGAGACACAGGGTGAAAGGAAAGTGTAAATTGAAGATGACAACACTTGTGCATCTGACAACACGTTCTCCTTCGACAGGCCAAATTCATTTTTATTGCCATGGCACTAAAGTCAATGAATTGCAGCTGGAATGAGTTTGACACTTCATATTGCTTTTGATAAAACCATTATAAAAAGCATATTTCAGCCTTTAGATAAGTATTTTAAAAGCATATTCTCTGCCATCAGTGAATTGTATGTGCAGATCTGCCAAGATAGTCAGTGTTATATCAAGAGAGTCAGCAGCACATCTCTTGCACTTTCTGTTCTTCAGCCACTCACCCTACTAAGGTGGCCAGTTGAGGTCCCTTCCATTTTAAGATCCACCCACTCATGTGCTCAGCTGAGGTTGGTGAGGGTCCTTCTGAGCCTTTCAAAGGCTTTCCCAAACTCACTGAAGGTTTTCCAGCTACTTCTCTTGTCATTTTGCAAATTAATGTCTTCATGCTGTGACCATTGGGACAGCAGACACGAGAAAGACCCATGTGCTTATGTCAACCTGGATTTTTGTATGGAAGTTATGATCCCAGTTAAAAACATTACTCATTTTTGGAGTTTCTGTTAGCGCAGTGCAGAGTTTACCTGGGCTAACACACTAGCTGGGAATGGCTCCAAGGACATGCTATGGTCTGTCAGGTCAATGTGCAAATTAAATCAGATTTATTCAGTGCACGGAGCTTCCCTTGGTGCTGTTTCAGCCCCGATTGTTAATTGAGCGGCCTTACATGGACACATTGTGATTCCGTGCTGTGGTTTGTACAGAAAACACAGTGAAGAAAACCTGAAGTCGATTTCTGAGCTGTCCACTGTGCTGGGCAAAGAATAAATCAACATCAGCAAATGCTCAGGAAATTTATATTGTGTAGGAAATATCCTGCTAAACTCTACCCATAGAAAGCTATGGCAATTTAGCTTAAATTAATTAGGTTAAAAGAATTAATAGTTTAAAAGAGTGGGCAAATGTCACTCTCTTAACCATCTTTGATGGGCTCTTTTAACCATCCTTTAACAGCCATCAAAGCTCTTGCTCCTGCCTATGCCCTTTCCTCTTTGGGGGCTGCCCATGTGAAGAGTTTCAGCCTGCAATTATGTGTGGTTAACACAGTTTTTATCTGTCACAGGGGGAGAAATACCAATAAAAGGCATCACAATGAAGTGTTGAAGAGTACAAGCAGAGCTGAGCTAATCACAGTGAAAGGCATTTCTAGCTGGGCTCTAAGCTGATAAAAGAGAGGATGAGTCCCCTTCACACTGGAGAGAACAACTTGTCCAAGGAGGGCAGCTGTCCTCAGCCTGGCCCTCCCTGCTCAGGAAAAGGTCAGGCTTTCAACCAAATCTTACAGCCAAGTAAGTTTTCTCTTGCTTCCTGATGATACCCACCTGACTTTACAGGGCAGCCCTGCTCTTCATCCCTGTGGGAAGCATCTTCCTTTCTGTGATAATTCACTTTCATATCTTCATGTGTAAACGAGAGCTTGAAAAACCACCCAAGACATGTATTTGCAATGAATCACCATTTCTCATTTAAGCTCCATAAGTCCAGCATCAGAAACAGAAATCTGGACCAGCCCCTGCTTGGGAGAAGTCCAGGCTAGCTACAAAAATACAAGACTTCTCATCTGCCAACTGCTTTACTACTAAAACATTGGATTAAAAAAACCACCCAGAAAGTAAATTAAGTAATCGAATAAAAATACCAGCAAACATCATAAATTGAAGTTGCAAGATTTGGAGGCGGAGCTGCAGCGATGTGATCAGTGACCGTGAGATGCTGCTTGCCCTCACCAGCTTTGCTGACCTGGACTATTTATTTCCCTGCACTCCCTCCCAGCTCAGCACGGGGCTGGCCACAAACCCGCTCTGGCTCAGCCTTCTTATTGACACGTGTTTGTCACTCAGACCTTGCAGGGCTTTCTTCCTGCTCGCCACTGAGCTGACTTGGTGTGCTCACTACTGGTGATCCTGGGGATGGTGAGGCTGCAGGAGCATTCCTGTCAGCTATTCCTGACAAGTTCTCAATGACATGGAGAGTAGCAGCTTTGCCAGAGCTGTGGAAGGGGAGTTCCTGGCACGAGAAGCCGGCTCATCTCTGCAGACGTCACTCTACCAGCACAGAAAAGCATTTAAGGTGCTCATTCACCACCTTCTCTCCACACAACCCTGCAATTCCCAGGAAGGGCAATTTATCTAAATTCTTAATAATTATTTTATGAAATGCAAAGCAGTTGCAGCACTAAATCTCATT
This sequence comes from Aleadryas rufinucha, assembly GCA_013397815.1. Lineage (NCBI taxonomy): Eukaryota > Metazoa > Chordata > Aves > Passeriformes > Aleadryas > Aleadryas rufinucha. Next base: position 162,841 of record VZTH01017183.1, on the reverse strand, counting down.
GCTTGTTTTCCCTTATCTGATCATGCCAAAGCAAGAGGTCCATAAACCTGTGGCACGTGATTGTATTCCTGCCCAGGATCCTGCCTCTACCATCAGGAATACCAGGCAGAAGACATCTTCCTCCTGCAAGCCCTCTGCCCCAACTCCACAGTGAACAGCAGCTGTGCAGAATGCACACAGAGTGTCAAACTCAGCACAAAATGACAAATGGGGTATTTAGGAACAACTCACTGCAGAAAGACTACAATGCATAGTTCAACAAGACTTTAAAAAACCCCAAAATGATCTGTTTTAACAAGCTGATCTGATATAACAAATGATCTGATATAACAAGCTTCAAAACATGACTGGGCTGTAATGTGCACTTTATAACCCTCTGCTGACTGGGAAGACATTAACCTACACTGACAGAAAATATCTGCAGCCATTTGGAGGCAGAGTTTAATACTGAATTTGCTTTCACCTTGTGACTCAAATATCCACAGCCAAAGCTGCAGCCAGAGGAAGGCGCATCGCTCCTAAAAATGCATCCTGGCTCTTCCTGCTGGCAAATACAATTTTCTTGGATTTAGTCAAGTTTCTGCCATCCATTCAAAGCTTTGAAACATCTTAACATATTTCTAACCTCAGCTTATCCCCTCGTGGGTAAGTGTGAACACTCCTGCTCAACACAGCTCAAACATCTACAAACCACCGCACTTTTTCATTTTTAATCCGTATCCTTCCATGCATCACGTGCCTTACCTTGGCTTCTACTTTTAAAATACAGTTTAACAGGAAGAAACCCTCTCAGGCTATTCGGAAAGGAAAAAGGGGAAATATATAAAAATGAAGACAATTTTACAGGTCCTACTTCAGCTAAACCTTTCAGGGCCTTCAATGAGAAGATAATCTTTCTGTGATTATGGCCAAACCCTCTCGTTGCTTGGCAACACATAATTAAGGAATATGTTTTCAGATCCGCTTTGCAAGCTGGCCATTATCAGATGAAATTACTGGAGCAACAAATGTCATCCTCATGCAAATGAGATGGTCGTAGGCAAAAGAAGAAAAAAAGAGGGTTGAGTAGCAAGAAAGAGCTCAACAGCACAGAAATGCTGCTGGCTGCTTCTTGCTGTGCACCGGTAATTCTGGTGAAGGGAAGGGATAATTTAAAGATTTTTAGAGAACAGGGTTTGCAGTTTATAAACGAGACACAGGGAAGGAGGGATTTGCTTCTCATGGAGGAGGAGATTGCTCCCAATCTCTGTGCTCTGGAGGTCCTTCAGCCCAGAGCTTTCACTGCGTCGGCATCGATGGCTCAATCAGACACAGCGCAAATAAATGAACATATTTGTGTTCCCCACATTATGCCAGTTTGTCTTTTTAGCCGCATTTATTTAAAAATACTGCCTGGATGTACTACTTTAGCATCTGATCCATGTCAACACAGAACATGTTGCCTAATACTGAAGCATTTTTTAGAAATCAATACATTACACCAGCTACATAAAGGACTCATAAGCGTGAAAGGACCGGCATTTACTTCCTAGCTGTGTAATTATGGTATGGCAGGGAAAGGGGTGTGCCAAGTGTCTGCATTTTGACAACTTTATCATTTCCACTCACAAAATCATCCTTTATTTAGATTCCTGTGGAATGGCATCACCAGTTTGGCACTGTCTCGATGCCTATAAATGGTATCCCTCTCATTAAAGCTCTGTGTGTGTGTGCTGGTACGGCACATTGTTAAACAATTGTTTGCACGGGAGTTCGGCTGAGCTGCACAGGGAGAGAACTCCCTGCTCACAGAGTCACTACCAGCAAAAACATTTCAAGGGGTGTCTTTCCACGTTTTTTTTTCAAACAAGCCACAAATAAATGGATTTGATGAATTCCCTTATACTTATCCAGGTGGTTTTGGGGTTAAGTTTCTGCCAGGCTCTAAGTACCACCATCAACATACATCTCCAAAGCAAGGAGCAGAGCCTGCTTGGATTGTTCATCTTTTCATCTGAGCAGCCAAGGGCCTGAGCATTTCTAGAAGGGGAAGGGAAGTCTAGGAGCCACCACTCATTTTTATTGTTCCAGTGCTTAATGACAGGCTTTTAGTTTTAAGCACAGCCCTATTACTTTAACAGCTCTATCGCTTCACTTACAGGCATCTCGAGAAGGAAATCAAGGGGTTTATTTTGTATGCCTGATAAAACAGCAAATTAATAATAAGAAGAAAAGCCTTAGGTAATGGCCAAAGGTAAGTCGATTCTCGAATAACACCATTAACTATCTGATGAATTTAGTCAAAACAATGCTAACCATTTCCTTGGAGGAACACATTTGTGCCTGATAACAACAGTAAAAAGTCAATCTGCAGCAAACCCTGTAGTCCTAATTGCTCAGCCAGCACAGTGTCTAATCTCCTGTTCTCTACAAACAACGGGAATGGCAAGATTAACCCTGGAAGCATTATCTGAGATACCGCTCATGTTTAACTGAAGTTGGCTAAACAAATAAAATATATGGAATTTAACTACAAAGCGAGAATCAGCATCTTTAGCTCCACATGGCCAGCACAGCCCTGCAAAGAAATCCCCTTCACCTCCTTTTCTAAGTAGGACAGCGTCTAATACTTAGGCATGAACCCCCATGACATTTGACTGCGGGTTTTTTGAGGGGTAAATTAAGCAACAACAAGGTGGTTCTAAACTACTACACGGACTAAGCCCCGTCAGTAATTACTTGGTTCAGGCGATGCCATGGTGGAGACGATGACGGGGGGCCCCGTGCGCCTGCTGAGCTTCGGGTACGGGGAGAGCTGGGCAGGGAAGGCGGGTCCGGTGGGTGCCAGGCCGCCGTCCCCCGGTGCTCCCGGCCGGCGGAGGAGCTGGGGGCTGCTGTGGGGGCTGGGTGCCGGTGATGCCGCCACCGTCCGCTCCCTCTTCATCAGCTCCATGGGCACGGTGTAGGTGGTGGGGTACGCCGTCTTGGGGCTGGCGTGCGGGTTGGCCGCCGTCATGGGCAAGCCGACCGGAGCAGAGTAGGCAGAGGCGGGCCGCGAGTGCGTGCTGCAAGGCAGGGGGGTGTTGTATCCCGAACCGGGGAGGAAGTGCGGCCCCTGAGGAGCCCCTGCGGGGGCCGCGTAGGTGGTGGTCTCCAGCAGGTGCTGAGTCGGGGCGCTGGACGGCCGGCGGTGCATCTCGACGCCTCTCGGGGACAGCGGCTGCAGCGGCGGCGGGTGCTGCGAGGCGCCGGGGCCGTCCACGGTGGGCACCCCGTACTCTGCCGGGAGCTCGCTGCGGTGGCTGAAGCTGTTGGAGCGGGTCCTGGGGCGCAGCGCCCCGCTCCTGCGCTCCTGCCTCTGCAGCTGCATCTCTGCCTTGTAGTTGTGGGCGATGCGGGACAGCACGCGGGCCTGCCCCAGGTTGGGCGCCACCGATTTGATGTCGTTCTCCTCCATCATGGCCAGCAGGTTCGGGGAGTCGAAGCCCTGCTGCAGCAGGGCAGCGAAGGTGCTCTCCGAGACGCCCTCCGCACGCAGCAGCGCTACGAACTCGGGGTCAAAGCTCCTCTTGGCCTCCGGCCCAGGAAACGTGGGGGGCACCGGCGGGTGCGAAGGCGTCGCCACCGCCGCCTCGTAGCTGTCGTAGGGACCCTTAGCGCCGGTGCTCTCCCTGCCTGGCCCGTAGCTGGTGCCGGTGCTGCTGGTGGGATCCACCACCAGGCAGGTGGGGGCGGCTTGCCTGGCCGCCGCCTCGGGAGCCCGCTCTGTCCCATCGCTGTAGCCCGGCCTGCTGGGGAAGGTGGGTGGCTCTGCTGCGTACCGCGGGCCGGGGGGCTCCGTGCCGTACCACGCCGGGGAAACATCTCTGCCGCGTATCCGCTGCCCGTCCAGGGCCAGCTTGGGGTCCCTGTAGAGGCGGGCGGCGTCCGGCGGGGCCGGCGGGCGCACTGCGGTCTGGTCCCAGGACAGCCGGCTGCCGGGTGCCCCGTAGCTCGACAGCGGCCTGCCCGCCACGTGGTCGCGGTAGCAGCGGGGGTCCTTGGGTGACCTCGCCGACAGCGACGGGTCGCTGTAGTAATCCTGGGGTGGCAGAGAGCCCCGGCCTGCCATGGGAGCCGGCCGGTCGCAGTAGGCGAAGTCAGGGACAGAGCCCTTCCTCAGCGGCCCCGGCGCGAAGGTGGCATCCTGGTACGGGTACGCCTCTTGCTTCAGCTCCGCACCGCCCTGCAAGATGATATCATTTGCCCGAGGCGGCTCGTACCAGCCGCCCTCACCGCCGTAGGTCAGGGAGCTCCTCCGGCCCGGTGGCCTCTGGTACTCGAAGGCGTTCTCGCTCTCCCAGTTTCCCTCATACCAGCCGGCAGCGTCCCAGCTCTGCGAGCGGCCGATGTTGGGGTGCTTGCTGGGGATGGGCATCGCCACCAGGCCGCTTGTTCCCGCTCACACGGACAAGAGGAGGTGCTTTCCTTCTCAGCGTTTCTCCGGCACGCATCCAAACCGGACCGCGCTCTGCCTGAGCCCTCCCGGGACTTCAGGAACCACCGGGCGGCGGTTTTGCCTTTCCGAGTGTGGCCTGAATTATTAATGCTCGGTAACCGTAGCAGGCAGAGCATGCGGCGGCCGGCGGAGCGGCTGCCCCTGGCCGTGCGGTGCGGCCGCGCAGGAGAGCGGCCGCGCTCAGCCCAGATGCTTTATCCTGTGCCGCTGGGGACGGCGCGCACACACGGACAACTGGCCGAGCAGTGTGTGGGGATTAGGAGCTAAATAAAACCACTAAAGCCCTCGCTCCATGTGACATCATTTTAGCCCGATGAAATCTCACGCACTGACCCAGCCAGCAACCTCGATGCAATTTTTCCCTCGGGGAATGCTGTGTTGTTTTTTTTTTTTTTTTTTTTTTTTTTTTTTTTTTTTTTTTTTTTTTTTTTTNNNTTTTTTTTAATTTTGTTTTTTAACAACGTGTTTTTAAACGCGTGTTTCATCTGTTTCGGTTGTCTCCTCCCTCACATCCTCGTGCCCCAGCCCCCGGCAGGGATGGGCAGCGGGAGAACGGAACGTGCGGGGCTCCGCTCGGCCCCGCACACGCGCGTGTAAAAATAAAAAAGAAAGCTTCAGTGTCAGCTCAATCTTAATCCAACCTGATGAAATGCTAATCCACCGCACACAGCTAAGGACAAATTAAATGGGAGCCAGCAGACAGGCCTAAAAAAGGCCAGTGCAAGATACTCGAGAGTACGAGAGCGATTAGAAATTACTTAGGTATCTGTTTAGCACTTTATGAATATTATAATTTGCGTTGGAAATTACATTTTTTTTTTTGTAGTTTCAAATTAGCCACGCTAACTAGGCTCCAAAAGGATTCTTTATATTATTACCATAATACCCAAATCCTTTCATCATCCCAGGACAGAAAATTGTGGAGGTGTAATCTGGAATGCGTAATTTTAAGACCCTAGCACAGGTCATGGAGAAGGAGGGGAGGATCAAAGGATCTAAAGCCTGGCCTAACAAAGCAAAAAGGAATAGTAAGACTTTTGCCCATTATCTCCAGCTTCCTTTGGAAAAAGTACATGTTTATGAAATAGGAAAACACTCAGAAACATCACACAAAACTCAATTTGTACTGAGCAGTATTTCAACATCCATGTGGATTAAGCTTTTTTTACACTTAGCGTAGGCAAAGGGATTTAGATGGAAGCACAGCACAGAAAATTGTTATTTGGGAATGTAATAAAAATTTCCACATAGAGTCATTGTTTTCAGAGGAGATATTAAAATGGCTCCCCAAAACATGTAATCTAAATTATGATAGGCTGCTCATGCTCAAATATTCCTTTTCAAAGAAGAACAGCTCAACTGTTCCTTATTTTGCTGACCACTGCTACGGAGGCAACATTTTATTTTTTGAATTAAAAAATTCAGACGGAAACGATTTCGCCTTTCTCTGCTACAATCACAGACTTCTTCCCCTCCAATATACCCCCTTCCAGGACAGACCCACTGAAAGGAGGAACAGCCACCTTCCCTGGTCTGTTTGCAAGACAGCTTGAGCATTTTTCCTGGCTAATCCACAATAAATGTTTAGTGCACAAGCCATCACATGATGGACTATTGTGCTATTATGATAGCTAAATCACTAATACAGTCTAATGCTTATACTTGCCTATCATACTAATACCTCTGGGCTATATTTCTGACCCAAATACTGACAGGATCTTTGAGTAATCCCTAAATTTCTTTATTGCAGTAAATATTACAAATCCCCTTCAAACATTCTCTCCTCCAGTTCCATCCTCAAGAATCACGATCTTGAAAATTATGCTGGATATTACACAGACATGCAAAACATGGGCCCCAAAAGATTATTTATGCAGTTCTCAGAGAATATCTGATTGGCATTATACTGAATTAACTAACAAACTTCAGGCACACTGGAAAATTTCTTCTTTTGTGAGAGTCAAGATGGGAAGACACATTTGTGGCTTACAAATAAAGCAGAGAATATTTTAACCAACAAAAACATTTTATTACAACAACATTTTGCTAAAGAATAAAATGTATTCCCAACTGGATACAGTGAGATTGGTGCCATTTGTTTGTTCTGAAGCAGCAGAAGAAATCTACCCAAAATGTATACGACAAAATAATAAAATCCTGGTCTATAGATCAAGGGCATCTTCCACCATTGTCCTCAAAGAAATTACTAACGAACAGCCACCATGTTAAGCCCTGCTTGACAATGGAAAAGTCGTGCCACAGAGAAAAGAAATTGCAAAAATGCTGATTTTCAACAACTGCAAGGGAAGTCAGAAGGGAGCTTGGAGCATTCACTACCTCTGAAAAAAACAAAGGCTTTCACAAGCCCTTGGGTCGGACACACAATGGAAACCTCGCCCAAACCGACACATCTGTGACTGGTGGCCATGCCCTGCCCAGGGCACATGTGGGTGACAGCAGCACCCGGAGAGCCACCTCCAAACTCCCTCCACCCCACGCACAGGAGCTCATCTGGGCTCTGAAAACCACCCTGGCACCAGCCTGCCCTTGCAACCTTGCAGCCCTTGGGCAGGAGATGTGTTCTTCTTCCAGCCCTGCACAGGGGCCAGGAAAGCCTGACTGGGGACCTGCCACTGGAACACTCCTGCACATGGATGGTTTATCCCATAAGTGCTGGCCTCAGTGGAACAAACTGATTATTCCCGTGCTCCAGGCCAAGCAGAGGCAAATGCCTGCAGGACCAGGGGCTGCAGGATTTGCACATTTCCCTGCAGCCAAGGGCCAGATGTCCTCTTTGGAGGGCTCTGCTGGCCCCAGTTTTTGTTGACCAAGAGCTGTATCCAGTGGGGGAGATGTGGCCAGGAGCCGTGGGCTGCCTCCTGTGCCACCACGGCAGCAAAGGAAACGTTACACCCCCAGCAAACCAAGGAATGAATAAGGAATGATCGGAATGAAATATTTATGGATGGGCAGGAAAGGTCTTTTCTTTTTCTGTTTTTGGCAGTCTTAAAAACAGCCCCTTTGCAAATTCAAGCAGTGTGGGCAGCAGGGCAAGTGAGGTGGTTGTCTCCCTGTATTCCACTGGTGAGACCCCACCTGCAGTGCTGCGTCCAGCTCTGGGGACTGAAATGTAAGAAGGACACAGAGCTGTTGGAGCGAGTCCAGAAGAGGCCACAAAGATGACTAGAGGGATGGAGCACCTCTGCCATGGGGAAAGGCTGAGAGAATTGAGATTGCTCACCCTGGAGAAGCTTTGGGATGATCTTACCAAAGCCTTTCAGTACGTGAAGAGGTCCTCCAAGAGAGCTGGAGAGGGACTTTTTAGAAGGGCGTGGGCTGATAGGACATTGGGGAATGGCTTCCCACTGCCAGAGGGCAGGGTTAGATGGGATATTGGGAAGTAATTCTTCCCTGTGAGGGTGGGGAGGCCCTGGCACAGGGTGCCCAGAGAAGCTGTGGCTGCCCCTGGATCCCTGGAAGTGTCCAAGGCCAGGTTGGACGGGACTTGGAGCAACCTGGGACAGTGGAAAGTGTCCATGGCAAGGGATGGAACTAAATGAGCTTTAAGGTCCCTTCCAACCCAAACCATTTTGTGGTTCTATGAAATCATGTGAAATGATTCTGTTCCTATTTCTGCATCCAGACCCAAGCAAGATGGCCAGGAGAAGATACAGAGGCCCTGGGGCCCAACCTGATGTAACTGATCCCACTGGTGTTTCTCGGGAGTGCAGGAGGCACCAGCACCCACGTCCTCGACGTGAGGGGGAGACAAGGACTGTGGAACAGGCCCTTTATCTTTTAATTCTAGAGGTATTTTGGGAAAGGGAAAAAAAAACCCCACACACAGGGGGGGAGAAAAAAAAAGCTGATCAAGAGATTAAATGCTCTGGTATTTCAGATCACGTGAAAAATGCAGAGTTTTGACTTAATACCCTGGTTTTCCGTTTAGNGGAGACAAGGACTGTGGAACAGGCAGAAAATTTATTCTCCCTTTATCTTTTAATTCTAGAGGTATTTTGGGAAAGGGAAAAAAAAACCCCACACACAGGGGGGGAGAAAAAAAAAGCTGATCAAGAGATTAAATGCTCTGGTATTTCAGATCACGTGAAAAATGCAGAGTTTTGACTTAATACCCTGGTTTTCCGTTTAGCATTGCTCTCATACGTGGTAAATTTGGCCACAATATTTGGTTACAATACAACGACCACAGAAGTCTGCTCTGAAAAAAAGGTGATGACAGAGTAGGAGAAAGGTGGGCCCATTGTTTAGACACTGCATTCAAAACCGATGGCAAGAAACGTGAGCCTGGAACCCTCCTGCAGTGGATGTGAAACAAGCAATGCTAGAAAGTGCTGTTCTCTTCCCATGAGGAGAGTGTTTTGCACATAAAACCCAGGGTAGGAAATCAGGATGCTAAATCTGCAACACAACTGTGTAAACAACATTCTTTGGAGTCCGTAGCACTGACTCAGGAGAGGTTGGCTGCAAAATTTCATTCATATTGATATAAAACATTTCATTACCTATTCTGAAAGCAAGTTGCCGGAAAAATTATTCTGTGCAGCAAAATAATACAGATTGGGATTAGTTCTGCTTCTTGTTATTGTAAAATATATTTCAACTATAAACTTAAATCCTGTTTATATTGGGGAAAAAATATTTTTAATGTAGATTAAGATGTTGATGTTTTCCCCCCAATTATTTTCTTCTGGGAGAGAGTGGAACAGAAACAACGTGCCAAATGTAATTTCTGGCAAAAACTGTAAGATGCAGCAGTATGGGAAAGGCTATTTCTCTTCCAAAGGCAAAAGAATCCTACCCTAGTAGTGAAAAATCCTCTGGAGAACAAATACATCTCTTGTTAATGGAGAGAGCAGGTATCAGGACACCCAGCCTTTATAGCTCGCTCTGCCACTGTCAGAGAGTAAATTGCTTAATTTCTTACTTGCTGATTCCCCTTCCATCAAGAGGGATATAATAATATACACCTCTCACACTCAGATGGTGTTAAGATTAATCAGTGTTTGTCATGTGTTTTCAGGTGACAAGGTACAAAGCTACTGGGAGGATAAATGCTCCTGCCCTCCCTGCCTGGGCTTTCAAGGACTGCATGTGATTGTGCCTAATGACCCCCAAAGCTCAGGAAGCCTCTCCTGAACATCCTCCTCCTATGTTCAGCTTGCAGGATGCCAGGGAAGGAGAAATGAGCTAAGTTATACTGTGGTGTACCATGGATGCTGTGGAGAAGAAAAGGAGTGGGGTGCAGCGTGAGTAATGCGCACACACACACATACACATACATTGAAAAGAAACAAAATTTTTAAAAAAAATTGGGAGAGGAAAAGCAGCAAGAAAATGTTCCAAATCCTTTGAAACGACTGCATTTGCTAAAATTTGGCTCTGCAAAATCTCCCTCACAGTGGCAATAAGCACTCTGCCTAGATGGACTTTTTAACAGTCTCCTGAAATTAAGGGAGCACAAAGAGAAAATTAGCAGGATTGTGCTGGAATCATTTTCAATAATCAAAGGAGCAGCACAGCATCTGAAAGCACTCAGCACTTGAAGCCCTGCCACATGCTTTTACCAATTTCCAAACCAAAAGCATCGATGCTTTGTAACTTCAACAAAACGCTCACAAACACCAACTCGGTGCGTTACAACAAAACACTCTTAAGATCAGCCGGTTATTAAACAATCATTGCCTCATGGAACTCTGCATTTTGATGACTTTAAAGCAAAAAAACCAAAAGCTTATGTCCGTTTGTAACTCAATCCCTCAGCGCTGGGATAGGACGTGCCATAACCATTGGCGTGACAGGCTCCAGGAATGGAGGAGCACACGCTGCCCTGAAATGTGACGCACAAACTGGGACCAGTGGCTGGGTTCAGCCACCATTCCCATCAGTGACACACAACTGGGCCCACGCACATGGAAAATAAAAGGTCAGTATGGGACCCCAACAAACACACAGCAAAGAACTTCCCATGCCAGAGCCAGCAGATGTTTCCTCTCCAAGCTGGTGATGCTGTATCGCAGTGCCCTTCTGAATCATTCCCCAAGAATTCCCCCAAAACCCCACAAGCCAATGTGAGGAGAGAGGATGTGAGGCCTCTTCCACTCCCACCAGCCAGCGTTGTGCTGAGAAGGTGCAAGGAAGCATTTCACGACAATAAGAGTGACTTTTCCCTTTATCCCCGTGGAGCTGCCTCTCCGCTGCCATGTTGTGCCAGTCTCTGGCTGGAAGGGGTTGGATGTAGGAGATGGGCTCCTTCCCACCCTCATGGCCAGCCAGCCATGTCTGCAGTCACTGCCACACATCAACTCTCCATCTGGATATTCCCTTTCACAGATGGATGCCTTACCCCAAAATTCTTTATGATAAGAGAGAATGTCTGGAGCTGTGTCAGGGAGGTTTAGGTTGGATATCAGGGAAAGGTTCTTCCCCCAGAGGGTGCTGGGCACTGCCCAGGCTCCCCAGGGAATGGGCACGGCCCCGAGGCTGCCAGAGCTCCAGGAGTGTTTGGACACTGCTCCCAGGGATGCACAGGGTGGGATTGTTGGGGTGTCTGGGCAGGGCCAGGAGTTGGACTCAGTGATTCCTGTGGGTTCTTTCCAGCTCAGAACATTCTATGGTTCTATGAATTATCTTCTATTTATTTCAGAATGAGGTATGTGCCGGAAGCACCCCAATGAGCACGTGGTAACTTATCACCTCATCCTGCTCCCTGGGCAAAGAAAACCCTGGAGGTTGCCCTGAGAAACTGTAGATATCCCATCCCTGGAAGTGTCCAAGGCCAGGCTGGACAGGGCTTGGAGCAACCTGGGATAGTGGAAGGTATTCCATGCCCATGGCAGGGGGTGGAACAAGACAATCTTTAAGGTCCCTTCTAACCCAAACCATTCCATGATTTGCCATCCAGGAAGAAAATCAAACTGCAGGTAACAAATGCAGGAAGGCAGCAATCATCTAAAACACACTTGCAGCTAAAAAAGAGAAGTGCAGCTGTAAAACACACTTTGAGCCATTGGAATGAGCCTTACAAGCTCTTCAAACTTCAATCAGAAACCATTTTGCCTTTAAGTACGGGGAAACTCCAATAAAACTTGGCAGAAACAGCACTGTCACATTCCTGCATCAACAAAGGGATAATAAAAATATCAGATGTATCCCTACAGCACACAGCTACACAGTCTCAAGGACTAGAAAATAAAAATCAATCTGGATGCTGAACGGCGGGTGAAAAGCAGCAGAGACAAGGTTCATTGGGCACATCCCTCAACCATTCGCAAAGATCTAATCTACGAATGCTCTTAAAAATAATCCTCTGGAAATCACATCAAGCACCTTGTCTCCAAAACTGGGTATTAAGACTTTGAGGTCAAATCTCATCATTTTTAATAAGAATTCAGGATCAAGATTTAAACAGCATGTGTAATGAAAAGCATGGGAATTATATCTGTCCCAGAAAGCAGGAGAGAAATCCACTGTTAAATGAATATATATTGTAAATCTGAACTCTGCCATGCCTGCCTGGGCTTTGCATAAAAAATAATTAATTACTAGACTGTAACACGGGCCTGGGGAGATAAACAGGCTGGGGTTCAGGGTGTCTCTGTGCCTTACTTCCCCTGATGATACCAAGAGTTTGAAACATGTACTTCCCTTTCACACCCATCGCAGATAAAAACCAAAACCAGACAGGAGGAAATATTACTTTAGCTAAAGAAGTATTTATGTCTTGCTTTTTTAAAAGGCTGGTGTCATGTGCTGTTGTACTGCAGACCATCAAAAGTGAGCTATATCTTACTGCGTTCCCTCTTTGCTGAGTCACTCAAATATCTGTATCATCAGCAGCAGCAACACATTTTCTCTCCAAAATGGGTGTCAATCCATAACTAAGGCTATTTTGTGAACTTAACCTGTTTATTACTAAGTTTTTAAGTGCTAGATGGCAGCAGAGTGTTTTGTTTTAAACAAAAATTAAAAAGATAATCCAAAAAAAAAAAGAAAAACCAAATTAATAGTGTTAAGCTAATGGGCTATATAAAAGTGTCACTAAGAAATGATCAATGTCCTGCAATTTTAAGAAATGCAAAACCAACTCAAAACTTGCTCTTTGAAGAAAGCTCTCTAATGAAAACCTTCACTGTTTTGGCACTTGGATCCATTACATCTGTTTGTGGAGAGCAAAAAATATAAAAGAAAAGTTGTGTAATGTGTTTCCCTGCAGCTTTATTTTAGTATAGCCAGATGTCCTACGCCTGTCAAAATATTTACCAGTAAATATTCAGGATATCGGGATAAATTCGAAAAGACTGGTCCAGATCCAAACACCACCAGCCCCTGAAACAGTGTAACTTAGGAGTCAGACATAAGTTTTATTCTGGTATTTTGAAGGAAAACCCATCCTGTTCTCATCAGTCCCCGAGGATCGATCATTTCTCATCACATATTTGGAAGCAGCCAACTTCCACCCCCTGGATGCTGGAGGCAGCTTCTGCAGCGCTCCCACATTCCAGAGCTCGGGAAGAGGCACCAGGGCTGCCCCGAGGCCCTGCTCCAACAACCTCTTCCCAGTGAATATTCTGGGAATATTATCACTTTTCTGAGTGATCTTTAAATGCGGGGGAGGATTTAGAGTAAGGAGGAAAAAAAACCCCCAGATACGATGACAACATGTTAATCCCCTAAACCAGTTAATTTAAACGGGAAATGTGGTAAGGATGGAAATTAAGTTGATGGTATTGAAGTCATCAGCTGTAATTGTTTCTTAATTAATGACACGAAGTTGTAAAGCGTGTTACACGGAACCTTGTCTGGAGGCTGGGGAAAATGGAAAAATACAAGGCAGAATTAAGAGTTAGACACGTATTAAGTTCCCATCAGTGTGGGTTTAAACACAAGGAGAACACAACACGAGTATTTTTTCCTATTTTGGTGCACATGGCCCTCCAGCCCAGGGAAAGGGGAGCTCCCCCTCCTGCAACAGCTTGAGCCACACATCTACTGTGATGCACACCAAATTAATGGAATTTCTGCCTGCAACCTTATCTAAATGTGTCTTACTCTTTCCTGGATGCCTGGGGCATTTTGTCAGGCTGGCTTTGTATCTGGCTCGAGTCCTACATCTTGTCATGCACATTCCCCTGTGGAATGTCACAGGGGGGAATGTACAGGAAAAGCATCCACACAGGACTGGAAGCTACTGGAGCAGCCTGTGCCTCCATGCAAGGGCCACAGCACACCCCTGGATATGAGCTCCATCCCAAAGCACAAGAAGGACTCTTATGAGCATAGAGAGTTCTTGATTCAGCACAGCAAAAGGGTTGAAAACCATGGAATAAGGTCAATAAGCTTGAATAACACCTGTAACAACACTTGTAACCTGTAATAACACTTGAACTTTCTACATCCACATGATACTGTCCAACTTCTTATAAAAAAAAATCATAAAATTTTAACAAAACCTATTAACGACAAGTAATTCCCAAACCTGCCATGCCTCTATCAGAGCAGGGATAATTAAGAGCACCACTTTTCACTGGTAAAAAGAGGTGTAATCCAGCTTTTCTGTGAATTTGAAGTGGTTTTCTGAAACCTTCATAAAGGCCAAAGAACTTAATTCTGGAAAAGCAAAACATCAGGAGCAGCCAGACAGATCTTCAGTTTGCATAAATCAGCACAGGGTGCAATGGCAGAAGATCTGACAAGCTAATACTGCTTTTTCTCTAGGCTAAATGTGGTAAGCAACCCTTCCTTAAAAGCCTGATAGTTTATGTGCTTTGAGGTGGAAACTCAAAAAAAAAAAAAAAAAAGTACAAAAAGCTTTCTTGTGGGGGGAAATCCTTGTACTGTGTTTTATATTCATGGAACAAAGAAACTCCAATCTATGAGATAAAAAAGGTCTACATTTATTCTAAATAAGTCACTTTTACTCAGGACAAGCAGTTTCTTCCGTGTGTGATATCATCTTTAACTCATTGTTTCTCATCAAATGCCTAGTGGTGATAAGGATTTCCTGAGATAACAAGCTTCCATTTCTAAGCAGTAAAAATAAGTATTATGTTACTTGGTGTGCAAATTTGCAAGAATGGAAGAAAATTTCTCCACCCAAATATCAAATGTACTCATTTTGGCCACTGTTACATTATACAAAGCAGCAAGAATTGGAGGCAGCCACTTTCCAGAACTGTAGTTTTAAAGTATATTTTCCCTTTTGGTTCCAGGAGCAAGGTTTCTCTGTTTTTTAGCATGGATGGACTGTGGTTATTGAATGAGAACCTGTTCCACAGTCTGCTGTTAGTGGTGTGTGAGCCCAGACCTCAGGGACACATTATTCAAATATTCCTGAAAAGCCAAAAACATCACAATTCTTCAGGAGCACTTTTATTGAAGGTTAGTGTGGGGTTTTTTTAACAATAAGAAAGTGCACAATAAGCAATAATTGACATTGTGATTATTAAGTCCACTTCTATGGAGGATAAACTGAAATAAAGAGGTAAAAAGCACCATAGATCCAGGTAGGTACCAGAGCACCTACCATTACATAGTGCATTTATTCAAATATCACTGGACATGGTCTGCACTGACTTCTGTCACAGGGGGAAAAGTGGAATACAAAACTTCTGTCCACCTTGGAATGAGTTAACCAGCCTCATGCAGCCATGGCAGAGATAACTTTGGTGATGTTGAAAACATCCATTCCTACTCCAAATTCCCTCCTCCATTTCACAGAATCACTGAGGTTGGAAAAGACCTCTGAGACCACCGAGTCCAACCTGTGACCGATCCCCACCTTGTCACCAGCCACCACTCCGGTCCTTCTTGGACACCTCCAGGGATGGAGACTCCAAACCTCCCTGGGCAGCCCCTTCACCCACCCTTAATTCCATGATCCCAGCTGGACAGTGTGTCATGGGAAGGTGCCTATTCATGGTTTGCAAGACAAATGATTGCATCAAGGACACAGACCCACCCAAGAGGCTCCAGTAACCACGGCGGGGTCACATTCCCACTGAGAAACAAGGATTTGTGGAGAGTCCAGGCCACACACAGATACTGCAGTGGCTGGAAGGTAAACACATGAGGAATTCCCACAGGAAGCATGAATTGTGGGGAGCACCACTGAAGCCTCAGCCAAAGAGGGCACCAGGGTGCCACTCAGAATGTAAGGCAGTAAGTCAAAAAGCCAGGGGCTCGTGCATTAAGCACTGAAAAGTATTATGTGACTGTGCTGGCATTTATCAGCCATCAGACATATCAAAGGATCTGAAAGAAAACAAAGAATACAGATGGTCTGTTTGCCCTGCAAACAGTTCTATTTTGCAAAGTACAGACAACTTTGGTGGCACAAACTGACACGTAGGGACAAGATTTCCCATCGGATAATGACAAATCCTGGAGCAAAAACTGTCAGAAAATGTCTGGGCTCGCTTGGCCTTGCAATTATTTTTTCACCGTTGCTTCTTGCTCATCTCAGGGCTGCCACTTCTGGGGCATGTGGTGAAAGCTTAACTGACTCATAAATGTTAGTGCAAACTACAACCTCTAAAGCCAGGCATTCCCATTCCATGGCACTGGTGTTGAAGACAGGCTAGCAGGGATGCAATAGTCCGGACCACAGGCAGCACTTGGGGTCACGAGGGAGGAATTCCGTGGCGTTGGGAAACCCGTGTTCTGCGCACAGACAAGATGCTGCCATCCTGCATCCGGGATGTGCCACCACTGCTGCCTTGTCCCCGCTGAGTTTTGACACTCAACAAGGAAATGGCACAGTGCCATAGCACCTTCTCCTCTGCCTGCTCCCACAGACACAGCCAGCACTGCGGATGGGCTGCTGCTCACTCCCTGCCTAGCTCCTGGTGATGTTTAATATTTATTTAACCGTATTGACAGAAGCACAGGATAAAGATCAGCTGAGCAAGCAGCAAGATTGATGCTGCAAGTTATTTCCTTGCCCGGGAATACCGTGTGCGAGCACTGGAGTCCCGTGGGAGGGATGGATACGAAGCACCAGGAGTGCCACGGCCTTCTGAGTGTGGGGTTTCTTGGAGGCACTGTCATACACCTTGCTCTGCCACAGGTAGCACAGAAAAAAATTACATCTAATCTCTCTGTTGTTGTTTCCTGAATGAAAGGCAGGTAAGCTTCTGCCCTGAGGGCTTTTGCTGCCATTTCTTTGAAAGGCTGGAAACTGCAGCAGGTTTGGGAATGAGCCCACTCCTACACACTGCAACTTGGCTGCAAAATTCAGGCCCTTTTTATCCCAGGCAGAGCAGGCGGGTCTGGCAGCTCCCCATCCATGGCTGCAGGACTGTGCCTCGGCTTTGTTTCACACACAGCAAAGCCAACAGCCCTCCCTCCCCATCTCCCACTCGGACGCCGCTCCACAATTTTTACTGGAACTCTTTTTTTTTTTTTCATACACCCCGAGGTAAAAAAACCCATCATGGAACGGAAAATTTCAGCTCAAACAAAATTTAAATGTGACAAAATCACAAGCTCATGGGAACAGGACCCAAAAGAGGGGCTGCTGGACAAGTCTGACTCCACACAGCACCAGCGGCTCCACCTCTAAAGCATACTTTGACCCACTATGGAATAAGACACAATTCCACAAACTGGAATTATGTAAACCACTCTGCATATATTATTTGCAAAAGCCCCAGCCATTCAATGGGTCCATCCTTCCACCCATATGGATCCAATTACAGAACAGGCACCCAAAGTTTCTGGGACAACCAGAAGAGAAAGAAATGGGTAAGCCAAGACCACTGTGAGCACAGTCCAACTTCACTTCTTTCGGATGGGCATCACCAACCCACTTAATTGTTGACAGACTATTCACAATGTCTTTGCTGCAGGCTGCTGCCCTGAAATTCCTTTATCCCCTCAAGTCTGGACCTTTATCCCACCCACATTCGTCTACAGATCAAAATTTGTGACCTGGTCAAAAAGCTCACATCTTCAAACCAGCCTGCTCAGAGCGAAAAGTAACGCTGTCATACAAAGATGTCATAAATAGACATTAAAAGAAAAAACAAAACCAGAGGAGCTGGTGAAGCTGAGCCATGCACTGAGACTGCACAGCTCCTCTCTTTGGAAGACTCATAAACCTGCCTGTAAAGGCTGTAAACTGGCTTTTTAAACGATATCACCTCCTTGTATGGCTTGGATTATTTTTCCACGCCAGATGCACATTTAACAGAGTAATACAAACACTGCAAGTCCTTAATAAACTCTTTTAATGCCCCGACAGTTTGTAAGGCATTTCCCTCAACATGTGTCTGGTTATGGTTTCAGTAAGCCTGCAGGAAGAAGAATCTGTCTGGCAGTTTGGACAGTGATTACAACATGTAGCCCGAGGATATTTCACCTCCAGACCTGCCACCATCCTGCTGCATGGAATAAAGTCCATTCCCAGCAGACTCTGCAAGGGTTTGTGTGGGGAATAGTAAAAGGGATGGTATATGCAACTTCAGGAAAAGCACAGAAATCCACCTCTGTGCTACCAGACATTTAAGTCTTTCATCAGGTAAATGCAGCTTTGTATCCCATTCACATTTAAAGGGAAAAGCTCCTTAAGTGCTTTCACAGAACAGGAAATCATTAAAAGCAACTATTTTGGACCACATTGCCCTAAGGTTGATGGAGCAATAGATTCTTCTCACTGAACACAATTCTGTTAGCAAAGACTTCTCTCCTCCATCTGCTGAACTAGTTCCCTAGTTTCTCAGCATCTTTCACTGATTATTCCAGATACCTTTCAAGACAAAACTGAGAAAAATGATCGTTTTTTTTTCAAAGTATGTTTTCACAGCAGCTGGAATGGCTCCTTTCAGTGCTTTTCTATGCTATAATCCAAGATTAGGAGCCTATAATAAAAAATAGCCATCAGAAGAAGTATTCACCTGTCCTACAAATGTAGTATTTTGGCAGATCCGAAGCTTTTTGCATTTTTCAAGGTAATTTTTACAATGCTCCTCACACTCAGTCCTTGTCTGTTGCTCACAAATACAACACAACAGCGTCTTGCAATGGTGACTCCCATCATTTCCATCAAATCACAAACCCAGTGCCAAATGACAAAGTATACTTTAGAAAGTTATGTCTCCTGCACATTTACAGATTAGAAAAGAATATCTTTTGACCAAGAAAGAAGAAAAAAGCTCATATATCAGAGAAAAATAATCTAAACTTCAATCACATCTAAAGCTCCGTTAGCAGGTTTGTCGTACGATCCTTTTGAATTTCTTGTACACTCAGCAACTGGATCTGATGGTAAACATCAAACCAGGAAGGCAGCTTTTGAAAATCCAGGCTCAGCTGATAGAACTCTTTTAAGTCGAGTTCAAAGTAAGTTTTGAAGATGAGATAGTGTTCTACACCTGAGTGTTTATGACATTCAGTAGGAGAAAGAGGCAGCTCCACACTGCAGCGTACCCTGGATACTCCCTCCTAACTCATCTCCTCTGCTCTGTCTCCCCTTTTCCAAAATTAACAGGGCAAAATTAATAGAGGTAAGTAACTTATGATGAGTTTAAAACAACAGCAATGGAGAGCAAGCAATATATAACAGAAAAGTCAGGGCAAAACCCACCCTTGTCCTGCTGATCAGCATTTCACGCTCACTGAAATCCACAAAGCCCCACACGTTTTGCTCAAATGGGCCCAGCACAACTCCCCTGTGAGCTCTGTGCTTTCATCCCCCACCAAATCCTATTCCACCTTGTTGGCATTCAAGTAATACTGCAAATCGTTACCCTGCAGGCCACTATCCATCTCCTTAAGAGCAGCTGACCACTGTAACTCCTCAACAGACACAAGATATTCTCCCTAAAATAACACTCTGCTCTGCATTTGTTGCTGATGGCAAAACTTGCACGAGCATTGGAGAATTATTGGAGTGGACACCAAAAATCAGAGCGTGTTTGCCATCACTTGATTTCTGTCATCAGGAACTTACACCATGTGAACTGCAATAGAAAATGTTCCTGAAAACTTTTTCTGCTGGAAAATTGATCCAGAAGGTAAAAGTCACCTGTGCCGTGGCACTGTAACACACCATGAATGAAGAATTACAGCAAACCTGCCTGATCCCCACACACCAACCAAAGAAAAGCTGTTACAACGTGCTCAAAACCATTAGAACAACCACTCTTAAATTTTCCATCAATTTATCACAGGATGATAGTAAATGTGTTTTAAATTGGGACTGACCAAATCATTTTAGTAGACATTAGGATAAGCAGAGATGACCTGGTAATTAAAGAAAGATCTTATTCTCAGGACTACACTTGACTTCCAAGCGAGTAACCAGAACTGTGGGAATGTATTTTGAGCCTACAAGAGAGGACAGGGAATCCAGCCCTGGATTTGGGTCTCTTTATGCCCAAGTACTGAAAGAAAGAAGGAATAATCAGATATTCTACCCTAATCATCTGTCAGAAAAATGAGAGCACACTCTTACCTTCACAGATTCTGTCCAGTCGCTGCCGCTTGACTTTGTGTTTATCCACAAGTGCCATTCTTGACGGGATTTTGCAACTTTCTGACTCAAAAAGCACAGCAGTCCCCCAGGAACTTAGGAGAACTCACAGGAATCGGCGTGCATACCGCCACTGTGGATCCTGCAGAGAAAGGAGAGGATTCGTAAGATTTGTGGATTCCCCATCCTGGAAGTGCTCAAAGCCAGGGTGGATGGAGCTGACAACCTGGGATAATGGAAGGTGTCCCTGCCCATGGCAGGGGGTGGAACACGATGGGCTTTAAGGTCCCTTCCTGCCCAAACCAGTGTGGGATTTCCAGCACACCAGGTGAGACCTGCCTGTGCCCAACAGCAGAGCAGGTTTTGGAAAGGACAGCTGTGAGTTTGCGTCCCACCAGTCACACATCCGGCACCACAAATCAGTCTCTTTATCCTCCCTGCAATCCCAAAAACCAGCCTCGTGCACAAGAACTGCCAAAGCACTGCACGGGCTTCCCAGTTTCATTTCTGACTTTAAAATCTATTCCTAGCAGAAAAAATCCATGAGGTTATTTTGTAGGCTCACAGATGCTGAAAGATTCTAAGAGAGTATATAAAACAGGGAAAGCAGTGTTCATTCTGCCAGTACTGTCATACACAAACCACTTTCATGTCTTATTTAAGCCTTGCCCTGTAAAAGTCATCAATGGACCTTGAATTTGCAAGAAGACCTTGATGTATATTCCAGCTGTCACTGCAGCCTGTCCCTGCCCTCATACTCGAAGGGCCAACATTTAAACTTCGGGTGCTGTTTCCAGTGCACACATTTTCAATGCCAGTGAGATAAAATGCTCCGTGAAGCCGTATCTGTGGCTGATTTACAAGAAATGCTCTCCAAAGAGACAGCAGCTAAAGGTTTTCTGCATTTTGGTGGCACAGAGGAAGACCTTTAATGGATACTCTCAGGTCTGACGTGTTTTGCTCCTACAGAGAGCCAAAGGTTTGTTTAATCCCTGAGCACTGACCCGAGCTCAGCTGCAGCCTCTCAATGTGCTGCTGTGGTACTTCCACCAGGTTTGATTTTTTGATGTAAAACGCAGGTGTGAGTTTTTCAAAGCTAGTTCCACAACAGTATTCATGAATCAAGACATGGAAGAAGAGACCTCATGCTGACAACTGAATTCAAACTATCCAACATAACACGCACTAATATTTTATGCGACTGCTGATTCAATATCCTCTTTTGTATTTTAAGGTGAAGACAAATGACCCTGATAACAGCTACAAACCTTCCCAAGGAGGGTTCCTGCTCAAGAAAGAGGCCTTTGCCCCCCACCAGACATCCACCACCCACTGAAAGGCACCAACAGAACAGAATTAGTATAAATCTCTGACTTCTAGAGGCAAAGCAAAGCACCACCCTGTTTTCAGAGGCTGTGCAAGAAGGAGAGGGGAAGAGGAAGGCAGGAATGAGTGTAAGCACAGCAAGAAACCCTCTCCTGAGTGGCCATTTGTATCACCCTGAAAAGTCCCAAACTCTCTGTCTACATATGCTAGAGAGGGTTAAAAAAATTGAATAAATTCTGAAAAGCCAGCAGTCACCACAAACTTGGCACCACTCGTTCAAACTGACCCCTGAACAGCTCCTCCCCAGCAGGTGAATTTTCACACTGCAGCATTTGCAAACAGATTTTTCATGACAAACCAAAAAAAGTACAGTTCACAAAATGCAGGACACAAGAGAAGACACAACACCAGAAAATCCAGGTTGATGTCCAGAAGTCGACCTTGGGCAGTGTTTGTAACCTGGAGTTTTGCTTCCCCTTGTGCAGAGCAGCAACAGCAACACTTAACCCATCCTCTGGAGCACTTCAGGTTCTGCAGGTTCACGTAGCCCAGTCAGGCATTTCTACTTTGCATTTTATTCCTCTGCACCAGCGCTGGCTCTCCTAAAACCACTCCAATAACTTCCCAGAAAACCCAGTTAACCAGTGCAGCGGGCTGAGCACGCGAGGGGTGAAGGCTCTAACAAAGCCGCCGCACGCCGGGATGACAATTTCATGGAGATTATTGTTATTATTATAAATGGTTATCAATTATGCATCACACTGATAGTTAATTTCCAAAAGGAAAAGCCTCGTGTCGGTACAGCTGAATTCCAACTAAGGGATGATCGGCGATTTCCTGGTAGTTAATGGCCAATTTCCCAGCAGCACAACTGCAGCATAATCGCTGAGATTTATAGCAATAATTAATTGATTTTTTTTAAACATAGGGATGCTAAAGAGCACGATTCCCACTCATATTAAAAATTAATGCAACATTCTAGAAGACGCAGAAAACTTCCATTCCGGAGGCAGAAGCTTGGTACAGTCAAAATATTTCATGCAACAAAAATTAAGCTGTTAGTGTAGCCAAAGCCTGAGTAGCTAATGGCATTTCTATGATCAACATTTACAGGCACACACATGACTTTTTACCTCTATTACATCCCATTCCACTTTCAGGGAAAAATACCAGGTTATTAAAAAAAAAAAATCACATCAGAAGAGAAAAAGTTACCATTTTGTTCTGAAAGTGCTCAGATGGTTCATTATGTTGGGGCTGCAACTCTTTCCCCCTTTACTTCCCCAAACAAAACCAATTTGCAAAGTGTACTTAATTCTGACAGAGTGCATTTTCTGATGGACGAATGCGTCCATTAAAGTTTTTTTTTTTTCCCCAGCCATCTCAATTCCCTGCATTACTCCCTGGAGGAAAACTTCCTACAAAAGAAACTAATAACAATCAGAGAAATTACTGCTCATCAGAGTCCCACACAGCTTAATGTAATGCCCATGAATGAGCTCCTTCCTAATGACATGAGCTGCCCCATCTTTGTCTGACAGGTGTCCATGGTGGTACTAACCAGCAATAAAAGCCCAGCTCAGAAGACTTATTAAAAATGTGGCAGGAGCTGCTGAGCAGGATTTGGCAGGGATGGATAAAATGAAGAAAAGCAGATGACTGGGGCACAGAAACAAGAGGATCTTCCCCAGCCTTTGCACGAGGCTGTAATTAAGAAAGCAGTTCTTCCATTTGTGGGATGGAGGATGCAATTAGTTGTGCACCCAACTTGAATCTATCCCCAGTGGTTTCTACGGCCAACCCAATCTCAGAACAATCACAAGGCGAAATGTCCCCCGCCATAAAATAAATACAATCAGCCTAGGCAGAACAAAAATCACGGTCAGCAATTAAAAGACAAGAAAACATCATTGTCTAAGGAAATTCGAGAGGGAGAGGCACACGCACAAAAATTGTACTTCATCTTCAGCAAGATTAGGAAACAAGTGAAGTGATTTACATACAGTAATTGCATGGCCGTGTTAGCCTCCAACGGTGTCTTTCAAAATGTAAATTCTGTTGAAAACCCTTGGACACGATGATAGCCCAGTAGCTATTTATTTATTTAAGGAAGGATTTTACTTAAATAAAACACTTTAGGAAAAAACCCCAATCCTGACGTAACACGTTTAAATAGCTTCTGAATACTGCCTGTTAAAGAGCACAGTCCATGAGCCAGAAAATGAGAGCAGAGAAAGCTGTATTAGGGCCTTTTTTATCCCAACTTTTGATGGAAAACAAAAAGAAATAAAGGTGATTTTCCAAAACAGGATGCACTGTTAGACAAAAGTAAGAGAAAGGTGAATTTGTGAAGAACATCCTGTCTTCTAAGCTCTCTCTCAACCTGCACTTTTGTATCATCTTTTTATGGCCCATGGAGGTAGGACAGGAGCACAAACATCAACCACAGGACCACAGAAGGGTTTGGGTTGAAAAGGACCTTAAATCCCATCCAGTCCTACCCCCTGCCATGGGCAGGGACACCTTCCACTAGCCCAGGTTGCTCCAAGCCCTGTCCAACCTGGCCTTGCACACTTCCAGGAATGGAGCATCCATAGCTTCTCTGGGCACCCTGTGCCAGTGGGGAACATCCATTTTAGAGCATCCATCACAGGCACTGCCACCAAACGACCCAGCACCTGGCAGGTGATGAAGAGAAGCCCTTTCCAGTGCTCCAGACACATCTCACACGTTCCCTGTCTGTGCACAGCCTTGGGAAAGCAGGATGGTGTTCTCTATACCCTGTTCTGTGACAAACCAACTGACTACATTTTCTACCCTCTATGAAATATGGCAGCAACAAAATGGAGATTCTCTGCTACACAAAACTACCAGCTCCACAAACTGCAAAAGGTCCCATTTGCAAACAGCAAAGGAAAATTTCCATCCTTCTTTCCTCACATTTGTACTGAGTTTCACATGTACAATTCCCTACTTCAGCAAATCCAGTGCAAATATTTTGATGGTACTGCTGGATATTTCCTAGGCTCTCGGGAAAGGAGTGGTTTCTGGAGAAGGTTTTGTACTCATGATTACCGCAGGACATCAGTCCTCTCAGCTGGAAGCAGAGCAGGATGCCCAAGCAGAATTGTTGAAGTCAGTATCTGTTGATGCCACGGGCAGCTCTCCCTTTATCCTCCTTTGTGTAAAGGTCCAGTTTTTCAAAGCTCAATCACACTTGAATTGAGATTTGAACGCAAGCACAGCCCTGGGAGCTGTGAACTGTTCCAGCCCTGCACCAGCATCCCTGAGTGTTCACTCTCCTGAGCTCCAGCCATTCCCACTGCTCAGCGTTCCAGCTGCCGTGGGGAGGGCAGGAGGGGCTGGGAACCAGAGCTCGGCGTAAGAAAGGCAACGCAGGGAAAAGAAAGCAGGAGCCACGCAGAGATAATGACAGGGGAGGGAAGCGGACAAAGGAGACGGCACAATGCAGGAGGAACACTTGGAGAACACTCTGTCATCCCTCCTCCCGGCGCCGGCGGCACAGCCCTGAGCGCGATGCCCTGCTCAGCCCCCATCACCTCCCTCTCTCTCGGAGACTGCAGGGGAGGAGGGAAGCACATGGAAGGGAAGAGATGGACAGCACGGTACTTCTGGGGATGGGTTTTTTGGATATCATCTTTTAAAGCACAGTGAAACAACACGGGAAACTCACAGCGTTAAGACACCATTAAACCAAACAGCCCAGTAGGAACCAAAAATGGATTAAACATTCATACAAATAGTGAGAACAAATATAGAATTTCATTACCCAAAATAGGGTGGTTTTTTTTAATAATGCCTGAGAGATATAAACGCCCCGACTTGGGAAGAGGAATCACAGTTTCTGTGTGGCCAGGGTTGGACTTCTCCTGCTCCATTAAACACGCTCAGCCACTGCATGTGAAATAGGATGCTGGGGGAGGCGGGGGAAGGCTTTTCCCCATTTTTATGGAAGAACAACCCTGGCTGTAAATCACACCTTGGGTTTGGCTGGGGTAAAGTTAATTTTCTTTGTGGTAGCTGGTGTGGGGTGGTGGTTTGGCTTTCTGCTGGAAACATGGTTCATAATCCAGGGATGTTTTTGTTATTGCTGAGCAGGGCTTACAGAGAGTCAAGGCCTCTGCTTCTTGTACAGCCCCACCAGTGAGGGGCCTGGGGGGACACAAGGAGTTGGGAAGGATCACAGCCAGGACAGCTGATCCCAGCTGACCCAGGGATATCCCAGACCACGTGGTGTCACGCTCAGCATGTAGAGCTGGGGAAGAGGAAGGAAGAGGGGGATGTTTGGAGTGTTGGTGTGTGTCTTCCCAAGTCACTGCTATGCATGATGCAGCCCTGCTTTCCTGGGCATGACTGAACTCCTGCCTGCCTGCCCATGGGAAGTGGGGAGTGAATTCCCTGTTTTGCTTTGCTTGCATGCAGGGCTTTTGCTTTCCCTATTAAAGTGTCTTTATCACAACCCACGAGTTTTCTCACTCCTGTACTTCTGATTCTCTCCCTCCCATCCCTTGGGAGGGAGGGAGCCACTGCATGGGACTGAGCTGCTGGCTGGGATTAAACCTCAAAATCTCCCAGTAGTCTGCATCCTTCCAGACCATCATCACCCTCAAAACAGTGAGGGCAGGACTCTTGCTACAAAGCCATTTTTAATTAGGTTTAATGTTTTTAGCAGTTATTATCATGATTCTGCTGCCACGCAGCATTCAGTGATGTTCTGCGTTAAGCCTTCTCCATGGGAATGCCTGGATGCTGCTGGGAGTGGCAGGAAGAATTATTTGTCCAGCTACTTTTCCAGCCCAGAAACCTAACAACCAAAACCTTACCCTTCAACTGCCTTCCTGGTGCCTTCCCCCAAAGCTGCTGGGGAAGGTGCACTCCCTGAATGCAGGGAAAGCAGGGAGGCAGCAGGTTAAACGTGTTCATGGAGAGCCAGCACTCCCACGTGAGCACCTGCTGGCGGCACACAAAGGGCTCTTCCACTCCTCACCACACAGAAAAGGTGAATAACACCCTGTATGAGTCTTGTGCTGAAGAAATGGTAACAATTTTGAGGAACTTGCTATTGTATGAGTGAACAAAATGTACCATAATGGCATATGAGCCTGCACATCTGCTGCTAAATTAAACACGCTCCATAACGATGCAGACCACATCTTAAAACACTGTGCAGTGAAATAAAGACTCTGCCAAAATAATGAGGCTTCAAAGATGACATAGAGAGCCTGATCCTGCATCCCTTACAGACCTTGAAAGTCACAGTGATTATCCCTCAGCAGTTCTACCCCATCAAAGCTACTTGGTGACTCAGGAAAAGAAGAATCACAATTATATATAGGTGCCCTTCAAAGGGAAAAAAGACATATGGGTTTGCAGCATTTTTCTTCCTCTCCATCTTAATGATGCATAAAGCGTAAGAGAGGTTTTTGTTTGGAACTGGATTTTCAGAAAAGTTTCGGTAAGAATCGTATGTCAGGCTACAAATTGCTCTCCAGATGGGGTTCTCAGCAGCCAGACAGATATTATGAAGACCAATTGAAATGACAATATTCAAGTTGCCACAATAGCTATGGTACAAAACAGAGGGGAGTGAGACATCCCTTTTATTCTCAACTTCTTTTACCAATTTTCAACATTAGTGATTTGCTCCTGACTTTGAGAAAAGAAGATCCAGACATGCTGCCTTGTCAGGTAGTAACAGCCTTCCACAGCTCCTCTGTGAGCTTTCAAGTAAAACTAGGAAATACCAGAACTGGCACTCCTTTCATTCCTAAAGCTGAAATACAAACAAACAACTCCAACAGACAGCAAGAAAATTGCTTTAAAGAAAATAACTGTCATCTCTCTTTCTGGCACCAGAAGTGAAGCAGGTTGATGCTCTGCTTACCCTGCACCAACAGCCTTCAGAGGCTGGTCCTGGGCAAAACAATAACCAGGAGCTGAACCCCAATTATCCACTTAGCTTTGAGAGCACCTAATCTATTTGCTAATTAATCATGGGCCTCCTTCAACCTCTCTTATCTTGTTTTTCTAAGTATCTGACGCTGATAACACGCACACTGATCTTGCTGAAGCACTTAAATGGCTGGAAAACTACCCTCAACTTTTCAAACAACACAAGAGGAAATGATACATAAATAATTTTACAGTCTCCAGGGGTCCCTGCCAAACTGGAAAATAAAATCTCATCCTACGTTTTACCAAAATTCCTTAAATTACCAATTATTGATTTGCACCAATCGCAAAGATCAACGCCGGAGAAAGGCGAACCTTTGTTGTTTGCACATCTGGATAAGCAAAAGCTCTTCTCTACTCAAGCCATTAATTGCTCCCGTACCAAAATCAGCACAGCAGATTAGAAATCCTGAGAAAAATGAGTATTTGCCGGTTTGTTGGATGAGTTATGCAGTTACTTGTCCATTAGAGGGCATTTTATACTGCGGAGTGAAGCGCCGGCGGCTTGGGAACAGCATCACTAACCCCATCTGGAGCTGCTGGAGAACAGTTTCTGTCGACTCTCATTTAGTAATTGCCACTTTTCAACCTTTCCATATGCTGCATATAGATGAGCAAGCAAGAGCAAGGACAAGAGGAAAATAAGATGAAATAGCTATGAAAAAAGTCCTGCTTAAATAAACCCTTTGGTGTGCAGCTATTGTTGCTTCCAAGGTTTGGTTTTGTTCAGTTCACTTCTTGACCCCCAACTTTAACACAGCAAACTTCATCCTTTTCACTCTCACAAACAGCACTTTATGTTTTAAATTTTGAACATGATTAACCGAGAACAACTGCAAATTGTGCTGTGGCACCATTACCCATCTCTGGAGCTAGAAGGGAGAGCTCATCCATCTCTGGAGCTGAACAAAGGCAAATCCAGCTTCCTCACTGCCAAGAGGTAGGACATGGCCACTTACCTTCAGATGTCTCCTTCTGGTTACTACTAATACTGCTAAATGTGAACTGTAAGTCGCTTTCAGCTTCTGCTGGCTAGGAAACCACAAAAAGCCACCCACTCCCCAGCCCCGGTGGTTTTCCTCTCCCCATCTAAATGCAAATCAAATTAGGAAAGAGGCAGATATCTTGCTATACATCTCCAAATACACGTATGTTTGTAATCAGGGTGGCCAAACTTCCTGAGTATGAGCTGCATACCAAAATCTCCATGGGGCTAGGAGCCACATCCTCCCAACCTCTGTACCCCCTCCTGCCACACACATCCCCTGTGTCCCTGTGAATCCCCGTGTTTCTCCCATCCCTGTGATTCCGTGCTGCTGATCCCCCAGGCCCACTTCCCTCCCTGATCCCTGGGCTGGCAGAGGCACCACAGCAGCACCCAGTGCTCCTGCCTTGCAGGATGTGACTGAATATGTGCATGTAGCAAACACTCCTGCAATACTCACAAGGTACTCCTGAATTCCTCCTCAGCAGAAAGTTCAAAACAGCAACACAGCAATGCAAACCCAAACCACCCCGGGATCAGCACATTCCCTTCGGTGCCCAAGCCAAAGGACCAACCCCACAACCAGGACCAATTGTCTTTGAGGCTCTCACACGTCCTTTGCTCTGTATCGCTCCTAATTAAAAGAAATAATAAAAGAAGGATGAAGGCATCCTTACAGGCAAAGCCATGGAATGCTCTGTGTCCCAAGCCGTAATCAGGTGCTGCTGCGTCAGGTTCACGTGACAAGGACATGATGGCACCCACATCCCAGCCCTACAGACTTGCAGGACACAAAACTGGACTGTCTCCGAGTCTGGAATCCCGCCCTTCACTCCCAATTTCTTAATTCTTCCAGAATCAGGATCAGACAATTAAATCTTACATGAACACCCACATGTGCCAGGAAGGCAACACCAGCCCACTTCTTCAAATCCCAGTTGAGGGCCAGAGGAGGAACCTTAAGCCCTGCAGGAGATTCCACCATTCACTCAGGAAGGGCCTTGCTCTCCTGAAGAGCAAAGATGAAGCCCCTCCTGCCCCAGCAAACCAGGAGACTCAGCTTTCCTCCAGCACACTGAACTCCCCCACACATGGCACAAATTCAGACTTTTTGAATCCCTGTCCTGGGATCTCTGCCTGGGCTGGGAATAGTGAAAGGCAGCAGTGACACTCTTCTGTCTCCAGGAAATCTCTGGAGTTATAGTTTGCCCTTATCTTAGAGCTTATATTTACAAGTCACTCTTACATAAAAAGCACTCATCTGCATTGACTTATTTAGCAACATGAAATAAAATAGCCTGAAGCTATTCATGTTGCTTAACGTACTTTTTTTTTTAATGTAGATGATGCTCTGTGTAAAGGAATATTCAAAGGGGAAAACTGTGTTTTGTTTGTAACACTTATTACTATCACTGAAGAAAATATGTTCTAACAAGTCTCCGAAGGGGGAAACACGTGTAATACCTTTAACAGCTCAGCTAATTCATCTTCTGCTGCCCAACTGCTGGCAAAATCTCAACTGGAAACTCTCAGAACGGAAACATGGAAAAACCCTGTTTCTCGTGGTCTGAGACCTGTTCCCACTGTACAATCTCTTTCCATCGGAGTGAGTCCTGTTTGCTTTCAGCACACAGCAGCCTTACTCGACAAAAAAAAAAAAAGAGAGTTCAAGAGTTCAAGGCTACGTCTCCATTCAGGCGTACACCCACAATGCGAACCGGGCTCTCCGGCCCGCGCTGGAGGCATTCCTCTCCCTCCACCTACCCACAAAAGGGCCTTGTCTGAGGGAAATGAGAAAGGAAGGAAGGGGCAGGATGCAAAGAACAGCGGAGTGGAGAAGAGCCCAGCCAGGTGTTGGGGCATCAAGCACCAAGCAGGGCTTGGATCACGAAATGTGTCGGCGATGAGGATGGAGGGTGGCTTTTGGAGTAAGCAAGAGTCTGGGGAGCCCCCGGGGATCTGCCTGCAAAACCCATGCTCCAGACAATACTGAGCTCCACGGGGTCAGGCACAGGCACGGGCAGGATGGAAATGTGTGAGTGTCTCCATGAAGTCCCGTGGGAAAGAGCCCGTCGGGATGCGGGGCGGCTCCGGGACAGCTCAACTGCGGAACGCTGCCTCCTCCCCGCTCCTCCCATCCCTCCATCCCTGCCTCTTCCTCGCTGCTCTTCCAGCATCGCTCACTCCGAGTGAAAGGAGAGGGAAGGAGGGAGCCAAGCAAGCGGAGAGAGGTTTAGATTTAGCAATAAATAAGATGAAATAATTCTCCCCACCACCAAGCTTTAGTCAAGAGCATCGTCTGCAACCACCAGGTTTGCATAACCTACACATCTTTCTTCCAAGCCTTGCCAGCTCTCTGTAGCAGGGCAATTTTGGGATTTAACAACACTCAGGTTATTGACCTGAATTTATACAGGCTCATCTGGAGCCATAACGGTCCATTGTGTGCCCAGGCCTGCTCGGGACGCCTTAATACACAGATTATTGATGCAGTGAACTGTGACGGCTCCTATAGAGCTGTTAGGGTTTATTGTAGCAACACCTACTCGGGGTCCCTTTAATGCGCGGATCGGTGACACAATAGACAGAAACGGCCACGACTTGGGGATGCATTATCCCACGGATCACTGGCCTGACAGCAATGGCTCCAGCCTCCTGCCTCAGTGCAGCCAGCAGCGAACACATCCCCACGTCCCCAAATCCTGGGGAAGCTGGGGGTGGATGGCCAAGGGGTGCTGGGCCCGGCAGTGCAGGGACGGTGCCCCCCTACCCACCCGAACCTGTGAGAGGTGACATTTGCAGAAAGCAATTTGCTACGGAAAATAAGGATTTATAATGAAAGCCCTGGTGGGATCAAACTTTTAGCAAGAGCAGCAACAGGCCTGCATTATAGATCAAGGCTAAAAATCCTGTCTGAGAAATACACGGAAATTAGCCAGAAAAAAATCAGCATCCAATTTTCAGCATTTAAAAAAAAAAAAAAAAAGGAAAACGTTTTATGTTCCAAGAGAATGTGATGAAAGCAAGCGCAAAAGGAAAGTGCACAAATATCTGTATTTCTCTCTTCTTTGCCTCTTAAAGAACAAAAATAATCTTATGAGGCTGAGAGCTAAGCACTTTTTAAAGAAAGTCACATGTGCAGGGAGACCTGGGGCTGAGGAAAGGAAAATTAAGACATCACCACGAACCAAGCGTTTGCAGCCTCCTCACAAACATCAGAGAACAGTTCAAAAAGCTGCAGCTGGCTTTGCACTATCGCCTGCATCTTCCCCACTATTCACCAGGAGCTTTTTTTAACATCGGTGACACTTCACATTCAAAACTGCAGTTAAAAATAGACCATTGGTCCTCCCCTTTTAACCCTGCGAATTCCCTCCCCTCCTCTCTGTCCCCCCGCACACCCACCGGTCTTCCCCTGCCCCTCCTGCCCTGTCAGCAGCCTCGGGGTGATGGAGGGATGAGGGGGGCCCTGCCCAGCTGCAAGTCACAGAATCATGGAATCACAGAACAGTTTGGGTTGGAAGGGACCTCACACACTGTCTAGTTCCAACCCCCTTCCACTAGACCAGCTTGCTCCAAGCCCCATCCAACCTGCCTGTGAACACTTCCAGGGTCCTCCCACTGCTCCCCAGGACGTCCTCTGACCCTGGGAGCATCCCTCTCTCACTTCATCCCAATGCTGGTAGCTTTATTTACAGGAATGAAGGCAATGTCTCTATTCTTGGTTTCCCCTCCCACCTGCTTTTGCAGATGATGTGAGTCTAAGGCTTCAAAAAACAAAGCACCCAACATTAATGTTTTCTCTCTGGCCTTAAACCCTGCAATCAGTAGATCAAATGCGATTGTAGAGAAAGAAATTCCTTTGTTATACATAGTTACTTTAACACTGAACCTTCAAAACCTCCTCGGGAAACAGGCCTGGGGAATGGCTGCTGCTACTACAAGGAGCCCAGCACATGAGAGACTCGAAAATCAATATCCTTCACCCAACTTATCAAATTTACCGAGGACATTTATACACTATAATTAAATAGAAAAGAGATACAAATACAAAAGAGTATTTGCACGGCACTGAATAGCAATTGCATTATCTCTGGGACAGAGGATACTTTGACAAAAAGGAGGGAAAACACCATATATCAACTGAAGAAGCTGCAAGGAGCACGGGGAAGGTCTTTGCTCTCATAGCTCACGGGGAATGTTCAGCACTTAAGTGGAGACAGCCACAAAATATACATCAGCACGTACACCTAAGGCATTTCTGCAGGTCCTGCTCAGTCAGCCAAAACGATGCCGTCAGAATTACACTGGTGATGGACATGGTCCAGAACACTCAGATGCCTCTCAGACTCGTGTAGGGTCTCCAGCACATGTTGGGGCACTTCCCCCTCACTGGCGTGGAAGCAAAGCAGACGCTATTATGTTGCTTTTCAGCATATGAATGTACCAAGTAAAATCGATTTTGCCCACTAATCCACTTGGTAAGTCAGGGATGCTTTCCACAACCAGCAGCCGCCTCTGCAGACTGGCAAGATAAAATCTTCTTTGCAAGGTTAAACCTGGGAAAGGCTGACTGCCAGTGCAGGGCAAACTAAAACACCGTGGAAAAGGCAAACTAGATTATCTGGCTATTTGTTAAACAATTCTTCTCACAAGGGTTGTGTTACAAGCTTTTTGTGAGTGCTCCTTGCTTTCAGGTGGAGCGAGCTCTGGCTCCTCAATCCGAGTCCCTCCAGGCAGCACGCTGCTGTGGATGGGACATCTCTCTTGCCATGGTGACTCTAAAATTCAGAATAGCCCAGTGTGGCGCTGGACACACGCTCAGTGCTGGGGAACAAAAGGAAGCTGTGTTTGCAAAGGCACCCAACTGCAGACTTGCTTCCTCCTCAGCCTCAAATGTGTCATCTTCAGGGCTGCCTACAGCAATTAGGCACTGCCTAATTACACTGAGCAATAAAACCCAACAAACAAGATGGGCAAGGATACCTGCACGCTGCTCCTCCAATGCCAGGTGCCATGAGGGGAATCCCAACTATCCCCTTCCTGATATCCTCATGGGGATGAGTATCAGGCTAAAGGCTTCTTTGTTGCCTCTCTTGGGTCTTCGTTCGTTAATGTGAATCACACTCCACTCTATTTTGAGCAATCCTTTATTAAAAGTGCCTGTGAGTCATTTTCTCTAAACTTGAAACTCTAAAAATGGTAATGTTTGGGTAGTAGTCAGGAATTTTTAAGAATTTGCATTATTCTCTTTTTGATTGAACAGGAAAAGGAGGGTAACCTGACTCACGGAGAGTTTGTTTCCCCTTGCCCTGCACAGAAATGCTGCTCTTGGATAGAATCACAGCTCATGAAATAAAACTTCTGAACATCTTCCACCACATACAAATGGAGAGTTCTGAAAGAACAAATACAAAACAAAATATCTCTTTAGGGAAAGGCAAAAAACCCAGCAAGTGACAACCTGGAAGTATCTGTCAACTTCTGTTCAGTAACTATTAAAAAGGAGTCCATGAAGGTAAATCTGTGAACTTTGGATTAATGCACATCCCTTTCCAGATGCTTAACACAATAACTGAAAATCATACTGCTAATTATTCATATCTCCAATGTCCCCCACCTGAAAGGTAAAGAAAGGATTAGGAAGAAATTCTTTCCTGTGAAGATGGGGAGGCCCTGGCACAGGGTGCCCAGAGAAGCTGCCCCTGGATCCCTGGAAGTGTCCAAGGCCAGATTGGACAGGGCTTGGAGCAGCCTGGGATAGTGGAAGGTGTCCCTGCCCATGGCAGGGGGTGGGACTGGATGGGCTTTAAGGTCCCTTCCAAACCAATGTGGGATTCTGGGATTTGCTCTCTGAACTGGATGTCACTCACCCAGGACAGAAGCTTTGCACCACACCGCACAGCAAATAAACTGGCCCACAAGCACTACATGGGGCTTTTTGCATCCCAGACACAGAGACACCTCATCCTGCTTGATGACATCCCATGAGACACTACTGCCATGTCAACTTTGGAAAAAGGCTCTTCACCCACAGGGAAAGGTCTCCAAAGAATCAATGGCACACGCACTGGTCAGCCTCCACGTTTCCCTCCTCCATTACCTCACTGCAGAGCTTGCTCCCGTGGTCTCCAGGCAGGACTGGCAGAAGAACACAGGCTCTGGCCAGGAAACTCACCAGAGAAATCACCTTTAATGGTCTCCTGGATGAACTAGGCATCTCTGATGTTCCTGGACACACAAGTCATGGCCAGACTTGTGTGTTCCTTGGCCCACATCAGGAATAAGAGCTTAACTGCTCTTCCCACCACATGTGCATTCCAAACTGCTTCAGTTCCTGCAGAGATCCCCACCCAGCACCATCCACAGGTGATTTCGGAGGGAGGAAGACACCATGGCAAAAAAGCAACACCAATGTGATCTCCAAGCAGAGTAGACTGGGATGGAGCTGAAATCCTTCTCATTCCCTTGGGCAGGATCAAGACCCACGGAGCAGAGAGGAGAAGGCACCAGCAGGTCCCAGGATGGCTCCACACTGATGAAAGATGCAGCTCCAGCACTGCCATTCTTTTACTTTTTGAGCTTGGAGGTGATTCTAAGATCCCATTCATCCTGATCAACCACCACAAACAGGGATAAGGGTGATGGACGTACTGCTCCAGCCATGGAGTTTCAAACCCAACCTGTGCAAGGACTGCTAGGGAAAATATTCTAAAGGAAAACTCACTTCCCCCAGCTGCCTGATAGAGCCCATCACAGGAAACATCTGCCATCCTCCACAGAGGACAAAAATCAGGAGGAAGTGGTTGGTGCATCCAGAGAAAAGAAAGTCAGAAACACCAAATGCACACAGGTCCTGCCCAAGGCAGGAGATCCACTTCTGCAGGCAGGTCTCAGCAAAACAGGTTAAATAAGGAGTTTTATAGACTGCCGAGCATAAAAACGGCAGCAGCCCACTTGATGAGGTCAGGGACTGAAGTGGCCTATGGTACTTGTAAGAGAAAACATCTGTTGGTGTTAAAAGGTCAGCAGGAAATGAACACTATTTACTTTGTCCTTACTGGTTAGGCCACCGCTCCTCGAAAGAGAACCACACATGGCTCAGCTTAGCACCGTCCCCTCGACAGCCACCCCACAAATGCCCACCTTCAAGTCCCCTTGGTGCACCCAGGAACCCTCCAAGGGACCCCTGGGAGGGGGATGAGGGCGTCCTTGCCCCTGGCAGACCCCAGGGAGCCTCCCTCCCTCCTCGTGGGAGGGAAAAGTCCTTCACACCGGCTCAGGAACAAGCCGTTAAAATAAATCCGTCAACATAAAAGCGAAAAAACAAGAAGTTTCTTCTGAAAAACAGGAAGCGTGAGGTACATAGCGGCTTAAAATAGCGCCCGCTTGATTTGTTGACAAAACACGGGTCCCGAGGGGTCGCGCCTTTCTGGAGTTTTTTATTTTTCCTGCGGACAGCCGGGCTCACCCCCGCGGCTGCCCGGGGCTCTCCTGCCCTCGGCCCGGGGCTGGCACCGCTCCCTCGGCCCGCCCGGGAGGCCGATGGCCGCGGGCCTGGCCGCGCTTCCTGTGCGCGGCACGGGGCTCCCACAGGAAACCCCGACGGAAAACACCCCCCGCTGCGAGCCGGGGCTCGCTCCAAGAGACACAGCGAGGGTTCAAGGCTGGCACCCCCTCGTCAGAACGCAGTCTGAAGTTAGAAGTGCGTAGGAAGCCGGTTTCAGACTTTCCCTCGCTGGCTCTTCACGCGTAGAAGAGCGCGGTGCTGGCCAGGCGGGATGAGCTGCTGGCACCTCAGGACGAGCTTAAAGTGATAAGGGTGTGATCCCAAGCCCTAAGCCAACAAAAATTCCTAAACAAGGAATTGCAGGACGGCATCTTCTGTGGAACAGAGGAGGGTGGAAATGTTATGCTTCAGCATTCACTCAAGGTTGTGCGATACTCTCCCATTCCTCAATAACTCCCCAGTTTGGGTTCTGCCCCTCCTTCCCCACAATCACAAAATCATAGAGGGGTTTGGTTTGAAAGGGACCTTCAAGATGATGCAGGTCCACCCTTCCACTGTCCCAGGTTGCTCTAAGCCCCGTTCAACCTGGCCTTGGACACTGCCAGGGATGAGGCAGCCACAGCTTCTCTGGGCGCCCTGTGCCAGGGCCTCCCCGCCCTCACAGGGAACAATTCCTTCCAAACATCTAACCTACCTCTCCCCTTTTTTAGTTTAATACCATTCCCCCTTGTCCTATCCTGATTCAGTCTGCAGAGGTGGAAAGCAGCACCATTTTTTTGGTCTTAATTGAAAAAAAAACCCAAACCACATTAAAACAAGAATAACACTCTCAGATGATCTAATGAAGACTAAAAGGACTGTACTGAAAAGCAGGATGAGATCCTATCCCTTTCCACATCCCCTGGCCTACAGACCAAGGCTGCCCGCGAGCCCTGCCTGCCTTCTCCCTACACACCACACCAGACACGAAGGGGCCCCTATCGTGAATAGCTAATTATTGGGCCACATTAAATTATTTCTCAAATTAAGATTTGTGGGTTTTCCCCTCGCCTAACAATGCGCCTTTGAGAGCAGCATTGCAAACACGCTGGAGCAGGAGCAGCAGTGTAGCTCCATGTGCAATTAGGCCAGCATGTGGATCTTATTGCTCCTAAGGACTCTCATTTGATTTCCCGCACCACCAACTGGTGAGAAGTTTTCGAGTCTATATAGAGAAGAATTAGATCACTCTTTGGGGTGGTCGCATCTGGGGTTGGAAAACCAGATGGAGCGCGTTTTTCCGAGGCCTTTGTAATTGAACCAGCACACCAAGTTGCTAGGGAGCAGGCAAACACAATCACTGCTCTGGGGCAGCGCACAGCAGCGCCGGTGCCGCGGCTGCCAACGCTCGTAGGCACCGGCTGAAGCGCCAGCAGGGAAAACGGTCACACAGGCTGGGGTTTATACAATGTCAACGTGAACGTGGACCTTCTGCAAGCATGGAGGAACTCTGGGACTCCTGAGCGTAAACATCTGCACCCACAGTCGTGGTGTCACCAAAACAAGCCAGGAGATGGATTTCTTCAGTTCGCTATAAATGCAAAGCTCTCAAGAGCAGGCTGAAACTGGGGAATGAAGAGGGGAGAGAAGGAGGGAGCAATCAGGAAGCCTCAGCATTTCAAAGCTGAGTGGGGACTGAGCCATGAACACTGCCCTTCCTGAGGATCAGGAAGGTGCATCTGACTGAGTGCAGGATGGACATGAGGCTTTCCTAATCAAAACGTGTTTTATTGACTGAAGTGAGAGATGGATGAAGTGGTTTTATTCAAACCTTGACCAGCAGCATTGCACATGCACACAGAGAGCTACAGCCTAACCACAGAATGGTTTGGGCTGGAAGGGACCTCAAAGCTCATCTCATTCCCACCTCCTGCCACGGGCAGGGACACCTTCCACCATCCCGGGCGGCTCCAAGCCCCGTCCAACCTGGCCTTGGACACTTCCAGGGATGAGGCAGCCACAGCTTCTCTGGGCTTCGAGTGCCTCACCACCCTCAAAGGGAAGAATTTCTTACTAACACCTAATCTTACCCTGCCCTCTGTCAGTTTGAAACCATTGCTCCTTGTCCTGTCACTCTGGGCCCTTGTCCAAAGCCCCTCTCCAGCTCTCTTGGAGCACCTTTAGATACTGGAAGGGACTCCAATGTCTCCTCAGAGCCTTCTCCTCTGCAAGCTGAACAACACCAGCTCTCTCAGCCTGTCTCCAGAGCAGAGGTGTTCCAAACGGCAGTCTTTGCCAGGGAATGGCTATTTTAGAGACAAAAAATGAGTCTATTTTCCCTGGTGCTTAACCATGTGCCGCGTTTTAAAACCTGTGGGTTTAAAACCTCCTTATCAGCAGCTAACACGGAGCACGGCTCCCCAAGATGCAGGAAGCGTACGGAAACCCTACTCTCCTTTCCTTTCCTGCTATTTATTTTCCTCCTTGGAACTCAGAACATGCAACGATAAAGTCACAAGTCAAACCATAAAAATGAGGCGAAATTTCTCCTTCAAATGCTGAGGTTGCAGCTGGAGTAGCGGGAGCAACCTGCAGCTTCCCACGTGGCACCCCTGGGGCAGGGATGGTGAGGGAGGGCTGTTCTGCCTCCCTCCACCAAATATCCCCAAAGCACAGCGGTTTGAAAATGAATTAGCAATTCCAGCCTAAGCAGAACACCTTTAAATATTTGTTTGGGATTTTTTCAGAAGGGAGCAACAAACAGAAAAACAAATATACGTCCAGAGTCAGCACTTCACGACTCAAAAACTACAGAGATGACTCATTCTCATGAACACAGCCTGCATATAAACATTCACCTTGAAAATAATCCTGCAACACTTAACCAGGATAGCAGGAGGATGGTGGGGACATTAGAGAGCTCATGGCAGAAGGAAGAGGCATTGGGTGATGGGGAAGCTATCAGGAAAAGGGGCCCAACAGAGAAATCCCCCTTGGAAAGCGTATGCAAGCACCTGGACAGAGAAATCCCCTTAAAATGTACTTTCAAAGTGCACCTGGCTCAGCTGTTTTATCAGGTTTTTGCTTTCCAGACAGCCCACAGGTTTTGTGCATGAAAATAAAGATTTTCCTTTCCGCAAATTATCGGCATTTTGAGTTGGTGTTTGAGGAGGACTCAGCTTTTTAAAGAGTATTACTTCATAGGTATTTTCATCTTAGAAAAAATAAGAGAATATTGTCCTTTGAAGACACTAAGCTGACACCTTTGGTATTGCATTTTTCACATCCAATTCCACGTAGGTTCCACTTTTCCTTCTCATACCAGTATTAGTCTGGCCAGCCCTCCTTTCTACATCCACCTTTCTCCTGTCTAACCATGTGGGGATACAATACAAGCTACACCAGACCAACTTTTCCAACTGCGACTGCAATGAACTCCCTCCATGGCCCTGGAGCATCTGGAGCCACTGGGATTTCTGAAATAACGTGATGAAATATCTGGGTGACTACAGAGACAACTTTGAGCAGCCAGCTTGAAATTTCTGGTTGGTGGTGCACCAAGGGAGCGCAAGGTTCAAGTGCTGGCCATCACACAAAGTATTTCACAATGAATTCCCACCACTTTCTAACCCAGCTGCCTTGTTTAAAAACCAATGCAACCCTCTAAGGTATACAAACAATTAATTTCAACCCAAACTCTAAAGCAGCAACTCCCAAACTTTCTTCCCTGGCTGCAACCTCATTTTACAGACCAGTAGCTCCATGCAACCCCAAACAGCAGAATAAATATGGAACAAAATGAAATTTCCATCAGGCTCATGACCTTGTTCATAACTTCCCTGAACCTCATTCTGGAGCCATCACTCCACTCTGGGAACTGTTGTAACACAACTGATGTTGGAAACCCACACCCAGCCACAGACAAACCAGTGGCACCCACGGACACACCAGTGGCTCCATGGTCATGGATGGGAGACCAACACCTGAAACACGAGGCTCAGGATCTACAGGCACCTTTGGTTCTATGATAAAACCCTTATTTACCCCATTAGTTCAGTGATGTCTGTCTGGTTTTTCTCAGCAACGCCCCCCAATCTTTCCAGCTGTTCCACAAACAGCAAAACCCAAAATGCGGGTGTTACTTAAGAGCATCATAAATAAATCCCTTTCAAATGACCTCCCTTGGCATTTTTCATTGCCACAAGGCAAATTTTAGCTCCAGGGGAACTCCGGTGCTTTCTGCACACAGCTGAGGATGCAGTCAGTGTCACAGACATAAATTATCAAGTCAAATAACTTGCTCCACTGTGTAACTCTGGTGGCAGGAGCTGAGATTGGAATTCAGGCTTTCCTGGTTCCCAGATCAGATCCTACACAATTACAGTTTCCCAGCCAACTGTACAAACGGGATGTTTCCAGGCTGGATATCAGAGACCAGCAAAGAGAAAACAAACAATGGGAATCACTTCAGAAAAACCTGATCTCTTCCTCTCTGACTCCAAGTTCATGATTTTGGCATCATCCCTGATGTGGTGACTTACGCAATAAAAAAGCCAACCAGCAAGTTCATGCAGCAGAGAGGGAGTAGGGCAACACAGATCCTGGGGAGGGATTTTTTGGCCATCTGCCCTCTTTCTGACATATTTTAAGAGATGAGAAATCCCCAAAACGGTTTATCTGGAGGGTTGGACCGTGAGCTGGAGCAGCGTGGCCATAATGCCTGTAAAATGACATTCCCTGCACTCACAAGCTGCATCCCAGGGCAGCGATCTGAACAGCAAACACGAGGATATTCCCCTACCTGTGCAGAAAACCAAGGATAAAAATTTAGTCCTTTGGCTCCCTGTTGCTGTTAAAATTAATTGCCACATAAAATTGCTGATTCCTACCAAATGAAGCTACACAATTTATCAACTCAAGGATAGAGCAAACTCACTCGTGGTTTAAATACGTTATCTGAGTTATTACAGGATCCTGCACCAGCGACAGTTTTATGGATAATGTAGGTTTTGTAAATTCATTAGTACGGGACGAACTTTCAAAGCAAACAAAGGCATTAAGCAAACACCACAATACTGTATTTACACACAAATTAGATTTCCCTTCCCTTTCCAAAGCTGTGCTGGGATACTTGGAGGAAAAATAGGAAAGCAGGTCTGCTGTAACACTTCCTTAAGGGAAAATAAGGCTGTTCATTAGCACCTGAATCAGTGGGGCTGAGCTCAGACCTGTGTTTCCTGACCTAATACATGAGCAGGTCACTTGTTGGCTTCTGATTCAGCCCCTCCAAGCCCTTGAATTGTTGAAGAATCACTTCTATACCACAAAAGGAGACTGGACCTGCTCCAGAGCCCTTTGCAGTCCATGGCATCTTTCCACTGATTTCAGCAGGCTTTAAAACAATGGCACAATATCCCTTTAATTAAGGGACGATGTCATCTGGAATCTACTCCATTTCAACCAAAGTTAAACCAGTTTCAAACCTATTCCTGGGTGAATCCCCCTGCCCTTTTCCCATTGATTAAATGCTTTCCCTCCCAACTGAGATAGGAAATAGCTGCCAAGCTGACACAGGACATGGGAGAAGGAGAAAAATTGCATCTCTCTGACTTGCTGTCAAACCAAAGGAGACACTGAAAATAAGAAGAAAAACATTTTGTGGACTTTCCTACAACAAGAGACATTAAAAACAATTTCAGAAGGAAGCACAAATTTTCAGCTGATACTGCTTCTCCTGCAAGAAATCTCATGATAGAAACTGTTTTAACCTGTACTTGCTGGAAGGAATGACTAACATTGCTATTAAAAAAAAAAAGAGATTGGAGGAAAAAAAAAAGCTGTTTTTCTCCACTTTTCCATTCTGTTTACTCTGTACATTTATCACCAGCATGTGTAGAAGCAGCCTCACTCTTTCCCCTGTGCAGGCAGTGAGTTAGTCACACTTTCCCCTGTTGTGTAGCTCCTTTAGTCAGCAGCAGGGAAGTGATAAAGATGAAAAAAACTAAACAAAAACAGGAAAACGCAATTGTGAAAAACATAGAAATTAGCAGGAGGTCCTTGTAGGCAAATGTAATATTCAAATCGATTTGGCTTGCTTTAATTTAGGAGACAGCAATCTGGAAAGGAGCTCCTGCCTCTCCACACAGCCTCTCCTCTGATGGAAGTGCACGCAGGGTTCAGGAGAGGGAGGGCAAGGACAGAGCAGAGGCAGCAGAGCTGCAGGAACCCCTGGTGCAAAGTCCAGGCAAAAACATTCCAGAAACTGAGAAATTGCTGCTAGAGAATAGATGTGAACCCCAGAGTCAGTGCCAGCTTCCAAGCCCAGCAGGGCACTCAGTTAAGCTCACCAGGTGTTAAATAACCCGCCTGCAGTGGGAACAGCCCGAGTTTTGTGGCCAGGGTAATGTAATTATGCACCACTGCTTCGTTCTTGGGGGTCTACTTATTTAAAATGCATTGAAGAAATAAATCACTGTTGACTGTGTCGTCCCCCTTCCCTTTTTTGCTGGGCTGGGGAAATAAATCGCTAAAAAGAGTGACTCCTGGTTTAAATAAACCCAGCAAAAGCAGTAACAATAGGAAACCCCCAAACTTTATTTCCAGACTCACAGCATCGCTCATTTTCCATTAAATTACTTGCTACAATAGGTACATGAAGTGGCAAAGATGCCAAATCACCCTAATAAACCTATACAAAATTATCACCCTAAACCATCTGGAATCACAGTGTTCTGGTGGGCAGTTTTCCAGTCCTGGGACTTATTCATGATTATAAAAACCATGGATTGGTCACAGGCAGAGCAGGGGGAGGCTGAGAGTTTTCATTTATTAGGCACAAATCTGCACCAACCTGCTTTAACACAATGTAAAGGCCAGGTAGGATCCTGCTTCCAAGACTTTGAGGTCCAAATCCCACAGACACCTGCTGTGCATGACCAGACCTGGCTCTACCCCTGCAGAGAGGGGCACGGGATGGACACCAGCCAGTTCCACCAAAATCCAGGGAAGAAAGGCTCATTTCCAAGTGCCATCAGTGAACCCATTAGTGCTATCACAGTTTCATCAGCAGGTGTGTGTGGGGCAGGCCTCTGCATGATGGGGTTGATGCTTCAGAGTGTCCAGGAGATGGAGAAGAACAAGGGGATGAGGCTGTTCTGCCTTCCCTGCACTGCAGTTTTGGGGAGCAGCACAGGGTGCAAATCCCATCACTCTAATCCACACCTGCCCACATCATCCTTTCATCTCCCAGTTCAAAACATCCTCCTGGCTCTGTGAGGGCAAGGATTTGGCTTAAATCAGCACTGAATGGTAGCAACACTTCCACATAAAATCATCAACCCCAAATCTGAGACACAGATCCCAGTCAGCGGGGGTTTGGGAATGCTCCAGCTCACACACAGCTGTGCCATCCCAACACCTCCCTGACCTGCAGCCTGGTCCAGCCTGGTTCCCTGCCCATGGCAGGGGGCTGGAACTAGATGGGCTTTAAGGTCCCTTCCAACCCAAACCAATCTGTGACTCTGTCATCCCGTGACATCCTTCTAGGAAAGCCCCAAGTCACCAGCAAGACAACCTGGAATAAAACCACTTGCAAGCTTGTACAGAAAAACACTTCCAAGACACTTTTTTCCCCTCTCTGGTGTTAGTCATCAACCTCCCCCAAGTATAAAAATGGCTGAATTTAGCCTGGCCAGGCACTTCTGTCAACTATTTAAAGAAAAAAATGGCCAGCAAGAGGCTGTGCAATCTCATGTGAGCATTTCTGTCCCTGAAACAAATCTTAATTCTCTAAGGATCGTCTCACATGCCAATGGGAAGCTCAGTAAGGGATGAGATATTTAATCTAATCTGCTTTCAAAATAATTTTGTTGGCATTGATT
Organism: Aleadryas rufinucha; assembly: GCA_013397815.1. NCBI lineage: Eukaryota > Metazoa > Chordata > Aves > Passeriformes > Aleadryas > Aleadryas rufinucha. The sequence goes on along the minus strand of VZTH01017183.1, from coordinate 119,221 downwards.
GTGCTGAATTGTATCTGTGGGAAAGAATTTAAAGTAAGAGCAAATACATACATATATGACCCAGACAAGTAAGTGTCTGTTACCATTACTGCTGGCTGATAATTACAAAGAACAACAATCTAAATATTAATGTAAGGTAAAACCACCTAGTTTCAGCAGCCAGCACACAGCTGTGTTTTTAAAAATTATTCCAACATATGCAATATTATAAAAAATTTGCAAAATGGCCCGGATTTAAATTCTTTTGCTTGACTCATCTCTTGTTCCCCCAGAAAACCACCCCTAAAACCTGAGCTGTCTGTAAGCCCAGCTGTTTCCTGGCTTTTCTATGCAAATTGTTCTCCCTGGATTTTATTGTGTGCATGTAGATGTCTCTCAAAACGCACTCAAGTTTGAATTAGGGGCCCTACTTCCATCAAAGGGCATTCTTGTAAAATAAGCTTCACTCTCACAGTATCTGACACGGAATTATTATCCCATAACTCACGGGTGTCCTAGCAGCTCTGTATTAAACACAGCTCTGGAAAAGTCCCAGAGGGAAAAGCACACGAAGGGACACGGAGAGGCACTCCGATGTAAACCTGTAAAGCCAGGAATTCCATATTTCCCTGCCAACCCACAGAGCTCACACCATGTGCTGGGGGTGAGGATGTGCCTCCTGCCTTGCTGCTGAATTCTCACCTTTCATGATTAACTAAACACCGATTGCATTATTGTGTAATTAGGTTAAATTAAAACTTAGCTTAAAGCAGGAAACGCTTCCTTTTCAATTCCAATCAAAACCCTTTACTTCATTTTCAGTTTGATATTGGCATCTCCCTCCAGCATGACAAATTTAAAATTATTACTGTATGACAGCAGGAAAACCAGAAAGTAAAAGTTACTGTGGTAGCTGGTCTGAAAGCTCACAATTACCAGAAAATGAGGAGATCTCTGCTGCTGCTTTTCACGCTTATTCCCTCCCCAGTTTCCCACTGACTTTCTGGCTTCGTTGCAAAAAAGAAAGTCAAATGGTAAAAAGTTGCCCAAGTTATTTCCCCCCGCCCCAAGGATTTTTTAACCTACTGCACCCATTGAGCTCACCCTATAGATCAGCATTTTCTATCCACCCCTCTTTGGACAGCCAAGGCTGTAGTGTGTTTCAAAACATGTATCAAAACTGTATCAGCACTGAAATGGTCCAATTCATCTTATTTATCAAATTGCAGCCTCAGGCCAAAGTATTTTTATGGTCAACCCCAAAATACCATTAGACTCCTAACAACTGCTGCCCTAACATGCACCAGTACAGTGCCAGCCTGGAGAGTTTTCTTATGTGGCTCTTGAATATTTAATGTGCAGACTTTGCAGTGTGTGACCCAAATTCCATCCTCAACCATGGATATTCACCGAGTCACAAATGTGGGGACAGCATCCGAGAGCAGAGTCCGTCCTGCGCTGTTTAGGAACTAAATGATAGCCTGTGGCAATAAAATATTTATTGTGCTCCACAGCACTGCATCTGACTGGCTGTACTTCCTCCCCTCTCCATCAGAGAACACTGGAGCCCTCTGCAACTTCTGCTCCAGACTTCTCAGGTTACACATCTTTATTTTTCTTACAGATTTTCCTATAGGATTGTGTCTCTGCAAGGAACCATTTGGCAGTTAAGGCAGTTTACCCAGAAACCCAGAGTGCTGTTTGGTTTTTTTCTCCTCGTTGCCTCCATTTCTCTGGAATGACATCCCTGGCAGAGTGTCCAGAATCAATTTCCTAAACACAAATATAAGCCCACAAAGTACACTGAACGGAGCAAAAAGCCACATCATACTTTGTTACCCAGCACTGTACCAGTCTCCAAAGGAATCCATCATGCAACAGGAGAGGAAAATAATGAAAGCCCTGTGTTAGGATTGTTTAATCCTGCTCCCAGTACAGACCCTGACACGTGATGGTGGGAAGAAGTTCTTTACACAGAGGGTGGGGAGGCCCTGGCACAGGGTGCCCAGAGAAGCTGTGGCTGCCCCTGGATCCCTGGAAGTGTCCAAGGCCAGGCTGGACATTGGGGCTTGGAGTAACCTGGGACAGTGGAAGGTGTCCCTGCCCATGGCAGGGGTGGGACTGGATGGGCTTTAAGGTCCTTTCCAACCCAAACCACTCTGTGATTCCATATCTCCCTCCTTCCCTCCGCCATGCCACGGTGATATTCCCATTTCAGTGCTCTCAGAAACAGCTCAATAAACTGGGAACCCACTCAAAACAGCTGCAATTCCTGCTGCCACCAACAAGGCAAGGCCATGCAACGAAGACACAGCACCAGGGAGATCCTTAATTTGGATTCCCAAAGGGATGTGCATCAAAGAGCTCGGTGTCCCTGCAGAAAACCCGCGTGTGGCAGAGGGCGGATGGGGCTGCTGGGAGGTGGAGGATCACACCCTGCCCTCCCTCACTGGGTGTGTTGCTGTTGGCACCAAAACAGAGAGACCTGCAGGGGATGCAAGGAATTGAAATGGAAAAACCAGGAAATAAAATGTAAAAAGTGTATTGTGATCAAGTGATTGAAGGAAGTAGCGGAGCCCTTAACAAATTGGTTATTTGTCTGGTTAGCTGATGCAGAAGTGGAACAGGAAATTAATTCAATATGCCCCAGACTTACATTCCACTATTATTTTCTTTTCTGAGTTTTTTCTTTTTTTTTTTTTCATATACATATATAAGCCAAAAAGTAAGGTATTTCTGGGCAAGCCAGCATTTGATGCTGATGAGACCTCAATTAAAAAGATCTAATCATTATCAGAGCTAGACTACAGACAGGCTTGGAAACAAAAGAATAAAATAAGACCAGTTCAGGAGAAAAAACCCTGTTCAGAACCCACTTGGCTACCAGCAGGTCTTGATTCGTTGAAAAATATCCCAAACCAGTAGGTAATAGTCACACTCACAATAAACCTTTATGAACAAGTTCCCACTCTCTGTGCCTCACACGATATGGCAGCCTGCCAGTAATTTTGCTTTAAATATGAAAATGGATCTCAAATCCAACTTTCTAGATAAAATAATGGCACGGGAGATTGATGGCATTGCTACACTGCACAATGGCCATTTAAAACGCTTTTGGCTGCAGTTACAAGGCTCCAGTGACCTCCAGAACCAGAGAAACTCCACACAGCGTTAGGAGAAAATAAAATTAGTGATTCACAATGAAGAAGTAAAGTGATTCAGTGCTTTTCCAAGAGGTACTGGCTGCAGTTAGCACTTCTGCAACGACACCAGTACCCAGGGTCGTGTTCAGGGAAGGAACAAACACTCCGAATTTCCATAAATGAAATGTCTGCTGCTGAGACGGCACTAAAAATGGTACTGGGGGTGCCAGGGAACTGAAGTGGAATGGAAATAGGTTTTTCATTATCATTGTGGGGAATATCACTCCCCCACCACGCGGTCACGGCACAGGAGTGGGCAGTAAGAGGATGGCAAAAGGCAGAAAAGAGAGACAAAAGGGAATGAAGCTGCAGGAAGAATACAGGAGGAGAAACGAGGAGCTGAGACTAAAGCTGAAGGCAGAGTGGATGGAGCAAGAAATGCCAGAGGAAGACAAAGCAGAGGAGGCACCCCCATCACACCTACAGCTGACTCACATTTCGGGTTACTTTCATTATTTCTTTGTATTCCAGCAGCATCTGGCATCTGCTGCTGAGATCAGAGCCGTGTCGTGCCAAGTGTGAATCAAGACCTTTCTGCTCATCAGCTGAAAATCCAAACAGACAAAAGGGAAAACTGAGCAAGGAACCACACCAGTCCTGCCTGGAGTGACCAGGAGCTGCAGCAGCAACAGAACCCACCCAAACACCACTTTGGTCATCCCAGAAGGACACAGACAACATTTTTTTTTTTTCTCTACACCAAAAGCTGATTCTTTCAAGTGGTTTTTAGAGCTCTCAGGATCCATCTGCCCCTCAGTAAGGATGGGTGATATGTTTGGGATTGTCAGGCACTGTCTGCATTTGCTGCTGTGAGCAGCTACAAGCCAGCTGTGCTGCCATAATGAACCAAGTGGGCTCCTCCAAGCATCCAGTACAGAGCACAGACAACATTTAAGCTCATCTGACACCCATCAGGCCACAATAATCCTGGGTCTGAAGCTCCCAAGCTCAGCCTTGGACTGCCTTGCACCCTCCAGGCTCAGTAGTTTCATTTAACTTGTGGAGCAAAAAGTCAGGAGAGCATTCCTCTTGTATTGTGCCATGGAGCTGTGCAGAACTAATTATTGTGCAAATAGAGCTCTAAATCATTAACAAAAAAATGATTGTAGCATCTGCCATCATTACTTGGCCCATTACTTAAAAAGCTGGATGTAATAAATAGGATGGGGAATAGCTGGTATTACACTCACAGAACTCAAGAATCCGGGATGTCAGAAAATGAGCCCTGCCCGGAACAGTTACACTCGGGCTCTGTGAGTACTCTGTAGTCAGACCAATACAGTAAGCCCTTCATCCCCAAGCACTTAAAAAACCCACCAGATAATCATTAAAAGAATGAAAACACTGTGGTATTTTCTCCCAGGCCTTTTGTCTTTTCTTCCTGTTCTTTGGAACTTTCATAAACTTACATTTTTACATTTCCCCATTAGATTTCTTAGATAAATATTTTAACTAAGTCAAAATACCACAGCTTGAAATGGGGATGGCTTTTCTTTATTTACTTTCTTCCATGCTGGCTGCCAGCTCTGGGAGATGTTCCATCCAACGGTGGTGGGAGTGCAAGTGCCCCCCACTCCTCACTGCTCTCCCCTCCTGCAGACACAGCTGAGTCCCACCACCCCTCAGTCCCCAGAAGAGACATTTTTAGCAGGGTACCATTTGCCACATGGCCTTCTCCATGCCAGCTGTGGATGCCTCATCCCTGGATGCGTTCAGAGCCAGGTTTGACAGGGCTTGGAGCAACCTGGGATAGTGGAAGGTGTCCCTGCCCATGGCAGGGAGTGGAGCTCGATGCCCTTTAAGGTCCATTCCAACCCAAACCATTCTGGGACTCTGGAATCTCCAGTGGCACCAGAGTGCAGAGTCAGGCTTGGAAGGCGCCTTCCAAAGAGAACCTCATTGCACTGCCCACACGACAACCAAGCAGAGCATCCTGCTGCAACTTAATTTCTATCAGAACTGAGCACTCAGAAGTTCATCATCCATCCTGGAAACACGTGCATGTCCCAGGCTCTGGCAGGAACTCTGATCTAAAGCCTATCTGGAGTAGCTGTGTGCTGGAGCAAGCGGCCATCGGGAGCTGTCCCCCTCACTGGCAGAGGATGACATGGGCAGTTCATCCCTGGTCCTGCTGCAGGACCAGGGGCTAGCTCTGCAGCACACACAGATGAGCTCCACCAGGTCCAACAGGATAATCCAGAGCTCCAGCACACACACACACTGAGTTTACAGCTAAAATATGACAAAGGTCTCACCCTCCCAAGGCAAATTCCCAACAGGAACCCAGGGTTCCACAGCTGGAAGGGACCTCACCGACTGACACCTTTGGGCCATGAAGTTTGAGAAATTTTTCTCTTCAAATAAAATACGCTTTCTCTTACATTCAGCTTAAATTTCATGGTTAGCAGTACAGGCAGCACCCCCAGCAGAGTGTCCCAGATGCTCCACAGGGGGACTCCTAACACCCCTCTCTGCCAAGTCCCACCTGACATGCACAACTTTTCTTCATGACTAACTAACCAGCATCCTTTTATTCAACATTTCTAGTTTGACTCTCCTCCTCAATTAGCTCTTCCTGTCAGAGCTTTTCTCCAGCCTCACGTCCTCATTGTGGCCACGTTATCCCTTCCCTTCTTGCCTGATCAGGGGTTCTGTGCTGGCTCCTCTCCAACTCCACTCTTCAATGCAATCATTTCACTTAAGAGCCTGGCAAGCTGGTTTGTTTTTTTTCCCCCCCTTGTCTGTTTTACACAATTTCAAAGCAATGGAAAAAAAAAAAAGAAGGCATATTTTCCAGTATGATTAATAACAACCTTACATTGCAGCAGCTCAGCTCACCCTTGAATAGGGCACTTTTTTGAAATAATGAATAGAATAGCTGGTATGGTAAAACAGTGCACAATGGAGGTCTGTGGAAAGGAGAGAGAATGGAAGTGCAACTTCCTCACCTGCCTCTCAAGAAGGGTGCCAAAGGAGTGAAAATGAAGCAGAAAAGAATGAACTTCTCTGAAAGTCTCTTTGAATTTTGATACAGAATAGCAGATTAATTAAATCTCCTATCTCTGTTTCTAAACCTTTATCTTCACTTTAGGAAAAAAAAAGGGGACATCCAAGGGTAAATGGAGTACAACATCCAAGTGGGAGCAGGCAGTGCACTGTTAGGCTGCAGTTCTGGATACACTGGCCATCTCCAGGGATGCATCCTCAAAACAAGCACAAATAAGGACTAACAGAGGCCACCTTTGTGCTAATTAAACTGTTTTGCAGAAAATGACCAGACCTCCTTGCAACTGCAAAGCTTAGAGAGACTCATCTCTGAGGTACCACTGGGACAACACAGGCCATGCCCACGGGTGCTGTAAGATCCCTGTGGCTGAGCTGGGCACGGCCACCCCCTGCCCAGTGCCACCAGTCCCGAGCTGTGAGTCAGCTCCCCCAGCAGCACTCCTCTTCCTACCGCTGGCACAGCCATTAGAAAGGTTTTTTCCTGCGGTTAGTTTATATGCTGCAGCTCATTAACATCTCCTAATACCAGAACTTGAGGCTAATTAGGCATGGCAATCCTGAGGAACATATTCTCCGTTCATCTTCCCAAAGCAGGATGCTCCTTGGCGGCCCAGCTGTAGCTCCACATGCTACCATGAGGGTATCACCCTGGAAATAAAAATACTCCAGGATCCCACACATTACACAGCAGGGATCCCGTACTTGTTAGTTGATGGCACAATTCACAGGCTGTTTTGCTTAAAAATTGGAAGCATCTCTGTCATCAAGGCAGATTCCTGCTCAGCAGCCTCAGGGATTCTCCCCAATAGTTATCAATACACCATGGCTTTCACAATAAAAACTACTGACTTGAAAACAAAGGGACAAAGTGGTTAGAAAGCTTAGGAGACTTAAACAAAAAGCATTTGACAGAACAATGCCAGTGGGAATTTTCTCCCTATGGCCACAAATGCACAGGAACAAACAGGCTGAGGGCTCTGAGACAGGCTTCATGCCCATGGAACACTCCTAGGAGCAGGCTGTCAATGTACTCATCACCTAGGAGTAACACCCACTGCAGCAACAGGTACCCAAGGAACACCAGCAGATGTGCAATGGGAGCTGTGCTCAACACCAAACACTTCTTTAAGCACAGGAGCTCCTGAAACCTGGTTTCCCACATGTCTTCTGGACCACAAAAACGCTGGCCAAAGCTTGTCCAGAACTGGGATGTTTTAAAGCTCTCTTTGCCCACCGGATGTTCATGGTGTAGTTTTTTCGTCAGTGCACACTGGGGTTGTTTCCTTCTGCCTGTTTTCAAATATCATCCCTTCCAATGCCTTAGGTCTGCTAAAAATGACTATGAGGGTTTACCAGTTGTGAATGAAGAAGGCACTGCCTAAATCTGTCTGGTCCCCACTTCAGATTCCCATAGATTTCCTTTCAACACCTGTATTTTATACCTAAAAGCAGCAAAACTTAAAAAGCAGCTTTTGAATAACTGAAGCAAAAAGTTAGTATAGTGATTGAATTTTCATCCTCGAGGACCCCAAGAATGCTCACAGAATCCTTCCCATGGTCCATCACTGGAGAATGGGAACCTCTGAGGAAACAAAATGCAACTCCAGACAGCAGGAAGGATGATTTCATGCCTTTCTGCTCTTCTAAAAATGTTGAAGCATCTTTACAGATGAAGAGAAGAGCCAAGGGAGGAGCTGTGTCCATGGGCAAGGATATAGTGTGCCACCAAGAGAGCGGAGAGGCAGAACTGATGGAACAGTATCATCCCCCTCTGAATCACCTGCAGCCAATTCCTCTGTTGTGGGGTTTTTTTCCTCCTCCTTTTCAAATCCTTCCTCTGGGAACTGAGTGGGAACACTGGAAGCGTGAGCCAAATTCACTGCCCAAGGCAGCAGAGACCTGCCTTCAGCTGCCCTCTCATTTGCATTTTTCGAATGGATTAATTTCCAAAAGCTTTTACAAACCAGGCCCACAGATTACAAGTTGGAAACATGAAAAGATCCTGGACAGAGATGAAGAGTCCACCTAAACCCTAATTTGAAGGCAGTCTAGATGCAAACTTTCCCTCACTAAGCAGTTCAGTATAAAAATGTTTATCCACTCTTCCTCTGGAATCATTTCACATCACCAACGTGCCACCCCAGCCAACTACAGAGCTTCATGTGGGGACAATGTACCCAAAACTCCAGGAGGAAAAAGAAAACAAGGATTTGCATTTTGGGCCAGCTCAATCCAAACTGGAATTTTGTTTGTTTTGAGCTGTCCAAGCCATTGACGTGTCGGAGTCCAGCGAAGCATTAACCCGTTTCACTAAGCAAGCAACGCATCCACCCTCTGGGCACAAAAGCATCGGGTTTGGCACCAAAATGAGGGCTGGAGCTCCAAAGCCTGGCTCTCCACACAGACCAGGAGCTATGGAGTGGGTCCCCACACCTCCACAGGCTCGCCAGCCCGCTCCCAAGGAGAACCAGCGCTTCCAAAGCAGCAGAAAGCAAGGCAGGCTGGCATCTGCAGAGGTGCCAGGGTTTTGTTTGCCTCCGAGCAAACCTGGCAGCGCGGGCCAAGCCTCACTTCTGCGCTCCGTGTTGGGGTGGATGATCCTTGGCAGGGAGGTGTGCCTGGAGTGTGAGCCATGAAAAATGTAGCGGGAATTCTGCAGCGATCCGGGGTTAATATTAATTCCCTGTGCCCAAGGAGGAGCTGTGCGAGCGGCACTGTTTTGTTCCCGTGCTCTCGCCGGGGATTAGCTCTTGGCAGAGCGGCGCTGCCGGCAGGAGACTCCACCATCCGAGCTGTTTCCTGGCACCGGGCTGGCTTGGCTGGAGCTGCTCCTGACTCCTAGCAGAAGTAGGGTTTTTTAAATCATTTCTGAATCCTTGTAATGGTCTCAGCAATGGCCAGCAGCGCTCGTGTCCCAGCAGCCATCCACCACCTTCCCTGCCAGGCACAAAGCTCAGAGCAGTGTCCTGCTCCGTGGTGAGGGCTCGTTAACACACAATTAGTGCCCAGCAGGATGGGGACCCTCCTTTGTGTCTTCTGGCCAGATGTGCTCTCACTAGCCCAGACCACAGCCAAGAGCTGTGGCCGTGAGATGTGACCCACCTGGGATAACACTCACCCTTGTGCCATCTCCAGTGTCCCAAAGCCCATCAGAGAGCTCTGCTTCCACAGATTTTACACAGATTAGATGATTAATCCTTTATGGTTGACTCCCCATCCTTGGATGTGTCCAAGGCCAGACTGGATGGGGCTCTGAGTAACCTGGTCTAGTGGAAGGTGTCTCTGGCAAGCAGGAGGTTGGAACTGGATGGTCTTTAAGGTTCCTTCCAACCCCAACCATTCTGTGATTCTGTGATTCTAAAACACAGCCACTGAAGCTGTCCCTGCAGACAAAGCCACCTTCGAGGGACACACCCCAAGGACAGGGCTGCTTGTTGCCATCTGCATGCTCACATTTGGGGCAGCGCTGCCAGGGCTTTAACTGAGCATGCATTTCTCTCCATCTTCACTTTGAACAATGTTGTGCTGTTCCAGTATTGTATCAGTGAACTCACAGTGACCCTGTCAAATAAATATTTTTCCCGAGTAACACTGTTTTAAATATATTCATTTAGTATCCTTATTTGAAAACACTGGACAAATTAAACGACTGTAAAATTTGACTTTCCAGTATTTTGTGTTCAGATAAACTCCTACAGCACCCTCTTCCATGGCAGCCAGCCCATATTTCCAAGTAACTACAGTTTTAAAAAGCCAACTACGTTTTTCAGTATCTATGCATTAATCATCCCTGCCAGTTCAAGAATTATTCCTGAGTTCAAAGGAAAAAGTATGAGGAAGAGGAATGTGTGTGGAGCTCCCCTTCAAAAAAGCTGCAGCCTGACCATCCTGTATCCCAGCTCTTACCCCGTACCCCATCCCCAACCAGGGACCCCCCTCAGGATCTACGAGGTTTCCCTACTGCTTCCATCAAGACTGGAGTGTAAGAAGCATTTCTGTCTGACAAAGGGAACAGTGAGGCTGCTGAAAACACCGCTGAGAGAAACCCTGTGCTCCCAAAGAAGTCACGTTAATTGAATGCGACTTCAAAATATTTCAGATTCTCAGCAAGGATTTGGTAGCAGAGGAGAACACGCTGTGACCGACCGTATTTCTAACGCAGTATGAAAAGCAGTTTCAGTACACTCTGCCAAAAAGTGTCAAATGGGCTAAAATATGCTTGTCCATAGAGAAGGGGACAAGGCTTCCAAAAGCAGGAGGAGGGAGGGGGGAACAGGTCAGGATTGGGCCAGCTGAGGGGCAGTGTGGGGCTGCCCAACATTCCCGGTGTTCCAGAGAGCACCGGGGGAAACATCAATTGCAGAGAGCCCAGTGCACGCCCCTGGTTTTATTGGATTTTCCTTTGCTCTCGTATTTTGAGAAAGGTTAAATATGTCAAACATTAGTTTACAAAACCTCTCACACAAATCACAAATCCTCTTACTCACATGATCTTTCTAAACAGCCCCAATCTCTTCAACTACGCAGACGTGGCTACAAGCTGTGACTATTGATAGGACAAGGGTGAATGGCTTTGAGCTCAAAGAGAGGAGGTTTAGATGGGATATGGGGAAAAAATTCTTCAGGGTGGGGAGGCCCTGGCACAGATTGCCCAGAGAAGCTGTGGCTGCCCCATCCCTGGAAGTGACCAAGGCCAGGCTGGACAGGGCTTGGAGCAACCCGGTCTACTGGAAGGAGGGGTGGAATGAAATGGCCCTTAAGGTCCCTTCCAACCCAAACCATTTTAGGATTCTGTGATTCTATTCCCGCCACCACCTCTCAAAAACCTCCTGAACTGCAGAGTGAGGGGTAACCTCCCCACCACACACTCGCTGGGACACTCTGAGCACCCTCATAACAGTATTATCGTATTTTCTGTATATTCTCACCCATTCTTCCCATGGTCTCACGCCTTGTTTGATCTTTTGCGACCATGGCTGCACACTGAGCAGATGTCTTCATCGAGCTGTCCGCAGCGACCCTCGGGTCTTTTTCCCCAGTGGTTCCAGCTCACTGAAAGCACAGCAATGTGTGCAAGGAGCTGGGAATGCTCCTTCCTGGGTGCCCAGCCTTGTGTTTGGCAGGGGTGACTTTCATCTGACCGTGTGATCCTCCTTAATTTCAGCTCTGCCTCCCACCAGTGACGCCACGGAATCCCTCACTGCCTCCATGCCACCAACTCCCTGTCCACCCCTTTTTCTCATATTACTGATTAATATATTCAGACACACAGTCACGATGCAGATACTTAGAGCAGTCCAGTATCAGCCTATTCCCTGACAAAAAGCTGATGCTTTACTTGTTTTCTGTTCTCATCCAAGCAAGACACTTGCTTAAACAGAGGCTCTTTGAAAATCACAAAGGCTGGTTCTCAGAAATCTACCACTTCGCTGATTTGTGATTTTTGTTTTTCTTTTACCTCATTTTTGTCATGTAGGTATCTTTAGCTGTGCTTTTTTGGCATAGTATCCAGACGAGGCACACAACTGTTCTCTATTCCTTTTTCTTAAAAAAAACTACCAAGTAGGTGAATCTTGTGTACAGAGCCAGGCAGGAAAGACTCTGGTTAACTGGATGTACTGAAGGCAGAAAATCCAGGAAAAGGAGATGTCATAGAATCATTGAATGGTTTGGGTTAGAAAGGGAGCTTGGAGATCATCTAGTTCCAACCCCCACATCAGCATGACCCTGAAACTCAGCAGAGCAAAGTGGCTTCTCCCGTGAAGCTCCTGCATATCCCAGTGTGTGTGTCCAGAGCAGGACTCACATGGGTGGGAAAGGACAGAGAGAGCCACACCAGCAGCACCACCCTGAGAGCAACCGCCAAGGCCACAAAATGCAAAAAACTAAAGACTTGTTACTTTTTTAAACTGCAATCCGTTATTTTAAAGACTTAGCACATTTCTGGACGGGTTTCTAGAGAAGGTTTACGAACATGCCATGGTCTCTCGAGGCTTCTGTCCCCCGGGAGCAGGACACCAGCCCCTGAGCAGGGAACATGCTGAGCCATCGAGCTGCCACGCGCTCCCCGTACCTGTCACTGCTCATCGGCGCGCGCTCGCTGCCCACGTCCCGCACGCTCCTCTCCGGCACGGCCGCCGGGAAGCAGCTGAGCTGGGAGAGGCATTAACTGGGTCTAGGCTGGGGAAAATGCTGACACAGAACCTGCATATGTCCTGTCCCCTCTGTCTCCAGCCTCACCCACGGCTGCTGTTAACCCCAGAGTCCATTTGAGAGGACAGACTCTCCCCACAGGTTTGGTGCTCCTTGCAGGTTTTCTTTCATTTTTCCCACATCTTCCTACAAACCCTCTTCGACTGCATCCTCATCCTTCCCATTTCACTGCACGTTTTACCAGCCCACCTCCTGCCTGCACAGTTTCCATTTTCTGGAGACTAATACCTTTGGTTTCACCAATTTTCAGCCGTTTTACCTGCCCAGTGCCAGCCTGCTCTCCCCTGGCACCTCCCAACCCATCCCTTCACGGCCAGCAAAGCAACACCAAAGACGAGAAAGAGCTGGAAACGCCCTGGTGCTAAGATCCACTTAATAAGTTGTCAGCCAGGTCCTGTGTATCTATTCTTGCGGGCATAAAGATCTCTGTCAGCAGTCAAAACACGGATTTACACCCCCAGCACAATTCCGAGCAGCATTTAAAGATTTTTAACGACCATCCCTTTGTCCCAGGGAGTTAAGCGCTGATCGAATGTCACAACGTGACACATGAATGCACAACAAGACGGAGGTTTGACAGGCAGCAACATTGTAATATGATAATTCCTCTTTGTCCCTTAATCGCCTCTGTTTTTTGCAGACTTGATTCACTTACCAACATGTGATCAATCACTGCCTTTTTCAGTGAGATAATTTTTTGCCCTCTATCTAAATGGCTCCTGTCAAAGGGAATCCAGTACTAAATTAAAGCTGATATGCCTGTCTCTGCCCTTTTGTTTGTAGACTTCTTCTTGCACACAATTGATTTTAAATAGATTTTTTTTATGGGTTCCATCACTGTTTAAGTATATGTATTTTTAAAAATCTGTCTCCTTGAAATTAACACTGGCTACGTACACATTTAAAAATGGTCTGGAGAATATAATTTAATGGAGAGGAATAAATACCAGGGTACGTGATGACACGTGTATCAACTTCCCACTAGATATGGAGTAAGTTGCCTGTTTAGATCTTCCCACGTGCTCTATTTAAAATGGGAAGAACAACAATCTTAAGATTTGTGACAATAACAGAAAGAAGATGGTGTAATTTAACACGAAAGGAAGCAATGCTGAGAACATCACTTGTTCTGAGTCTCTAAGGACTTTCTCCTTAGCTGAAGGCCACCACAGAACTCCTCAGACATCTCTCACTGGTGTTTGCACACCCTTAAGAGCATCTCCCTAACAGCAGGTAAGAGGGCTTTAGCAGCACAAGCACACAGGAAGAGAATCTACCCTTGTGTACAAAGCAGAGGGGTGTTTTTGCAGCTCTCAGGTGACCATCACACGTTCCCCAAAGAGCTCTGCACCACCCAGGCCAGAGGCAAAGCAGCTGCATCTGCCCAAGCCACCCCAGGCAGAGCCACACTCATGCCAACCACCCAAACCCTCTGCCCTGCTGTCTGCTCTTCCCTCAACTTCCTCAAGCACATCCACACTGCATTTGAAATCTCAAAATTTCACAATCTGTCCCTTTCCTCCAGCTCCTCTTTCCCATGCCGGCCTCTTCTTAGGTGGGTCTTCCACACCTTGCCCTGATGCACCACCTCAGCCTGGCCCTGTTGAAGCCAAGAGCACAACACACATCCAACAAAAGCAGGAATCTGCTCTCTGGTTGTTGTGGCTCCTCTGCCCCATCCGAGTGGCCACGGCTCCCTGGCAAGGGAACTGCAGGAATCCCCAGGTGCATCCTCATCCTCCCAGCCCAGCCTGGGCAGCACCTCCCAGCTGCTGTCCTTCCTCACTGCTATACATGTAATTTGCAGTAATGAAATGGGTGATTTCAAAGCTTGGTAAGATGACGCTTATTTAATTCACTGATTGAATGACAGTAAATTTTTGGCTGTGACGTGCATTATAAATTATTCTACACGGTTTCAGCACTTGTCCTGGTTATGCACATAAGGCACTAAAGATTTTGCCAAGATATCTAATAGACACATCATAATTAGCCCTATAATATAAAGAATCACCTCTTTTAAAGCATATTTTTTCTTCTATTTTTGAGACAGGCACCTCAACAAAATGCTGGATTCTCAGCTCTTTCAAAGATGGGACAGTTTCCCTGAAGGAAAAAACCACAAATTAATGTTTTCATCTTATGGTTCTATCAGCTTTTTCCTTCCTTTTCCTGTGCAGAGGAAAAAAGGGAAAGAAAACAGCTCTGCAACGGAGGCATCACCCCTGGGCGAGGGCGAGCGGTGTTCCAGCGAGGACGCGTCCATCCACAAAGGGCAGCGGGAGCCAAGGCATTACAAACATATCCATAAATGAGGCTGGGGGAGGACTGGCTCCAGGAAAAAAAAAACCAACAACAAAAAAAATCTCATTTTTCAAAACACATTATTATGGCACAAAACGTATTTTAATGTATTTTCAGCAAGGCATCGAATCCCCCCAGTATCCGCTTTGTGTCTCTTGGCAGCTCAAGAATGCCAACGCGCCCCGTCCTCGGGGTGCCAGAACCAATCTGTTGCCAAGAGACACAAAACTGATATCACGGGTGTATAAAGCCGTCTTTGGAAACGTAGGAAACAGCCACCGACCTCATGTTCGGGGTTTGACTTAGTCAGCAAGACGTCAAGGAAGAAAAATTAACCTTTTGTTATAAGGTTTAAAGCTGACCGTTTGCATCCACCTCCGAGGGAGAATCAGCCTTCCTGAGGCAGAAGCACGCTCGTGTCTGGTACTGCACTGCATTCAGCAACACGGTTTGGGAGGGGTTTTAATGTTTACTTCTGTTTTGTGAGGAAAAACATAAAAATCCTGAGAGCTGGGGCACTCGGGGAGCAGGGAGGCTCTGACTTGGGGTATCTGGGCAGGAGAAGCATCTTCTGAGGAAACCCAAACATCAGAGCTGGAGCTTGCCATGGGCACTCAGAGAATCCCAGAATGGTTTGGGTTGGAAAGGACTTGAAAGCTCATTGAGTTCCACCCCCTGCCATGGGCAGGGACACCTCCCACTAGATCAGGCTGCTCCAAGCCCCATCCAGCCTCACCTCAGACACTTCCAGGGGTTGGATGTTCCCACTCATGTAGGTACACATTGATGTGACCCGGCTGAGAGGAATTTTGAGACTCCAACTGTAAATACCCAAAAGGTTTTTGCATTTAAAAATCCAGTCACCAGCAAGTTCTTCAAATACTTATTACTCAAACTGATGAGTAACCTGAATATCTCCCTGCATTTGGTTCTGGCACCTCTCTCTCCCTCCTCCAACCTGCAATATGGATGCAAACCCTTTCAGAAGGAGTAATTTTTCCCCCAGAATTTTCCTGCCACAATTATAAACACAGATTGCTGCCCTTCCCAGTTACGGAAATAAAATTCAAAGCCTTCAGGATTCCTTCAAAATACAAAAATATAAAAACAACATGACTGCTTCTTTCAGATGGGCTCTCTGTGGACTGCTGCTTTTCCATTTGTTTCACTGAAGTTAAATAGTTGGAAATTAAGAATCTAATTAAGAAATACAGTAATTAACTGTAATTAAGAGTTACAGCAAGATTTGGGTTGGTTTTTTTTTCCCTGATCTGGAGCATAAATTTTTGCATGTTAAATTAAAAAGCCCATTTAGGAATCAAAATGTTAGAAGGCGGTGAAGCAACCAGATATCAGTTTGATATTATCCAGGAAAGGTCAAATTTAAATTATAGGACATGTTTAAAACATTAAGTTGTTGGTGTAGCTTGCAGCTTTTGCATTTCAAGTAATATATATAGATATAAGAGCATATAGATATACAGAGGTATCCATATCACAGGTGTTCACTATCAAATTACCTTCAGAGGTAGAAAATGCAGCATTTCACTTTTAATAATTAGGATTTCCAGGTGTTTTTTGTCCCAAGGACTCAGAAGCACAACAAGCCTTCACCAGGACTGAAGAGCAAGGAATCCTGGTAGATGGGAGCCATAGTGCAAACAACCAAAAGTCAGTTGATAGAAACAGGTCGTGGGTTTTGGGGAAGATTTGTTTGGACTAGAAATAAATTTCTTGATATTATGACAAGAGAAAAATATCCCTTTGTCTTATGAGCCCCCAGTTGTGGGAAGGGAGCTGAGCAGTGCCAGACCAGCGTGTGGGCAGAGAGAGACAGGGGGGCTGGAAGGGGCTGAGGAGAGTTAAAATTCCTACCACAAAACAGAAAATGAGATTAAAGGAGACATTTTGGCCATGAGGCCTTCTTTCGGCTGGAGAAGGCCTCAAAGCCAAAGTGTCTCTTCTAATCCTATTTTCTATTTCGAGAGTGCATTTTAATAACCCCTTTGTATACGGTACAATGACTTTAGCAAGTCCTATTTTAAGCAGATTTTCCACACTAGAAGGCGAAATGGGTTAAAATAATTGCACCGTACACCTCGCACGCGTGACACTTTGTTTAATCTGGTGTCAGACACCGGGGACGCACAATGCGGAACAAGGTCCCCGGATAAAAGCGCCTTTCAGGATGAACAGCCCAAGGCATGGAATGGGGGAACCAGGCTGAGGAACACGGCTCCCTCCCACCAGCAGCCAGGCCCTCACCTTCCCACCTGGATGGGGACTTGGCTGATGTCACCACACCCCAAAATTCCTCCTTCTTTGGGTAACAGGAGGCACTGGCCACGTCCCACCAGGTGGGAGTTGCTGTGAGCACTGGGCCCCAAAGCAGAGCCCATCTGCAGCTCCACTGTGGTGTCCCCAAAGGAGAGATCACCTGCAGCTCCACTGTGGTGTCCCCAAAGGAGGCATCACCTGCAGCTCCACTGTGGTGTCCCCAAAGGAGAGATCACCTGCAGCTCCACTGTGGTGTCCCCAAAGGAGACATCACCTGCAGCTCCACTGTGGTGTCCCCACAGCCAACGACCCATCAGCCAAGCTCACCTTTGTCTTGCTAAATTTGCAAAAACCTGCACCTGGATGATGTTTTCTTCACCTCCACATACGCAAAACCCCACGAAATTGTTCATCCTGGGTGCGAGGTTAGAAGTTTCTCTTGTGTGCACAAAACTCAGCCTTTTTTGCACATAAAAGGTGAAATCCTGTTCTTCAGAAGCACAACAACCCAAGGGAGTGCCACCTGTGCTGGGCAGCCCATGTCTTCCCCTCCCTGCCACAGGTCCTGTTGTGGGAGCTGAAGCTCCCTCATCCATGACTCTTGGCTCTCCATCTCCCTGCTCTTTTACAGTCCAAGCGGTGGAATCATCATCCCTGGAAGTGCTCAGAAAATGTCTGGGTGAGGCACTTGAGGACATGGTTTAGAGGTGAACAGGCGAGAGGTACCTCCAGCAGGAGAATGAGTTCTGCAATCCCATGGAAAAGGGAATTTCCAAGCCTAGAAGAACCCTAGTGGAACCCATGGTTTCTACCAAGAGAGATTGTACTATGAAGTTCCCATGTAGAGATCATGGAATCACAGAGTCATGTAAGTTGGAAAAGCCCTCTAAGATCAGAGAGTCCAATAGTTAATCCAACAGTACCAATTTCACCACTAAACCACATCTCAACATTTTTTGAACACTTCCAGGGATGGTGACTCCAGCACTGCCCTGGGCAGATGTTGCAAAATACCAGAAATATCAAACTACAGACATGAAACTGCAAATATCAAAGTGACAGAAGGGGAACGGATGAACCCATGCAACAGTGAGTGGGATGGCACCAAACAGGGGAAAGGCAAGGCTGATGAGAGAACAACTAATCATCACTGATGATGAAAACTGGACTGGAACAACAGAAACAAATCCAAGTTAGCAGAGAAACTCCTGAAACAAAGAATATGCAAAAGAAAAAAACAATTTTGTCCTCTCTACGCAGCATCAACCAGCAGTACCCAACCTCCAGGCAGCACACAGAAGACCAGCAGTCAAACTGAATTAAGGAGGAGGTTCAAGCACGGTGGTTCAGACACTACCAACCACCCAGCAGCTCCCTGTGCCCCTCTCCTTGGATGAAGCCCACTGGCTACGCCTGGGCAGCAGAGAACTTCAACCCCTCTCCAGATGGATCAACTGGGAAATACAGGAGAAAACACCAACAGGCCCAAACATCACAGAGCGTGTTGCAGAAAAAAATTAATTATAATAATGACAGGTTAAGTACACATGAAATTTTTCCGCATCCCAGCAGCGCTTCGCGGTAGCCAATGCTCAGGGCCAACGGAATAAAACAAAGCAGGTGAGAAATACAAAAATCCATGTAGCATGAAATATCTCTAAGAGACTTGTTTAGTGAAATTAACTAGTAGTTTAATAGAAAAAAGCTTGATGTATGAGAGTGCTCCAATTTCTTCATAGAAATTAACATTTCAATCCTGTTTTTATCTAGAAGTCATTAAACTGTGCAACATGAATTATTGGAACTGTAGCAGAGAATTAACTCTATTCATCAAGTAAGTCCAAACAGTTTAGAGTGCATCTGTAATGAAAAAATAGCTCCACATTTCTATCTCTTCTCATTAAAGTAAACCAGTTTTCCCTCTCTCAGTATATAAAACTGTCTTCTCCTCATGTAATTTATATTACCATAAGCCAGCTCACATTCTAAACTATTACACGCCTCCAATTAATTTTTGCAGCTTTTGCCTGAAAATTTAATGAGATAGTAGTGTATGAACCTGCTGACTCCAGATTACATGTGTGCTTCCAATATTAATGTTGGCATAAAATAATCTGATACATACTTGATGAGAGCTTTCCACTATTGTGAGAGTAGTTAAGGCAATATGTAAACCAATTCCACTGATTTTCTTTCTCCTCCCACCACGTTTGCAATAAAAAATACCCCCAAACCAGCTAAAATCATCAGTCTGAAATTCCAGAGTCTTGAGTTAAGCACTCACGAGACAGGTAACATCACCAGTGCTTCCCTGGATGTTTTAAATTTATTACTCACGTAATTAACATTTATTTTAAGGCTATACCTATTTCTAAATGCTTTTGAAAGCTGAAAGAGGAGAGGGACATCAAGGCCAGGCTGGATGGGGTTTGGAGCAACCTGGTCTAGTGGAAGGTGTCCTTGTCCATGGCAGGGGGGTGGGTGGAACGAGATGAGCTTCAAGGTCTCATTCAGCCCAAACCATTCTGTGGTTCCAAAAAGAAGGGCATATTTTAAATCCCCCTAAATGCTACCCTAACACTCACAACACTTGAGAAATCAAGTTTGCATTGGTACTGGAAAACCACGGGGGGTTTGCATCCCAAGAGTTTCCTTGGTTGCTTTCTCTTTGCAGCTCATTTTACGGGGATAACTCTTACTTAATTTTGTGAACTGTTCTCCAACATATTAGAGACAAATAACCTTTTCTTCAGAATGACACATTCTTTGAGACTAACATTAAAGGGGAAAAATTGTAATATTCCTTTCCACAGCTACTTCAATTTTACAACCACATATTGGGCATAATATTATTTTAATATCTATGTGCCCAAGAGAAAAACTGGCAAATGCGATGCCCTGCAAGATCAAATAACTTTATATATAGACTTAAAAATACACATTTGGCACTCTTTGGTACAGCCCTGAATTTATATTTACAGGAAACTAAAAACTGCTCGTGGTGAGTCATGGAGCCCCTGAAAACATGGATTTTGCACCGAACTGGCAGGAGCAGGGAAGCCATGCCCAAGGAGCTGGCACAGCCTGGAGGTGGGAGCCCAGTGGCTTTTGAACTCAGCCCCACTGCAGCCCAGAACCCTCCCAAGACCACAGGAATAACCTTCATTGCCTATCCCAATTAAACCATCTCCTTACACCATTAACACCTGCATTATCTCTGTGTTTCAATCACGGGAAAGAAGCTGCTGGATGCAGGGAAGAATTCTGGCTCTGGGAGACGACGTTTTGGGACATGGCCCCAGCAAAGCCAGAATGTTCCAGCAGCTGTCAGGAGAAGAGGCCTCACACCCTCAATGTGATGAACAGAGCCCCAAAACTCAGGTCTCTTTGAGGCAGGAGGAACAAACCAGTCAGTTAAAAACTGGCAGAGGGGATGGACAGAAGTGGACAGCAGGAGAAATAATATACAGCAAGTGCAGAGGCCAATGACTGCACACTTTTAATGGCTCCCAGTGGCTTCAAATCAATTTACATTTAAAATAAATGAATTAAATCTGATAATCTCTGATACCACTCAACCTATTTGCTCCAGGGCACTGAAATTCAAATATTCTCCAGTTCTGAAAATAGGCTTTCACCCGCACGACAGACAAATGAAGACAAAGAGTACCCAGCCCAGACGCCACCTCCCCGGTTTTCACACCATCAAATGGCAAAACCACTTCCATGGTGTTCAAGGCACTTTACTACTATGACTTTTGCCCCTTGCAGTACATCTCCTGCATTTCTGAGGTAGTTATGAAAAGAAATATTTTGATTTTAATTCCAGAAAATCACAGCCATCTAGATGACACCAAGCAAACAAAAAAATGGGCATCCACCCCTGGATCATGAGAACCCCTCAACCTCCACCCTGCTGCCACACTGGATGGGGCTACACCAAAAAAACCCCAGATTATTGCATGGATTTTGGCTAAAAATAATCTTTCTGGTTTAGCAGGCAGCTATTTTCAACTGGGATCTGATTTTCAGCAGTGCTGTCCTGACAGTCACAACACTGGGAACCGGTGGTCCAGCCTGTAACACAGACATGATGATGCTTATATACATATTTACATCCACAAGAACTCACTGTACTCTCTGCTGAGGGTGAGATTACCTTTTCTTTTAGAGATTTTCAAAAATCAGCCATGCACTTTTTTTTTTTTACACAGGCATGTCCTTACACTTAACAACTGCTCGTACCTTTGCGCGTCAAAAGAAACATGTAATTAAATTAAGAGATGCACACGCTCTTCCTTTTCTCCTGTCTCTTCTCCTTGAACGCCACGCCAGATAGCAAATCAAAATCTGCATTTAAATAGAATATTTTTAATGTATGAAAGTGGGCGGCCTGAGGGTAAAGAGGTATTGCATTCACTCACCATATGCACAAAATTGCATTTAAAATGTGATACTACGCTTTAAAAATTTATTGAATTTTTTCTCTCATTCCAGTACCTTTGTTTTATTATAACAAAATCTTCTGCTCTACAGAGAATTTGGTATCAAAGCCTGCTAATAAAAATAATGTGATATTACATCATTTTATCAATTTAATCTCGAGAAAAAGGATGATATTCAATCACATCTCATAAGTCACTATCTCTGGTAATTCCGGCCATTATTCAGTGCGAAATCCAAGCAGTCGGAATTCATTAACACAGGGCTGCTACAAATCTGCATTTTCTAGACTTTGTCAGAAAACGCAGCAGCCCGAACTCAGTGACCTGGATCTAACAGCCTTTCAGCCGAAAGGGCCCCCGCTCCCCAATCCCGGCTCCCTTCCTGCGCCGGGACAAAGCCGCCGACCAGGTCACGGAGCCGGTGGGGGCTTCGGAGAGCCCTCCCCGCCGGAGCAGCATCCCGGCTCCGGGGGGAATCGCGGGCGCACGGAGCCCCCGAGGTCGGAGCTGGCTCTCCCCAAAGCGAGGGGCTCTCCTCTCCCGCAGAGCCAGCACGGAGTGACATATGTTAGGGCTGGAGTGTCACATCCCATCGGACAGGCCGCGGGGCGACGGCGGCCGAGCGGTTTTGACGCTGCGTTACGGGGTCAGCACCTTCGGGGAAAGAATTATTAAAAGAGTGGATTTTGAGGTAACTGCAGTGAGAGGCTGCTAAAATCGCTGGCAGGTTCATGGGCATGGTGGAACCCCAACTTTGTGCTGCAGGGGACAACAGCAAAACCCTGCCAAACTCATTGGTGCAAAATCCAGCCACAATTCAGCAAAGCCCTTGGTGTGAGGATGCTCAAGGATGCTCAGCGTGCCACTCTGCAGCAGGTTTCCATATCCCACCCGCCTCCCCGAGCCCCTTTTGTGGCTGAGAGACTCTTCACCCTTTGTTGCCCACATGGCCCTTCTGCTGGCCACCCAGCAGCTTTTCCACCCAGCCAGGAGCAGCCTCCCACCAAAACACTCCCAAACCCAGGACCGTGAAGGGTCCCCAAGCAGGAACATGCTGTCTTCCCAGTATTTTCCATGGATCTTATCCATGAAATCGCAATAAAAATAACAATTTAATTCTAATTAGAGCATATTTTGCTGACCAATGACCTCACTTCTTCACCATACAAGCAAGCTGAGAAAAGTTCATAACACAGTGCTTGTGTTTATTGCTGTAGAAGGGGTACAGCTGCTGTACAGGAACAGAATCCCAGCCAACTTCAGTGGCACTGGTCCTGGCTACCATAGAAAATCTCTTTATGTTATCACATTTCTCAATATCTGTAAAAATTGCAGTGATCTCCACTCCACAGCTCAGGTGGGGTTTGAAGCAACCACAGTGCTGTGTTCCAGAGGGACCTTCAACAGTCTACAGACCACAGACTCACAGAATGCTTTGATTTGGAAATGACTTTTAAAGATCATCTGATCCAAAGTCCAAGGCTGCAGAGTGTTTCCATCACCCACAGGTCCTACTCTGCTCTCACCAAAGCCTGTAGCAGTGAAGAACCACTTTGGTTGGGTAAATTTACATTAGTTTCCCCACAGAAATAAGGCATTTCAGTATGGACTCCTAGAATAGCTTGGGTTGGAAGGGACCTTAAACCCCATCCAGTGCCAGCCCCTGCCATGGGCAGCAGCATCTTCCACTGTCCCAGGTTGCTCCAAGCCCCAGTGTCCAACCTGGCCTCGGGCACTTACAGCAATGGGGCAGCCACAGCTTCTCTGGGCACCCTGTGCCAGGGTCTCCCCACCCTCACAGCCAAGATTTTCATCCTAATATCTCATCTAAATCTACCTTCCTTCAGCTTAAAGCTGCTCCTCTTGTCCAGTCACTGCTTGCCCTTATCAAGAGTCCTTCCATGGCTGTACCTGCTGTGCAGCTCCTGTTACTGAAAACAGGCTGAAGGGAAATTACTGCACCCCAGTGAACGCTTCTGCATCAGCACCATTTTCTAGAGATTTGGCTTATCCTGAACAATTCACACTTCAAACAGAGATCCTTTTCCATTTTCTTCTTCCTTTGGTAGATACCAGTGAAAACATCCACCACTGACAACAGCCACATTGGATTACTCTAATGCAAGTCAGATCCATATTGCCCAAGACCTTGCCTAGGAGAAAAGCATCTCCTAAGTGAGCAGCTTAAGCCCACAGGGCAGTAAAACCCCACCCACAACCACCACCAACACACTCCTGCTCTCGTTTGAAAAATATTACAGTCACACAGACACAAATCCTCAGCAAAACTCCGAGCCCAGAAAGGTGAAAGTCATTATTTGAGAGAGCAGATGAGGCTGTTACAATTCCAGAATAAAATGGAAATGTGCTGTTGGTAGCGAGCGGTACATTGTTTTAACGTGTTGTGATATTTATAAATATATGAAGTTTAAATAATCAGATGACAGAGAGTTCCTTTTCATCTCCTGAATGTTTATTATTCTTCACACATTAGCACTTTTTCCCCCAAATGTTATATCTTCTGCCATTTATAATTAATTTTAACAGCTTCTGCAACTTATCCCACAGGTTGTTGCTGTTTCTTTTAAACAGCGTGCTGCTGAGAAATTGATTTGTTTGCTCTGTGTGCCTACAGAAATCACATTATGAAATATGCATAAATGTCATTTCTTGGGCTGCTTCTGAGGATTAGCAGAGAAGAAAAGCTTGCTGAGGAAAAGGAAGAGACAAACAACAACAAAGCCCAACTTAACACTCGAATTCAGCCACACTCCTGGCCCCTGAATATGGGAAACTCCACGGACTACACTTCATTCACCATTCTGATGGTGTTGTTTTGATACACATGCATTATTTACAGATTTTTCCAGCAGTCATCCTTTCACACACACGTAATCAGAGCAGATTCTATCACCAGCACTTTCCCATGCACGGGCTCAAACAGGTCCTTCCATTCCATCCCAAGAAACCACAGCTTGCAGCCCTCATTGTCCACAGGGTCAGCACAGAGCTTGGAGATGGCACCTGAGATGGTCACGCTCTCAAAAGGTTTTATTACAAAAAACAAAAAAAAAAGGCATCACAACTGTGCAGTCCAACACCACAGAATCATAAAATAACCTGAGTAGGAAGAGATCCACATGATCATCCAGTCCATCTCCTGGCCCTGCACAGGACAAGCCCAAAAACCCCACCACGCTGCAACAAATGCTGTGATTCCAGACCAACAAAACACAGCAGCACCCACGGATTTGGATAAAAACAACTTTTCCTCGAAGGCTGGAGCAGGACCCGCCCTGCCCTGCCCAGCAGAGGCTCCCACACGTGCTGGAGGATGCAGTGGCAGCCTGGGAGGGAAGGCAGCTCTCCCATGCTATCTCCCACTGCAGAACATATTGAATGACACGTTCTGAAATGCAAACCAGATATTTTTCTCGGAGACTTCGTTAGACACATCACTCTCCTATATTATTACAGAGAGCTGTCAAAACAGCCTGGTGGGAAAGCTCTTCTCCAGACATGCACAAGTATAAATTGTCATAGTATAAAGTAAATTCCATTAACAGCTACATAGTCATTATTTTGCATAATAAAAGTAAAGGCTCTTCGCTTGTGATCTATGTATTTACGACCATCGAACCAACAAGCACTTTCTCTTTTCTGATGCCTTTGTTAAAATTACAAGATAATTGGTTGCTGTTGCAGATATTAATGTCTGATAACAAAGTGCCTAAGGCAGGAAAGCTGAAGTGGTAGTGAAACAGCACCAGTGACAAACCTCAAACTCCTGTTCTCTGAGGAGCAACCAAACCAACTCAAAAAAAAGAGTAATTTTTAATTTGTATCATCACAGACATTATTTGAATGATGCATATTGCAAATTCCGAGCAGTGCTTTTTAAAAATACACTTCTCTTAATTCTGGCTATGAAACCACCCCAAAAACCCAACTGAGATAATTCAAGCACTCTTCAGTGTTCAGAATACCCCAGTATTCTGAGGGATATCAAAGAATCAGTGTAAGTCATAAAATAAGCTGGGTAACCTCTCTGCTCCAGAAACAAATGCACTTCCACCCACGAGGGAAAAAAATAATTTTGAAATAACTGAGTTCTCAATGATTAGTGCCAATGCATTCCCAAAAAGCCTTCACTTCCAGAGCATGTCCATTCTGGTTGGAAGCAGGAGCGATGATACACAGGAATACTCAGCCCTGCCTGAGTTTACACACAGTCGTGTTTATGAATAAAATTGCAGCTTCAAGTCTCAGCCATGATGAGCAATTGGGAGCCTGGCTGTTATAAATACCATGCCAATTGCAGCAAGCTGGGTTGGGGATAGTGTATATTATTTATTACAATTCAGTCTGTCATGGAATTAAGCACATTGAGCCAATTTCAATATGAGCACTGGGGGAAGAAGAGATTACATTCAAATGAATAAAGTTGCTTTGAAAGCAAAACAATGTCTTCTGGTAGCTTTTTTTTCCCCCCCCATGAACTGGCTCACTGATAGGAAAAAAATAACCTGCAGTTACCCACTCTGCACCTTGTCAGTCCCCTCTCCCTTCCTGTTGGGAAATCAGGGACATTTCTGGCATCTCCTCTGGGAAACTTGATGGCAATTGCCATCCTTGGCCAAAGCTCAAGGATGGCAGGACCCCAAGGTGTAAATAAGAACAACAAACATCTGCATCTGCTGTTAGAAAGGATTCCTCACGACAGCCGTTCACTCGTAGTTTTTTAATTATTCTTCTGTGATGGACACGATACCATTAATTTAATTTCAACGTGCATTTCCTATTAGTATAATCTACTGAGTTATCTCCACAGCAGTAGCAAAATCACTTTACGGTGAGCTATATCACTTCAGAGTTAATTACATGTATTTTGGGTTTGATAAATGAAAATAGGGGCTGTGATTAATTGAAGGACAATCAATATGATCCAGCTATTAGACAACTTGATGAGGTATCCAGAGTATGAATATAATCTATAGTAATCAGCTAATTGAAGACTGTGGACTAAAAAAGATTTTAGGAAATCCAAGCTTCAAACTGAAAAATATCCCAATAAAATGGGCGAAGGAAGAATGCTCACAAAACCAAGGAAGGTTTAAGACCTGTTTCTATTTTGGTTGGTTTTGAACAAAAAAAAAAATTGCTTCACTGACTTAAAAAACTGCTTACTGTGATTAAATACAGAAAACAAGATGAATTCTGTAAGTGAATCCTAAGCATGTTTCTTATTTACATCCCCCCAAACTCCTTTAATCATATTTTACTAATGCCTTACGATTCCTGGAGCTGCCAGAGATGGTTAAATAGTTTCATTAAACCCATTCTGTCTTGGAGTAGCCACATCCTCGATCAAATTAAACAGTCAAATAGTTGAACAAATGAACCTTTTCCATCTCTTTTGACATGAAACCAAGTGTGCAAAGCAGGCATGTACCAATGTGGGATAGGCTTGTGATTCCAAAGGAGAGCTCGGGAAGGGAGAAAATAATCAATAGGAGCAAAGCTGGAGTGTTCCACGTTCAGAAAAATATGGAATTGGCGAGTGCAATCCGTCCAGCATCAGCATAAATGCTGACAACTGTTAATCTACTGTAACCCTGATTAATGGTTGCAGTTGTCCATTAATACCAGGCGTTTTAACTCACTACTAAAATTGATTAGTCAGTTAAGAATTCAATCCTAATGCTCAATAAAACTGCGCTCTCCCTGCAAACGCAGAACAGAATGAGGTGATGCAGCCAGCAGCGCTCCCATGCGTGAGGAGGGGGCACAGGAGAGCAGGAGCACGGTGCCATTCCTGGCTGGCACATCCATCTCCATGCTCCACTCTCCTGATCTGGAGTGAGAGGTGGAGATACCCCTGAGTTCAGCACTTTGGGGAAACCCACCTGGGCAGGCTCGGGCTGGGATGTGCCCCCAGGAAGGACAATTCCCCCAGTTTGGATACTGTACATGGGGCCTCCTTCGACAGAGGGGTCTGGTGTGATCTTCCCTGTGCCTCCTCTTCCCCCTCAACGCCTCAACAAAAAAAACCACAACGCCCTGTGTTTTTCTACCTTTTCCAATCTATAATTTCCATCATTATTATTCTTTTCCTACCCTGTTTGCCTTCCCAGCACCAGCCACGCTTCAGCGTGTACAGAAGGGACTCAGCACACACCGAGGGGGAAATGTCAGTTCGCTGCATCCCTCGTTTTTCCCCAAATGTAACGTGGGGGTACAGGATTTCACACCACATTACAGCGGCGCTCTGCAGCCTGCACTGCCATGGCTACGGATCTCTCCCAGCTCCCGCTGCAAACCTTTCCTTCCAGGGGGCCCTTTGCCATGGATACTTCAAACACCTGATGCAAAGGATTTTAGCATCCAAAAATCAGGTTTTGGGCTGCACCTGGAGCCTGGCAGCTCTCGGGGATGCTGGAGAAGGAAACCGAGGAGGCAGCATCAGTGCGGAAGAGAAGAACACTCAGTGCCAAAAAAATCATTTGTCATGAGAGAAATACCTTTTAAAAGCTGTCTTCAAATTCAGCTTACATAAAGGAGATGTTTTCTGAACAGGTAAAGGCAGGTAAGTAATTCAGAGGTTCTCTTTGCAAAGGGAGATATGCTTTAGAACCACTATTACACTCCCTTTCCTTTAGGTCACCTTAAAAATCATAGAATCAGAAAATCAGATTGGTTGAGTTGGAAGGGACATTAAAGATCATTTACTTACAGCTCCCCACCATGGGCAGGAACACCTTCCACTACACCAGGCTGCTCCAAGCCCTGTCCAACCTGGCCTTAAACAGTTCTGGTACTCACAATCCTTCCAGGGATGAGGCAGCCACATCTTCTCTGGGCACCCTGTGCCAGTGTCTCACCACCCTCACAGGGAACGATTTCTTCCTTGTGTCTAATCTAAATCTACCCCCATCCAGCTTGAAGCCATTCTCCCTTGTCCTATCACTACATGCCCTTGTGAAAAGTCCCTGATGACAGGGATAAATGACAGCTAAAAAATAACCCTGGAAGCAACAGAAAGAATCTGCTTTCGGCACTGGCAGCACCAACTCACAGCTGCGGATCCAGAGAGCCCAGCCTGACCTCTGCACATGATTATGGAGCTGCATTACTGGAAAGGTTCTCTAAGCACACCCTCCTCCAGCATCCCTGTACAAGCAGAAGCCCCTGGAGACAGGAGCAGTAATTTGGAGCACTCAGGGAGTGCAGAAGTGGAGCCTGGGGTGAGACTCACAGATGATGTTTTCAATTAACATTTCCTAAGTGCTGTTGAAAGCAGACTGAAGAGGTGCTGAGCTGACCAAGCCATGGTCCTGTTCCAGCCAGATGCAGCCAAAGTCTGCTGAAGTTGACTCCAGAAAGGTGGGAATAGCATCAAGATTGAATTTAGGTGAATTTAGGATTCCTGTCCACTGGGACTCCCAAGGCAGTTCCAGTCTGATACACCAGTGCCACAAGAGCTCCCACCAAGAGAAGGAATTAGATTTCACCCACAGCCAAACCCATGGTGAGATCAGCACTGTGCAGGCTGCAGCCCAGCTCTCCCATGGATTCATTGCCCAGTGGTTTGCCAGGATGCTCAGGCTTTCCTTACTTTCACAGATGATCCCTATCCATGGGCCCAGAACTGCTAAGGGCACTCTGAGTACTTCAGACACTGCAGCCACACATCCCAGATGACGGGAATGCCAAAAGCCTCCGGAGAGGGTCTGGGGCCCAGACACACTGCTCACTGCCCCCGTTACATTAAACATCTCAGAGGGACAGTAAAACTTGTTAACATACTGTCAGAAAGAACAAAATACCAGGAGAAAGAGGAAACTCCACACAACAAAATACCTGGAAGCCACCAAGGACTCGGGAATAAATCCACAGCTGATTCATAAGGACAACTCAGGATGCAGCCCGGCTTTCTTCATTATTTACCTGACCAGCAGCCTG
This sequence comes from Aleadryas rufinucha, assembly GCA_013397815.1. Classification (NCBI taxonomy): domain Eukaryota; kingdom Metazoa; phylum Chordata; class Aves; order Passeriformes; genus Aleadryas; species Aleadryas rufinucha. The sequence goes on along the minus strand of VZTH01017183.1, from coordinate 89,832 downwards.
GAAAACAGTGCTTCTGCAACGGCAGCACCCGAGGACATGAGCTGATTTTTCGTGATCTGCCAGGCTGCAAGACCAGATGCTGTGGCTGCTTCTTCCTGGAAACATTCAAGGTCAGGCTGGACAGGGCTCTGAGCAACCCGATCCAGTGGAAGGCGTCCGTGCCCATGGCAGGGGGTTGGAAGTAAATGATCTTTAAGGTCCCTTCCATCCTAAACCATTCTGTGATTTCATGAAAGCTCCTGGTGTTCCCAACCTGCACATCCCAGACGTGTCATAATTACAGCAATGATGCAATGGCCTCCTCTGCAAAGCCCTTTAATAACATTAATGTCTGTCAGGCCAGACTTTAAGTATTAACATATGGGGGAAAAGCCAAATAACTTAATATTATTGTGTGTGCGTCTGAAATAACACTCCACAAGGCCTCTTATACCAAACATTAAACCTGCTTAAGAGAAGACATTTGAGCAGAATCAATTATTTTGCAGTAATTCTTCACATTGAATGAGGCATTTTAAGTATAAGTTGTCACAGCAGAACTCTTCACATATTTAAAAGCACGTTTTCCGTGAAATTTAGTTACAAAAACAATAATATGAATATGAAATTATCCTTTATGCAGCAAAAGGCTTGAGAGCAGATCCTTCCCATGTCTGTAGACAGACATACAACATTACACCAAAGGTCCTACCAACACTTCATTATCAATTTCTCCCCTTATATTCAGGGAATTAGAAAAATCTCTGCCTAGAGGGGATTGTTTTCATAAACTCGGTGCACAGGGGTCTCGGTACAGGCAGGAATGTTTATGGAAAATCTGAGATTAGAACATTTCAAACTGACTGGTTTCAAGTTGCACACATGTAAATCTATAAATAGCACGGGAAATGTGTGCATGAAAAGTGAAGAAATAACACATTGTGCAAAAAACCCCAAGTTTGTCATTACAATGGAAAAATGAGCAGTTTTTTTCTATTTGACTAAAAATCTAATTTACTCCCAAGCTATTCCATTTTGCTGCTAGATTGCCACAAGTGTTATCTGCAGGAGCTTTCAATGCCAGCTTGTGTTTACAGCCCTCGGTGGGGCTCTCCAGGCAGAACTCTTTGGAGCAGGGTGGGTTTAACCCTCCCAGTGACTTCCCCAGGAGCAGAGCTGGGCCACTGCTCATCGCTTGGGGATCACACCATGACATGCAGACAGGAATTCCAGTGCAACCCAGCAATTTCAAAGCACTTTGAAACCAGTAAAACCCAGGTGTCAAGAGGCTGTGCAGCACCTCAATGCACAGGCAGGAACCTCACAATGCTGGGCTTGACCCACCTCCTCCTGGCATCCCAGAAATGGGCAGTGGGAGGGGATGACACTCCAGGGGTGTGCTCATAGGAGGAAACACAGCAGAATGCACAGATTATAGGAAGGAAAGAGCATTCCAAGTAGCCAAAACGATGCTGGCACAGCTCAGGGACGTGTCCTGCCACCACCAGGATGGGATGGCCGAAGGATCAGACAGCAGCAGGGCAGACAGCACTTCTACTGAGGCAATGCAGCAGTACCACCAGTTACTCCCTGAGTACTCACTCTTCAATAGTATTTTAATAGAGAATCACCTTGGAAATAATGCTGGGGATCACAAGCTCACAGCTCTCATGGCAGAGGTGCCAGCAAGGATTCAGCAGGGGCTTCCTGACCGGCCTCACTACAGGTACTGTCCTTGCTGCCCCTTCATACAATCACAGGATGATATAAAATCATCCAGTGCCACCCCCTGCCATGGGCAGGGACACCTTCCACTATCCCAGGGTGCTCCAAGCCTCATCCAACCTGGCCTTGGACACTTCCAGGGATCCAGGGGCAGCCACAGCTTCTCTGAGTGACCTCTGCCATGGGTGCTTTGCACTGAGTACAGCAACTGCAGGACATGTCCTGAAAAGGGACAAAGACCATTGATGACAGGGAGTGGGTCAGCAAAAGCTTTAAAGGCAGCAATTAGGGCTGATGGATAAAATATATAATGCAACATCAAAATTAAATTTAAAATTAAATTAAAAATTATTTTAATTTGGCTGACTCAGTTGGGATAATCCTACACTCTACAACATTAGGGCTTTGGCCAGTGAGGCACTGCAATCTCCTGAAATCTCATTAGCTCAGTTAACTGCACTTTGCCTCCACTTTCTTCTAATTTTAGATTTAAACTCTCTACAGCAGAGCCCATGCAGGGTGAAAACAAATTTTAAACATCACGCTTTGCTGAAATGTACTGCAAGTATATTTTCTTTTGAAAGAGGCAGGGTGGATTATTTCACTGGAGTTCTCAGGATGTTAATATTTGAGGGCAACCTCTGCTTTTGCAGTTGTGAGGGAAGGGGACGGCGAGCGAAGGCAGCGCTGTCGCTACTACAGAGTTCCTCAGAAATTCCTGCTGACACAGCTTCCTCTTCATCTTTGTCTCATATCAAGTTAGTAGTCAATGTGTTATTTTAACAGCATGACAACAACTATACAGAATGTCAAATAGTTACCTTTTATCTGGAATTTTATTCCTGCCATATATTTCAATGGAAATATACAACTTAATGTTGCAACATATTTCACGGTGAAATGGGTAATAAAAAAACTATAGACTGTGCACTTCCCCTACAACATAACGGAGGAATACACTGAAAATCTCTACTCTTTGTTGTCCAAAATCTCCACACCAATCTACCGTGTTTGAACTATAAACATTGCTAGTTTCAAGGCTTTTGTTCTTATCTTTTTAACGAAACAAAATATAAATATAAAATACACTCTTGACTCCATCTGCCCAGCCTCAGTTTCAGTTCCAGACTGATGTAAGGATGGAGACAGAGGACAAACCCTTCAGACCACACTTTGATCCCACCACACAGGAGCCTGGTGTCCCTCTGCCTGAAGTAAGGTGCTTTCAAAACCCCAGGGAAGGAGAAAGTCAGGATCAGGAAATTTTACTTCAGCAGGTGCAAAGCAAAACCCTCTGTTATCTCCTGTTCCATTCTGATATCAGGCCAGTGCTGGAGGTGCACTCAGGAGCTCCTTCTGGGGTCTCAAAAACTGCACATAGAATCATAGAAGAGTTTGGGTTGGAAGGGACCTTTAAATGCTGTTTAGTCCACCCCATCCTGCAGTGAGCAGGGTCACCTTCAACTAGACCAAATTGCTCTCTGCCCCATCCAACCTGGCCTTACACACTTTGAGGGATGAGGTGTCAAATGCCTCCCCCCATCTGACACATTTAATGCTTTTAGCAAACCGAGAGTTCCTGTGTATCTTCAGAGAGATACATTTTCCCTTCTAAGTAAACTGCAGACCAGGAAAGAAATATTCCCTGTCATTTTCCATACAGATGACAGCTGGCTAATTAGTGAAATTATAGCTTTGTCAATATCACTTCATTCACTCAACCCCTCTTGCTATTAGGAAAAAAAAAAAAAAAAAGAGCTGGAAGATCCAAACTCTTTCACATATTTGTGTTTACCCAAGAAAAGTCTCCTTTTCCAAGGGAGGTCTGGTGGGCAGAACTGTGACAGCCACAACGTCTACACAGAGCAGTCTCCAGAACTCATTTAAGATTCTCATTTAAGTTCCCCTTAACTGAGAACTTAATTATCAGTTAATTATATACAAATACACCTGCTGGCNACAAAATTATAATTTTGTATATAATTATTCCTACATGAATAATTATATACAAAAATACACCTGCTGGGAACATGAGGAGGACAGAGAAGTTTTAGACAGTGAGAAAATGAACTACCTTAGATGAACAATGCCTGGCAAGTTTTCCTGCTGGAGGATGGATTCACCTGAGGACCATGAGGCTTCTCAGCTTTCCCCTCCAGCATCCATGCTGAGTGTGCCTGCTCTGTCCTCGCTGTGCACAGAGGCACCTTTCAGAGCACACAGGGATCTACCAAATAAACCCTCAGACTCTGCCTTTTGACGACCCCAAGCTTTTCTGTTAGTCTGGCTCTGCCCTCCAGCAGGACCTGCCTGGCAGTGCTGCACACCCTGAGAGCTGCATTAACTCCCAGGGCCGTGACTTTTTCTTGATCAGTGAACAGTTAAACCAGAATTACTACCTGCAGTTCTTGATGAGGTGAAAAAATGGAAAAGGATGGTACCACTGTAGCTGTATAAACCCAGACAGTGCTCCAAGGTCAGTGTCCGAGCAAACTGCTCCACTGCCAGCTCAGGACTCGCCAGAGGAGCCTGCAGGACCTGCTCTGAACTCCTCCAGAGGAGGTTTCCAGTAACTTGACTACATTCTGAGCTCCCTCTTGGCTTTTAGAACCTGCAGAATAGCCTCCAGCTCACCCACAGGCTGCCTGGTCACTCTGAGACACACCAGCAAGATAACAAGGCATCCTCAAGGGTTTGCCAAGCCCTGCTCTATTCACACCAGGGCAGGTACGACCTCACAGTCCCAACCTTTTCTGGGCCAGGCGTGAGTTCAGCATCTGCATTTGCCCAGCAAACCCATGCAGCTTGCAGACATCAAAATAGGAACAAAGCAAAATCACTGAATTCCCTGGTTTTGTTTCTTCACATTGATTCCTCTTCAACTGCTTCCTCTCCCAGCAGGAAAGCCCAAGCCACTGGATGCCCATCCATCTTGGTGACACCAGCTGAGGACACACAGCTGGTGACAGCAGGCTTTTGCTCCGGGGACCTGCCCAGGATCACTGCTCCACCTCCTTCCTTGCAAAGCAGCCTCCCCTGGAAGGTGGCTGGGATGCGCTGCTGGCTCCAGCCCGGGAGGCTTTGCTGGCAGAGGCAGAGATGAGCAGGTAGCAGCTCCAGAGAGCTCCTGCACAGCAGCACAGCACAGGCAGCACCCCACCAGCAGCCAAAGCTCCTGATCTCCTGGAGACCTGCTGGGCTGCTCCACAGATCTGCCCTTGACACAAACGCCGTGAAAGTGGAGCGCAGAGCACCTCACCCCACAGCTTCGCCTTTCCCCTGGCAGAGGTTTCACTGCTTGGCCCAGCAGCTCCATCACTTTGGTTCACCACAATAACAGTGCAAGAGGACACAAACCCACCACCACCACCACTCCTACCAGCCCAGCTCCTCCGTGGGAGTCACTCCCTTCGCCCTGGAAAGACCCAGCCAACCCCTCAGCTCTGCTAATGAAGGCAGAATGGCAGCCCCAGGTGGAACACAGACAGCTGCAAGTGGGAGAGCCAACAACAAGCCAAAGGCTATTTTGGAAGGATCTGAAAAACTGCTGAGCGGTGATTTATTCAAGAGATTCATCAGTTCACCAACTTTGCGAAGCTTCGGAGATGGTATAAATGTAACAAGTGAGGCTCTTGCATGAATAAAAAATTACGTTTTACATAAATTAAATATATAATTTGATTAAACATGTTTATGTCTCTGCAGTGACATTTAGAATAGGAAGTATTCATTTTCTGTTTTGAAAGGAAAAAACTCTTTCAAATGTAATTTGAAGCTGTCAAACCAATCTTCTTTACAGATCTTTTAAATGTCACATACCTTCGAAAGGGGATGGCAGATTCCTTTTAAATATGCAATTGCAAACAGTCCAAGCAAAATCAAGAATTTATTAAAATATGCTACTGACATTTATACTGATTAGGTATAGCCCTTTCCTCACTCCCTTTCGATAGACTCCCCTACAAAAGATGTGTCACAACAGCTCCCATTAACTCTGTGCTCGCTCTAATTCCCCAGCACACAACCAGCCCTTCCCAACCGGCAAAACCCAGCTGCAGGAGAAGAACCTCTGCTTCTCTAGGGGCAATAATATGGATTTGTGGTTCCTTTACATGAAGAATTGTACTTTTTGATGATTTCTTACCAGCACGCTTGAAATTTATAACCAAAAATATTAACTGCACTTACTTTAAATCAAGTGCAGCACTACCCCTAATGGCTTTAAATGGGAGAGTGTGTTAATCATACACGTAAAGAAAACCCACTGCAACTCATTTCCAACAACTTTACAGGAGCAACCTGTATGTTTTGTTTTATAATCACAACATCTATCCTTAGATCATTCATTATTTTCCCCACTTAGAATGCATTTCTGGATTGTTCTTCCCTCTCCCTTTTCTACCAGTGAATGATCAAGTGCAGCAATGATGGCAGCTCCCATTCTCAGTTGCTCCCTACTGACATATTGGACATTTTAGGGTCATTTTATTTTTTTAAAAGACAAAGAATTTAATGATTATTTCTTCTCCTCTGTCACCAGGTCAGTGAAGTGCACAGGCATAACTCTCATTAGCATTAATGGAAATCCCCACTGTAAATTCTCCCCCGTGAAGCAACATTAAAAGCAGGGCCATCCTGAGCAAGCACACTCAAATTGGAAAATAAAATATACCTCCCATTTCTCACTACCACCAAAGGGAAAACGTAATGAAGAGCAGGAGATTAGGCTACAATTCCTGTATCAAATCTTCCTTGTACTCTATAATTACTCAACACAACATACACAATAGTTACTCCTTAATGATGAGAATTTGTTGCGCGTTATTGAAAGACTTTATCCTAATGCTCTCTCAACTTTCTGGTGCATAACACAGCCAATTACAGCATGGCCATCGTGATATAAATCATGATCACCACCAAATCTGGCTTTCTTCAAGCTTACACTCAGTGTTTAAAAATCCTCCACTATCTGCCCATCCACCATGAAAAAAGCCACACTGGTGGGTTCAGCTTGTGAGGGGCAAAAAAGTCATTTGCCCCCAGTCCCCTTCCTTCCCTCCACCAACCATTGCAAAGGGTGACCAAGATTTCTGGGGATTCCCGAAGATGCACTTTGGAACTCATGACACAAATATCAATATACAATCCCTCAGTGAACAGCTGCTCTCCGGTTCATGGGTCTGTCAATACCTTCTGCTGACACAACACTGATCATCAGTGCCATAAACATTCTTTAAATACAGCCAGAGAGAGCTGAACACTGTAGAGGGCACATCCCTTTTCATGGGTTTCTCAACCATGCTCAGTAAGTCACTGTTCCATCCCTCTGAGCCCCTCCCATGGCTCCCCCTAAATCACATCTCCTGCAGGACTCAGGAGAGCTGGGCCACCAGAGGAGATCCTGCCTGACACCCACCACACCTCAGCACCACATGGGGAAGCTCATTTCTTCATAGAGCCCCTTGAACCACGTGGCATCATCTTCCCAGGTGAGGGCACTCAGCACCTGACAGCACAGCATCCCATCCAAACGATTTTTCCTGCTCCGACAAAAACCAAGGAATCTTTTGGCTAGCTGAGGCAGTGTTATTCCCTCAAAGTGCTCCTTGACCAACCCTCATCTGCAGGGTAGGGAAAGCAAGGAATTCGTGGTCTGTCTCTGCTTCTCAGCGTACCCAGTTGCATTTATACATGGTAACACACAAACACAAGAACAACCAAACACCTGAGAGGTAAATGGAATAAGCTCAGCTTCGGTTGTGTCCATCCCCCTGGTTTGTGGAGTCCAGTCCCACCAATCCCTTTGGATTGCTGGGGAGCACAAGAGTTAAGCTTTCTTAATGTTTAAATCAACTTCATCCAGCCCACGGTACTTTCCAAACCTCCATAAAATCCTGCAGGTTTTGTGCACAAAAACAAATGCTCTGGACTTCAGACAGGACTCCCTTCCCTTTCCAAGGAATGAGTGGAGGAACCAAGCACCAGACACATGGTACATGCAGCATTTGCAGGCAGGCCATTCCCCTGAGGAGAACACTTTCATTCCCTGCAGGTTTTACGCTCATGAAGTGCAGCCTTGGGAGATGTCAGCAGTTGCTTTCCGCCCGGCATTTTTTCCCCAAGCACTGCCAGTGCAGGAATGCCACCTGGAAAAGGCAGGAAATCTGGCCAGTGGGCTTCCCAAAAGTGCAGCGAGTCTGATCCACACCCCAGCTACTCTGAAACACAGTTTTGGAGCACGTCACCAGCTGGTGTAAATCAGCATCACTGGAGCAGCGTGGCAGAGAGCGGAGCCTGGCCCCCATCACCGCTCCAAGGCGCAGGAACATCCCTGATTCCCTCTGACAGAATCAGCGCACTCGTCACCGGCGTTTTTCTGAGCCAGAGCAGGAGGTTTGCCTTTATTTCCACTTTACTGCACCCTGCTGACCCAGGACATGACTTAAAAACACCAAGTATGGAGTGACAAGATTTAACAGTCAAGCGGTAACTCAAGCTTGGTGCTAAAAGCCTCCTTGGGAAGGCTCCGCTTTGTCACGTGAGCAGCCCGGGCACACGGACACATCTCGGGAGACCGGCCCACGCATGGGCCAGATCAGCCTCACATCCTCTGTGACAGCAGCAGGACACACTGACTCCTCTCAGACTGCCTCCTGTGCAGTTCCCAACATGAGCTTTCCAATGACAACTGCAAAGTCCCCTCCGCAGGAGTCGGTCCTGTCCAAACCCATCCCCACTTCCAAGCAGCCCCTTCACTCCCTGAGTGTTTCCTAAGCCAGCAGAGCCCCATCCTCCTCCATCTCCACCACACTGAACAGCAGCAGCAGCTCCCAGTGTCCAGCACAGACACCATTCCTCCCTCCTGGATCATGCTCTTTGCTCGATTTCTGGAAGCAGGAATGGGGGAAGCGGCCATGGAAGGAATAATACCTGAAGATAATTATGGAAAAATTACAGAGCCATAACACAAACTCCATTCAGAGTGTGTGAGTACATCAGCATTTCTCCTGCCATGACATAATGAATGCAAAACATGCTGGGATCTTGTTCTTCTGATGCAACACTGGCATTATTTTTGTTGGTCTGCCTGGTTGGGTTTTTGAAAGCCATCATTTCCTGCATTCCACAACAGAAACTTTACACCCACAAAACCTGGTACCATTTCATTTTATTCTTCCTGTCTTTATTCTATTTATTTATTCAGTTAGCCAATGTGAGAGGCCATAAATCGCACTGCTGCTTAAGTCACAGGGGGAATTCCTTTAAACATAAGTAAAAACTCATAAATAACTTCCTGCAGTCAACAATGCATTCATTTTCTTCTCTGCTTTCTGACTAATCTTCCAGCTAACAAATCAAATCAAGTACCCACATGTAATTATTCTGTTGTGATAATCATCTCTTTATACTCAGAGCATACCTTGGCTTATTTCTTCCCAAATTAAAATTAGCAGAGAGGCTTAGGATGGCAGGAGGGAGAGGAGGAAAGGCTATGAGCCATTGATAAACCCAAGGTACAACAAGGAAACCCTTCAAATCGACCAAAGTCCTGCATCTTGAGCAGAAGGTTTGCCTTTTTGTGCTAGGTTGCTGAAAAAAAGTGATGCCAAATCCAATTTAGACTCACTTTTTATTAGTATGACTCATAGCACAGTTTTCAAGGCAATGAAGTGCATGATATAAAGAAAATAGATGATTTTAGAACCAGGACAATTCCCCTAAACTTGCTGGAAGCAATGCAGCTACAAATAAAACCAGGAATTAATCTGTGACAAAGTCAGTAGAAAGGCAAGAAACCTTCACAAAATGCACACACGGGACAACGTGGGGTGAACATTCATTTAACCCTCCACGAAATTTGCTGTTTGTCTTGTAATTAGCCCTCAGCACTTCCAAACTTCAGCACTTCCAAACCCCTCCTGCTTGCTGTGGGCAGGGACAGAGCCTGGTGGTCATTCCCAGTGGGATGGCAGGTCAGGGATGAGGGAGGTAAATGCCCCAGAGGAATAATCCCCCCCAGAGCCATGGACCCGCTGCATCACCACCGCTCCACACCATCGGATCACGGAGCGATGGCCAGCGCCGACAGCGGGGCCAGGAGCACCAGCCTAAAAATAAACCCACAGAAATAAACTTGCCTCGGCTGCCAGCCCCCTGAGGATGCAAAGGCACAGGGCTGGAGGGGAGCAACAACAGCCCCGAAGTCAGCAGTGTGTATCCAACACAGCGAAGGGACAGTGGCAGAGGGAAGAGGTAAGAGACCCACCACGGGCACAGAAATGCAGTGGGAGCGGGGATGGAATCCCAGCAGGTGAGTGGCAGCCTGCCCAAGCGCATCCTCATCCTCCCCAGAGCGCAGCTGGGAAGGGCAGAGGCTGGCACAACTCACATGGGAATGCGATGCTGCAAGCCAAGGTCCAGCAGAACAGAGCTCCAGGGCAGCTGGTAACCCCACTCTGCATCATTTTCTCTTATTTCACTGCTTTATTTTGTCATCTTCAAACAAAACCCCCGTGACAAGTTTTCCCATGCAAACACCCTCTGTAAGCCTTGGAAAATGTGCAGGTTTGAAACAGAGAAACAACAAGCCATGCCAGGCAGGCTCAGCCATTCCTAGTTAGGACATGGGCACTTCAGAGGACACCCAGCTTATTCCAAAGGCTGCAGGGGTGGGAGCCCGGGGTGCTGAACGGAGCCCTGCTCACACAGCTCCAGCAGCACCTCCCTCGCCAGCCCTGTGCCTCACCAACGCAGCCACACCTCAAAAACAAACACCTGGATTCCTTCCTCTGACCTACAGGACTGCTTGTGTGTTACAGAGTTCAGGAAGGGATGGCAGAGACACTTCAAAAGTGTTTTTAAAATTGGCTGGTTTGGGGAAAGATGCACATTGGTGTTTGCAGTATAATCAATGACAACGCTCTGGCTGGTTAAACCCTTCAAATAAAAGGGGATTACACTGCAAACACTGATGTATCCTTCAACAACAATCACCATTAAATTGCTGACAAATTATTCCCCCACACAGCACACCTTACAACGTGAGGAAACATTCCCAAGCCCAGGCTGCAGCCGTGTGTTGGTGCAGGAAGGCAGGAGCAGCCTGGCACAGCAGCCAGATCCCAGGGCCTGACACATCCCATGGCTTACAGCGAGGGAGGGATGGTCACCAGGCCACCAGCCACAACACAGAAGTCTCCTGCAGCACTTCCCTCCCAGCAGACCTCATCCTGAGTTTTCTGAGCATTGTTTTTTTACTTTGATATGTTTGTTTGACATATTTCAAGTGAGACATTCCTAATTCTCTATGGTGGAAAGTGATTTTTACAGAAATGCTGTGATTTTCAGAAGAAAATGTTCATTCAGTGATTTAGAGGAAAAAAACCATAAGAGATCATGAGCAGAGTCTCCCAGAGCTGATGGGGAGCAAGAGCCACAGGGCTCTCATGCCTTTTAGACACACAGCACAGAACTACAGAATGGTTTGGACTGGAAGGGGCATTAAAGATAATCTTGTTCCAACCCCCTTCCATCAGACCAGGTTGCTTCAAGCCCCATCCAAGCTGACCATAATCTTGGCCAGCTCATTTAACCTACTGATACTCTGCAAAATGTTTTGAAACCCTCGAATAAAGACCTCACAGTATAATAAAAAAATCTTGTATCATTTCTATCGGCAGCTGAAACTCCCTAACACTCCCCTTGCACAAAGTTTACATTAGGAAAAATAATTAAACAGCTATTGGACTGATTCTGTGCATGTTCAGCAAATATCAGTACCTTGGTAACTTCCTTATGACCTTACAGAGTTTCCTGGAATTCCCAGGGAATTACCAGTGTTTCTACACTTCCATGCAGGTTATTTCAGGGTTTTGGGTCTTGGCTTGAGGCACATGAACGTGGCATCACTCACACAAGCCAACACCTGCACGACTCCTCAGAGCAGATCTCAGCTGCTGAGGGTATCCGAGACTCCAAAGGATGGTCACTGAAATCACAGGGAAACATCAATTTGTCAGGGAAACGCTGTTCCAAGGGCCCTTTCCTTCTGCACCAGCCAACAGGGAAAGACAAGGTGTGCCAGGGAAACTTATAGCAGGGTTAGATGGGATATTGGGAAGGAACTCCTGGCTGTGAGGGTGGGGAGGCCCTGGCACAGGGTGCCCAGAGAAGCTGTGGCTGCCCCTGGATCCCTGGAAGTGTCCAAGGCTGGACAGGGCTTGGAGCACCCTGGGACAGTGGAAGGTGTCCCTGCCCATGGCAGGGGGTGGAATGAGATGATCTTTAAGTTCCCTTCTCATCCAAACCATTCTGGGATTCTCTGAGTCTGTGAAGCAGGGGTGACTCTGCAGTGGCCATGAGCTGTGGGGTGGCTGCCCCCAACTTTGGGGTGCACAGACCTGACCTAGGGGCGCCTGCCCAGCTGGCACCACACCTCCTCCTGCTGTGGGGCAGGGGAACCCAACAGGAGAGAGGATGGAGGTCAGGACTGACTGAACATCTCAGCTTTATATGGTATGCATCAAGCCCAGGAAGCAATGGGTTTTTTTACGCCCTTTTTCTTCTATCTGCTATTTTCAAGTCCCAAAAAAGCTACAGGACACGGAGCATCGTTATGCACACCGCAACCCAAACACAGCAGGAAATTTTAACATTTCAGCTGCATGCACAAAACCCTCTAACACATGTATATTTTATTTGATTTACTGCAATACTTTTCTTCCATCTCTTGAAAGTAATTTTTCTCTAAAGCGTAACTGCTTAATTGGCAAGTGTACAAAATATAATTACACTGCATACAAGTTACAATATTGCTTATGGGAATATCACTGTTGATGCATTCTGCTTTATTTTCTGTTTAATCTCTATTAAGAGATCTGTGTGAAAATAGCAAGGTACTCCTGATCTTATAAACATGACATGTAGTTCAGTCATTTCCCTGCCTACCCAAAGCCCAAACAAATGCAATTGAAAGACAACAGAAAATTCCTGGGCTAGCTTGGCATGTCCAAGTTAATAAAATTCTTACATTCTCCTCTAAAGAAAGCGCAGTCTGCAGGACACTTAAAAAGAAAATCCCCAACCTCTCCAGGCTGAGGTTTGTCACATCCATTACACTCTGAGACGATGGAAGGACGTGGCACATAGGAATACATTGCTCTGTGTGACAGCTTTAGGGGGGTTTATTACATTCCCCACAAGGACCTTTGCAATCCCATCTTTTATAATGAAAGGATAAAGAAGTAACACAGCGACGTGGCTGACTTGTGCCAGTGCAGGGAGCAGTGCCTGGTGCTTGGCAGCAAAACCTCTCACCCTCTGTGCCCCTGGATCTGCCAGCCAGGACAATGCAATTCCCAAACTGCAGGAGAATGTGTCAAGGGAGGCTTAGTTTGGATATCAGGGAAAGGTTCTTCCCCCAGAGGGTGCTGGGGCACTGAACAGGCTCCCCAGGGAATGGGCACGGCCCCGAGGCTGCGTTTGGACAATGCTCTCAGGGATGCACAGGGTGGGATTGTTGGGGTGTCTGTGCAGGGCCAGGAGCTGGAATGATGATCCCTTTGGGTCCCTTCCAGCTCAGGAGCAGCTGTGGGACCTTTCCACCAGCCCCAGAGCAGCTGCCCATGCTGTGAGCACTTACACCTGGGTGTAAGTCACACACAGGAGGAGATGCCCTGCTCAGAAATGGGTCTCACTGCTCTGACAGACACCTACCATCGGCACGGTTTAAGTGCCTTAAAGGTTTATTTCATTTGCCTGAGTAATGAGATTAATGTGATGTTTGTTTGTTTAAGCTAAATCATACAAAGCCAAACATCCAAATGTCCTTAATTCACGGCATTAGCCCAGGCTGTGTTACCATGTGAGCCCATCTCACTGTNTGGTATGCATCAAGCCCAGGAAGCAATGGGTTTTTTTACGCCCTTTTTCTTCTATCTGCTATTTTCAAGTCCCAAAAAAGCTACAGGACACGGAGCATCGTTATGCACACCGCAACCCAAACACAGCAGGAAATTTTAACATTTCAGCTGCATGCACAAAACCCTCTAACACATGTATATTTTATTTGATTTACTGCAATACTTTTCTTCCATCTCTTGAAAGTAATTTTTCTCTAAAGCGTAACTGCTTAATTGGCAAGTGTACAAAATATAATTACACTGCATACAAGTTACAATATTGCTTATGGGAATATCACTGTTGATGCATTCTGCTTTATTTTCTGTTTAATCTCTATTAAGAGATCTGTGTGAAAATAGCAAGGTACTCTTGATCTTATAAACATGACATGTAGTGCAGTCATTTCCCTGCCTACCCAAAGCCCAAACAAATGCAATTGAAAGACAACAGAAAATTCCTGGGCTAGCTTGGCATGTCCAAGTTAATAAAATTCTTACATTCTCCTCTAAAGAAAGCGCAGTCTGCAGGACACTTAAAAAGAAAATCCCCAACCTCTCCAGGCTGAGGTTTGTCACATCCATTACACTCTGAGACGATGGAAGGACGTGGCACATAGGAATACATTGCTCTGTGTGACAGCTTTAGGGGGGTTTATTACATTCCCCACAAGGACCTTTGCAATCCCATCTTTTATAATGAAAGGATAAAGAAGTAACACAGCGACGTGGCTGACTTGTGCCAGTGCAGGGAGCAGTGCCTGGTGCTTGGCAGCAAAACCTCTCACCCTCTGTGCCTCTGGATCTGCCAGCCAGGACAATGCAATTCCCAAACTGCAGGAGAATGTGTCAAGGGAGGCTTAGTTTGGATAACAGGGAAAGGTTCTTCCCCCAGAGGGTGCTGGGGCACTGAACAGGCTCCCCAGGGAATGGGCACGGCCCCGAGGCTGCGTTTGGACAATGCTCTCAGGGATGCACAGGGTGGGATTGTTGGGGTGTCTGTGCAGGGCCAGGAGCTGGAATGATGATCCCTTTGGGTCCCTTCCAGCTCAGGAGCAGCTGTGGGACCTTTCCACCAGCCCCAGAGCAGCTGCCCATGCTGTGAGCACTTACACCTGGGTGTAAGTCACACACAGGAGGAGATGCCCTGCTCAGAAATGGGTCTCACTGCTCTGACAGACACCTACCATCGGCACGGTTTAAGTGCCTTAAAGGTTTATTTCATTTGCCNCTTCCACCAGCCCCAGAGCAGCTGCCCATGCTGTGAGCACTTACACCTGGGTGTAAGTCACACACAGGAGGAGATGCCCTGCTCAGAAATGGGTCTCACTGCTCTGACAGACACCTACCATCGGCACGGTTTAAGTGCCTTAAAGGTTTATTTCATTTGCCTGAGTAATGAGATTAATGTGATGTTTGTTTGTTTAAGCTAAATCATACAAAGCCAAACATCCAAATGTCCTTAATTCACGGCATTAGCCCAGGCTGTGTTACCATGTGAGCCCATCTCACTGTCCTGCTCTTAATTGCACCAACAAATTCCTGCTTTGCTCCACTTCCCCTCCCAGAGGTCAGACAGCACAGGGACACCTCAAGCAGACAAATAAACCAATCCACACTGTCAGTTTGACATTTTACCACACCCCTTGTTTTCTTTGCCACTGGTTTTTAACATAGTTGACTTCTAGACCTTAAAACCCAGTGCAAACCCAGCAGATATAAACCTCTGCATATATATTTTTAAATAGAGATAGACACCTCTGTGCATAGCTATAGGGCCTGATATACAGGTATATAGGTGGATATAGATACACACATACAGAAGGGATATGAAACAATGTTCCTGCCATAACAGCTCCTGCATACTCAAGCATCACACAGACCAGAGCCCAGCCATCCCACAGACCTCACCCATGACTGATGGATGAGATGGGCAGACCCATCTGCAAACTCACCTCAAGGCAGAGTAAACCTGCAAACATCCAGCTGTACATTCCCACTTCAAAATAAAAATAAACATGCACACAAATGCATTGGTTTTGTACCTACCACTATCCCAGCAATGTACAATTAATGTTTAAATCTGAATTTGACCCGTTTTGATCAGTTTTCACTCTTCTGCTCATAGGTTTCCCACCAGGGACAGAGTTATTTCTGATGTACCATGGTCACCAAGAGCTGGCTGGGAGTTTGAATAAATTCTGCACAATGAGATGCAGCACATGACTTTCAGAAAAAGGAATCCTCCCTCATTTCCTTCCTGTACCTAAATTAACTCTCACCTGACCCAGGCATTAACCACAAAATGGACCAACATGGCCCCTGTGAACTTCTCACCCCATGCCAAGTACCTGGTGTTGACACCGAGGTAACTCACCCCTGTGACAGACACAGGGCAGTTTTTAAGGAAATGGTGGGAAATGAAGAACCTACCTAAGCACTCAAGGTCCCATCCTGCAATCTCCACCTTCAGACCCAGGTCTCCTCTCTGCAAGTCACCCTCTGGAAGAAAATCTGTCACGCTGCTGCTTGGGCTCTGCAAAGCCCTGGATGCTCTCATTTAAATGATTCTGAGGTCAGAAGGGACCCCTGTGATTTTCCAGCCTGACACACTGCACACTGACTTACCTAAATCAATCCCTGCTTGAGCCTCACTCACTCCCATGAACAAACATCCCCGAACTTGGCATTTCCAAAGGTGGAGAAATCACCAGCACTTTCAGCAGCCTCTTCCACCACCATCAGTGCTGGAACCACAGACCTTAGCTCTATTCTTTCCCTGGCTACACCTTCCACCTTTCAGATCTTGTTAAAACTCTGCCTGCTAGACCCAAGAACTCTTTATTATTCAATTTATTTTCCCTGTGACAACACTAATTCCCTTAATCAACTTACCTTCTAACACTCTCCTGGATAAGTCAGGCAGACGGAGATCCTGGCCCCTTCCCCTGCATCCCTTCCTGGCTCCTTTGGCATTCCCACAGCCCCTCCTCGACAGGCAGCAGGGACAGGGTGGCTGCCACGTCCCTCCTCCAGCCTGGCAGCCACCTGCCAGCGCAGACAAGGAGCACACAAGACCTTTGGCCATAATATCATATTAGTGGTGCTGGCTCGTGACTCCTCGCTGCCCCATAAAGACATGATTTCTCCAGACAGCATCCTGGAGCTACGGCCCCAGTTGTTTGCTCTGAGATAGAGGAATTTACAGTTGGCCATCTGAGAAATATTACCTGCTTGTAGCCAAGCAGTACAAATTGCTGTCAGCAGCGGTCACTCCTGTTTGTTATTTACCACTCTCCCAATCCTGGTGACATTTCAAGCTCCAGCTGCGGTGACTCTCTGCCTTATCACGGCTTGCTCAAACATTAGGCAGCGTGAGGACAGAAATGAGTGTTCAGGGAGGCTGCTGGAAAGGGTTGTTTGGAAATTACTCCTGGTTTTACCACCGGATTTTGAGAGCTGACACTCTCAGTTGTTCTGCATATCCCCGGTCCAAACAGTGCTGCTGTACTAAGCTGCATTTCTCACTGAATTTTAAGGAAATAACCCCCCCTCAGTTACTTTTATCAATCCCATTTATGAGCTCTTTAAGTGAAAAGAGAGAAGTTGATTCTCAAGGATGTGCTGCCCCTAAACCCATGGCAATGGGAACTGAGTGCATCACCATCATGCCTCCATCATCAAACAAATCCTCGGAATGCTTGCCCAGGGCTCCCATGGAGCTGACAGGTCTGTGGTGTTCAGCCTGGCCCATTTACTGCTTTTCTAGAATAACACAAGGGAAGCATTGCCACAGCTCACAGGAACTCTTCAGTAGTTCAAGACTGAGTAAAAAAATTCACATTACTGGCTCAGTTTACTTTGTAAACCTCCTCAACGAGAGGCACCAGGGCTGAAGCACAAAGGTCTGACCACAGCAGCGGCTGCTCAACCTCCACTTCTACCACAGTATTAACAGGGACTAAACATATCATCACCTTTCCCCATCAAAAAGTGTAATATTTATGATTTTTCTATCAGCCTCATGTGGTAATGCAGTTTTATTTCTAACATCTTACAGAACTGTTTGTTGTTCTCATCACTACCAGCCACAGCTTCTCTCTGCATCCCTTTCCCCTTCCCTCAAGCTCTGATTTCTGTTCTCTGCTATTGATTCCCCTCTCAGGCACTTGGATGTGCAGACATGGACTGAATTGGTGCACCCTAATTTGGCACCCAGCACCTTAAAAAACCCAGAGCCCCAGCTGGGATGGGAATGGTGAAGGTGGAACAGACAAGCAGAGACACCTGGCCAGATTCTCCCTCCTGACACCATTCAACTGAACTTTTTTCAGAAACAACCGCAACAAAAATCAGAGGCCACAACCTCCCTGCCTGTGGCTAGACCAGAGCGAGATCTCATCCCAGCAAAGGGCAGAGCTGAAGCTGGCACAGGGATTCCAGTATTGAGCTTTGGGACACCCTAATTCCAGGCTTGATGTTGTACTGTACCATTTTTGTATGAAAAAAGGGAAGAGCTCAAACAAGTGGCAAATATAAAATCTACATGAGCTTGTGCTGAAGGATCATGAGACTTCTGAGAACTAAGAGATCATGAAAACTAATGAAAAGGGGGTTTTTCCACTTATTGAATTGAAATTAATTTCATCCACAACTAATCACAGCAAAGCTTAAGGCTCTCAACTTTTAAATGTAACATCTACTATTTAGCCTAATTACTTTGCTTAATTTACTGATTCCTTCCAACATCCCCTCTCGTGGAAAACCTGGTTTTCAACATAAAAATGAGAAAAAAGTTGACACTTTATGACAACTCTACAGTTACCACCAGCACCTCCTACATTTGGCCTCACAGATTTTTTAAAGGGGAATTTATTTGCGGGGTTTTCCCTCCAGCTAACACAAATAAAGGACTTTCCCCACACTCCTGCAGAGCCCATCACACCCCGGGGTGTGACACCCACTGCCTGCACAGGCCCCAGCTGTGGGATTCACTGCTGGTTTTGCTTATTTTCTACCCCAACAATGATGTTACCAGCTCCAGCACTGTGCCAGCTGCATGGGAACTACTGGATTTCCATCTCTTCCCTCTGCCTCTTTGGGGGCTGATCCTGCACTCCTTGTACACCTGTTGCTCTTCCCAAAGCCCATCAGCATTTCAAAGGGGTTCATCCACACTCCCAGCCAGGGTCACTCACACCTTGCAGAGCCACACATTATGGTCATTAGAGTAATAACCAAAAGCCAGGCTAATTCTGGAATATCCCACAAATTTGTGCCAACCTCTTCAGCACACAAGCTCCTCTTTTTTCCATGTGAATGGATCACTAAAAAAAAATAAGGGAAAAAAAAAAGAAGATAGACAGCATTCATTACATATCTGTTACATTTAGCAACAGAGAATCCATCTGCATTATTCCTGGCCTCATTAAAGACTTGGCTCCTTGTAAATATTGTGTCTGTAATCCCCACGTTCTCCCTCCGTGCCGTGCTTCAGGGGTCTATTTCTGTAATAACTGGTGTGTGTTGTTGCACAGAAACAGGGGCTGAGTGTCTGTCAACATTGCTCCAGTCAATGTACACAGGGGCAACCACAGCACAGCTCCTGTGGAAATCAGCTCCACGAGGTTCCTACAGCACCTCCCCAGAAAACCCACAGCCAAGGAACCCTGCACTCTGCACCTGAGCCCAAAAATGGTGCGATTTGGTCAACTTTGATTTGGCCACTGTGGTGGCAAAGATCCTAATCCCACACTGCTCCAGCTGCTGGTGGGGATTAGGGGGAGGACCTGGGCAAAGCAGAGCCCAAAATTCAACAACCAAGCAGGTTTCTTTTAACCATAGAAAATCTACATCCATCAGGAGGGATGGAAATTAGCCCAGGAGGAAGCAGGGCAGTTACTTCCAGCAGGACCACTGGTTTTTACTGTCTTAAAGGATACATAAAATCACTGCCACATAAAGCTGGAGGAGCAAATCATTAATAATTAAAATCTACAACTGATGCATTCAAGTAACTCGGGTTTTATTTGAATCTTACAGTAAGGTCCCATAACAGATGGGACTTTATGGATGCCTATCAAGATGCCTACCATGATCCACCCTGGAAGACCATGTATTTGAAGAACAAGGCTGAATTACCCAAAATAACCCTGTCAAGCATGGACACACAGCTCCCATCAGCTGTGGAGCACAGGGACCCTGAAAGGTATTCCAGGGACTGTCCTCCCCTGGGAAAACCACAGAGCAGGGATGAGCACCCAGGATCCCCCAGAGCATGCTCTGCTCCCAGCTGGAATTCCAGGATGGGCTAAAAACCCCATGAAAACCCCCAAAATTGGCAACCCTTCCAGGCAGCAGCAATGATGACCTCAGGGAAGGGTTGGTGGGTCCATCAAAGTTGGTTCTAACCATGCTGAGCCCTCTCTACGGCTGCTGCAGGGGTCTGACAGCAGCTCCTCATCCACTCCCTGGGAGCTACACACATCTCCCCACTGGATAAAACATGTGAAACACCCAAAACCACACCACCAATGGGAACAGAGGCAGTGACACACGCAGCACTTCGGGGCATCCTCTGCAGCACCACAGCTTTGGTGTTTTGCCCCAAACACTGCCCTTGCTCCTCACCACCCTTCTCCTGCCACAAGACACAATCACAGACCTCGGACCAGGCAAAGCAAACTCCATCCCACCCACACTGAAGTTCAGATCGTGCAGGTGCAGATGCAAAACCCTGGTTCCACCACGTGTTTTTCCCCTCCAACTACTTCAGCTGTATTTCTTTTTAATAATCCCATGAAAGTTCTAAGTGATAGAACCCAGGCTCTTATAAATCACAGCACATCCCAGGAAGAGTTTAAGGCAAAGCTGGGTGGAGCTTTGAGCTACCTGGTGTACTGGAAAATGTCCCTGTCTATGGTAGGGGGGTGGAATTGGATGAGCTTTAAGGTCCTTTCCAATCCAAACTATTCCATGATTCTATGAAAACATTACAGAGCAAAAAACCCCACAAGCTTTGGCAGGAGGGCCCCCATGACCTTCCCACAGAGCACTACTGTGCTCCCCCCTCACCAGACCAAGCCCAGCAAAAAGCAAACTCAAATGTTTCACCTGCATTATCACCTCAGAGAGGAGAAACAAAAACGAAAAAGCTCCAGATGTTTATTCCTGGTTCTTAAAAAATCACCGGGGCAAATGGTGCAAGAAAGGGGAGTGCACACTCATAAAGCACCATTGTAGAACTAAATAAATGACACTGCTTCTGTGCTCTGTCACCAGAACTCCTGCTGACTTCACACAGAATGTTGTGTGGAGACTCCCTGGTAAAATGCCAAAAATCCTGGTCTCCTCACCACAATGGGGCAGAGCAGAAGGAGAAAACACATGGGTGGCACAATGAAAAGATTTGGATCCCCTGCCCTCGTTGCTGCAGAAGATGGTCATGGAATTTTTCATCCTTTCACCTAAATCTTATCTTATTTTGTTTGGCAAAGGAGAAGGAGGAAAAAAATCCAAACCATGGGAACACGGCATAAGGAGAGATAGTTGCCCAGAAATACCTGACCATGACAAACTGCATTCTAGAATTACATCTTTGAACCTGGGTGTGACAAACTGCATTTGAAATTACATCTTCCAGCACCACAAACAGCAGTGGGGAAAACACCAATTCCTGCCTAAAACAGTTGTGTTATCCCAGTAACCAGAGCAAAACCAGCAGAGACTTACCAAAACCTCCTCTCCAAAGTTTCAGTGCTTCCTGCAAGAGGGGACATCAAAAATCACCTTACACCCCTCACACACGGTCTTTAATTCACCTGTGAGCCCTGACCATTTCTCCTTTCAGAGTCTACAATCTAAATATCCTTCACACCTGGGGCCAGGCGTCTGATAAAAACCCCAGTTTCTAGGGCAGGTGTAAGTCATCAGCCCTAATTGAAGAGCTGCTCACCAGCAGCTCCACTCTTTACTTCTTCAACTTACTACAACCAGAACACAAAGCAAAGACAGGAACACTCACTAGATCTGATGTGGGGAGTAAATGTGACACCCATCAGGTTTTATGAGACAGCATCATCGACCAGATCTTAACAAAACACTTGCAAACTGCCAGTGCTGTGTTCCGAGCAGCTTTTCCATTTCTTCTGCTTAGAACACAAAGCCTCTTTCAATTCCCACAGCTAGTAAACAGCCCCAAAAAAACCCAGGGAAAATTAACCTACCTTTTCCAAATGGTTGGGCAAACCCAGATTCAGGTTTTTTTTTTATTAGAATATTTCATTCTTGCCAGAGTCAGCTGAACTGAAGAAGTTTTATTTGAACTGCAGCCAGTCTGATGGATAAATCAACTTTCCTGGCCAAAGGCTTTAGTATGTTACTTCCAGCTCGTGCCTGGGACCTCATACTTTGAGGCTGATGTTTTTCCTGATACAAGGAATATCATCACCAGATCCCAGTGACAAATCTCTGCACTCAAATGCCAGCGTTAAAGATGACAGTTTGTGCTACAGTTCTTGCTGTGGGGAAATTCCTTTGAGTGTTCTCCATCTAGGAAAAGCAGGAGTGGAAAAAGGGTGCAACTTTACCCTCGGAGGGGCGGGGGGGATGAGAGGGAGCTGTCAGCAAAGGGGGCTGTGGGGTGGCAGCTCCGTGGGGCATCGTGCTCCAGAGCCACCCTGCCAGCCAAGCCCCGGATCCCACATGGGCTGGAAAACTACCTCAAAAAGAGGGAAAGCTGACAGCAAGAAAACATCATCTATGATTTGTACCCTATAAAGATGACAACAAAACCCTGGACCAGGGAAGCACCTCAGTCTGAAATTCTAGGGGAGAAAGGAAAAGTCAAATGCTCCTGCAATCCACGTTTCTAAACACAGGAGAGTGCCACCGCTCTGACTGAACTACCTGATTTTCTGTTCAGCTTTAGGAATACTTGGTTATAACTTTTAAAGGGAGAGATATTTTGACTGCCCATGACTGGAAAGAGCTTGGATCAAGTGAGGAACAGCGCGCAGAGCCCAGATGCACCCGGGTTTGTTAACGATGAAAGCCAACCTCTGTCCCCGCTAATGGCTAACAGGTGGGCTCCACAAACGCCTCCAAAAATAAAAAGCTCCTTTCTAAAAATACCACCCTGCGTTCACAACGCCAGATTTTCCAGAAAAATACTGACGATAGCTGACGTTTCCCAAACAACCTCTTTTATGGGAACTTCGGGCTGCCCCTGCAGCAGAAAGTTTTGTGAGGCAAAGAACACAAATCCTTGTTTAAGATTCGAGCCCCGTGGACGGTCCCATTCCCTCGGCCAGCTCCGGAGCTCGAGCACAAATCAGCTTTATGGAAGTAACAGATTACAGAACACACCGCTACAAATAATTTTTTTTTTTTTTTTTTAACCAGAGGATGCGTAATTGAAATGTCTGAGATCCAACATTCACCTCTGAATTCATAAATACCTCATAGTATTCCGAACACACTCTCCTATAATGAGACCGTCTTCAATTTTCCTTGGTAAAGAGACCTTTAAAGAATGCTAAAGCAGGTCGGCGCCCTTATGCACTGATGGAAACAGGAACAAAAGCATTTTGTCACCAGGCATCTCGTCTATCATTATTTTCCCCACTCTGCTTAAACAAGCCTAAAAGTACGTGCCTTTTCTTCCTCCCTCCTCCCCAAATATCCGCAATAACTGCGATTCCAACCCGAAGGAAAGCCACCATCTGTATGGAAACAAGGGACCGTTGCACCGAACCGTCACCGCCGATCGGTTTTTTCCTGCTCCACTAATGTTTTTTAAAACACGGGATTAAAATGTCATCCCATCCCTCCCGTTCTAGGGAGCCGTGTGTATTCCTCTCCTCTGGTCACGGTATACTTAATCAAGTGTGAATGATTAAAGTACTTCAATTAGAGCTACGTACATTCATTGCAGGCAATTCAAAGGCAGCGGAGAAGTGCAGCTGAAAGAAGAAATTACTTCTACTACTTTGAGATCTCCATCTCCTACTTTCCTCCTCCCCAGCACAGCCAGAGCCCTGGGACCCGGCAAAGTACCAGGCGCTAAGCTCCAGCCAGGATTTACCTTGGGGGCACGTCCCTCGGCAGGACAAAAGGCTATTCTTTCCCCCTCAGCAAGTCCTGCAAGTTTGGGGGGGGAATGTTATTTTTTTTTTCATCGTGGAGTGGAGGGGTGTGAAAAGAACAATCTCAGCGCCTAAATCCACGCACCCCCTCTGATTTTCCATTCTAGTGGTACCAGGGAAGGGTTTAAAATGTCCAGATCGAGAGGGAAAAATATATGTAATAAATAATTAGCGGGGAAATTATTTTGAGCTCTGGCGAGGGGGGGTAAAAGGTGGGAGGGAAGGAGCGAGGCGCGGCCCCGCGGACCCCGCGCACCTCCGCGGGCGAGAAGCGTGGAGAGTTGCTAAGTGACTGAGGGGCGAGCGCGGTTATTGAGCAGTAATAAAATAATTCTTAAAAAATTAAAATTAAAAAAAAATTTAAAATACTAACCCAAATTNTAAAATACTAAACCCATTTTTTTTCCCCGGCATATACCTAAAATTAAGAGGGGGAAAAAAAAAAGGCAATAACTAAATACACTCATCTCCCACCCCTCCAGAAAAAAATAAATTATAAAGGCAGCGCAAGGCGGCGGCTGCTCCGCGTCCCCCGGAGCATCGGCCGCGCCGCACCGCGGGGTTCCCCCCTTGCCCAAACTTTCCTGCCGCCGCCGCCCCGTTAATCCCCCGGCAGATGTTGTCGGCGGCTCTCGGCACTAAGTAAACAATGCGGGGCCCGGCACAACAAAAGATTTCCCCCTTCCCCCCGCCGCTCCGCGCCCACCGGCGCAACTTGCGCGGCCGCCTCCCACCACCATCACATTTCCACCCCCCCTCCCCTCCTCGGGGTTTTTTTTTTTTGCCTCCTCTGTCCCCCTCGCCGGTGAGGTTGACTAAAGCAAAGATGTCCTCGCTTTTCCCTTGTCCTTCTCGCCGGGAAGCGCAGCCGCCGCCGCTCCCTTACCTGCTCCCGGCCGCCGCCAGCCCCGCGCCGCTCTTCACCGCCGCATCCCTTCCCGCATCCACCGCCGGGCTCTGCTTGCCGGAGATCCACCTTAAAAACGCCACCCGCTCGCACACCGCACAAAAAAAAAAACCCTGTTGTCACCAGCATC
>VZTH01017183.1:54169-64837 GCA_013397815.1 Aleadryas rufinucha | reverse complement strand
CCCTTTGTACCGCGGCCCCCCCGCGCCCTGCTCGCATCCCGCCCGCCCGCCCCGCAGCGCGGCCGGAGCGGATGCGGGCAGGCCGGCGAATAAAGGCCACCGGGGAATAGAGGCCACCGGGGATGCGCGGCCCGCGCTGTTGACATCGCCGAGGCCGAGGGGCTGCCGCGTCCGTCCCCTCCGAGCGCCCAGTTTGCTGTGGCCGGGGTGTAATCGCGGCGGGGCGTTCAGCTGGGTGCGAGATAACGAGAGCGCGCTCGGCGCGCATCTATTTGTATTTGTATTCCGTATTACCCCCGTAGATTTGGGAATTAATGTTTTGACAGACGTTCTTCATCTGCTTATCACAAGAATGTGGGCAGGTGGTGATCCCATCTTTTTGTTGTATAATCATCGAGCCTCCTGCATTATATATATCCCGTGCTTCTCAATCAGCCTGGGAAACAGTACATTCCTTTTCTGCTCAAATAAAACCCTTGAACCAGCTCAATTGTCCGTCACAATTAATAAGCAAGCTTCAGTTTTTGTGGGTGGAATTACACGGTTAAGGGCCTAAAGATCTTGATTCTTATAAGCACGTTGTACGTCCTCGGTGGATGTTTACGCCATGTCCATCATTTGTCCTCCCAGCACCTGCTGCCGGGGGCTGCTGCCGCTGTCCCGCAGAAGCTGGAGCCTCACATGGCCTCAGCTCCCCAGGATTCCCCGTGGTGTCAGTGCAGAGATGGCCACAGCTGTGGCCACCCCGTGACGCCCAGGCTCTGCACGACGTGGGTACAGCCAGGCACCTCCACGCCGATTTTAGCAAAATTCAGCAGCTTTCAGCTGGAAGATGCATCTAATTCTGCACTTCTCCCTTTGGCAGAAGTCCCTCCGAAGGGAAAACTCTGCCTGCCTGGAGGAAACCTCAGCATGAAAATCACCATTTCCGTATTCCCGGGACTTCTTGGGTTTCCTTCATCGGCAGCACTGCTAAATGTCAAAATATTGTGGGCAGCTCCTTCACACGTGAAACGTGGGCTGCAGTGGATGGAGGGATTTGCACTGACCAAGGCCTTGCTCATGGCATTGCAGCAGGGAGTTTTTTACACCATGACCCCCCTCTCTCTTTGCTTTACCCAGTTTGCTTTGTTAAACATTACACACACAATGTATGGGGGCGCAGGGCAGGAACACAGCAACTGCTTCTAATAAATAGCCTTGAGTTCATGGTGTAAACAAAGGCAGTGACATAAGTTGAGGCCAAAGACACAAATAATTATTTCATTACCAGAGCAATTAGGTTACAGGTTGTAAAGGAGAAAGCTCTTAAGCTACACATCTTCGAGTTTAGCAGGGGGCAATCCTCAGGCATGTGGATTTTTCTTCAAACTATTTGGATTGCGATCGAACATTCATCAAGTGTGAAATAGCCTTTGTAATGAGATGCTCGGAAAGAAGATACACAGTGGGTTCAGTGGGAGGCCTGGAACGACGGGGGTTTAACTTCAAATTGCAGCTTTTGAAACTTCCATTCAGCTGCTGTCCAACCTTGAAGGAGCTTCGGCTCCTCTGGCGTCTCACTGGTTTGTGTAAAATTCAGTGTGTGCTCCGAGTGGGGCGTTTTGGCTTCCCAGAGCTTGGGAGCAGCAGTTTTGGGACAAGTGGAAGAATCAACAGCCCAAGAAGAGGATTGTTCTGCTGTGTGCAGGCACAGACCGGACCTCTCTCCTGGCCTCTTTCCTGCAGGTTGTTTCTATATTTTACCCAGCTTCTGGACAGATGTTTCAGGCAGTAGACTGTTACTGAAAAGGAAGGTTCCACACATCTCTGAGGCACCCAACCTTAATGGACTAACGGGGGGTGGCTGTGCTGATAATCCCTGCTAGGAGAAGAATAGTCCTGAAAACGTAGCTGCTGAGGGATGCCTGCAAAGCAAATCCAAGCTGTTCCTCTATTCTATTTATTTTAATCTATCAGTAGCTGAACTGAAAAGTTCCTTGTAACAATTAGGGACCAAACCCTTCCAGGATAATTTTTTGTGGAATCAAATGAACTTTAAAAAATGCACTTCCTATGATTCCTTCCAGTATGAGCATTGGGTGTTTGGGGTGCAGGATTTACACGATGCCCCTTTTCCCTGCCAGCCAGGGTTCACCTCCCTTGCTCCAATAATGCAGTGTTGCAGCTTTACTCACTAAAATATCACAGAGAGTCTGCAGCAGCCCCTGTGTCTGTACCGGTTCTATTTGATGAATTGGCAATTATTTTTAGTAAGGGATTACATGCTTCTCTTGCGAATAACTTGTTTTCTCTGAGCAGGGGATTCAGGGGAGCGGTGAAGTTGGGATATTGTTTCCTGACCCACATGCCGGCTCCGAGCAGCTGAGCGCCCGTCACACGAGGCTCCGTCAGCCGGGAGCACAATCACACTTTGCCTCTACACTTCACCGACACGTCAGCCTGGGAGCAGCACCTCCTGCTGCACTGGTGCGGCTCGAGGAACTTAAAAAACAAATAATAATAAGTAAAATTTACAGCCTGCTTTTCATGAAGAGGTTGATTTGCAGATGCAGATGCGGGCCTTGATCCTGCAAAGACGATGCTCCTGCGTCGCTTTTATGTAGCGAGGAGCGAGGAGTCACAGTGACTTCAGCTGGATGACTCTCAGTGCATAAATTTCAGCGCCGGCATCTCTCTCCCTGCAGATTTAGAGCGAGTATCTGTTGACTAGAATAGACCAGTTATTTCACTGCTCCGAGTGTTTGTGCAACTTAGTTACTCGGTGCTACGCAGGAGCAGGCAGACACAAATCCTGCCTCGATCCTTCTGAGCCGCGTTTGGTCGTTGGAAATGAGATTTGGATGTGAGGAACGCCGAGTATCCAGCACCAACGTCAATAGCCCATTTATTTTTTACCAGTTTTTAAAATGTAACTGGTTTTGAGCAGATATGCTGGCTGGGTTATAATGGATAATCATTACAGTAATTGAGAAGGTGCTCATGTTTTTTTTACAGGTGGGTGGCAGGAAACACTTGTTTTCTAGAAATGAAAGTCAAGAGTTTGGTTCATCTGCCTGTAATACAAGTGCAATAAGCAGGAATATGGGTACGGTAAGGCATGTTCCTGAAAGGCTTCTGTGAGTGTAAATTTGGAGAAATGGAGAAATGAACTGGTTTACTTTCCTACGTACTCCACTTTTAATATTAGCACCCTATTTTAACTTAAAATGCATTAAAAGAAGCACATCCTTCATTTCATTCCTGTGATTGATGCAAACCAGGGATGGATTTGTTCCAAAACATATTTGTTAAACTGTTCTGGACCTGAGCATTTAGAAGATGGGTTGTTTTTCTTACAGTTTTGATATATACGGGTATATAAGCACCATTGAGAACAATTACTTCTAGTGGGGAGCCAAAATTCCAGCATTTGGTATCAGTCTTGTAAAGTTAGTTCATTAGGAGGATGTTTCACATCACTTTTTTTATTATTTACTGTAAGGATGTCATCCAGTGTGAGGGATTGCACCACTAGAAAAAAAATTGCTGTTAAAGGCAGCGTATGATCTTAGATCAGCAGCTTCCCCCTCCATTTTAGGATCAGATTTTAGAATTTAATTACTGTAACACTATTTTTTACACATTTAAAAGGTTTTCAACGCAGACTTGGAGTTTCGTACTGTAACAGAAACTTCATGCAAGTGAAAAGGACTCATTCATGCCACAAGCTCTCAGTGGGAGCCCAGGGAGAGAAGGGTGGATGCATTTATCTCTCTTTTTTTTTTCCTTTCTGGTTTAAAAGCACAGTGAATCTTGCTTGTCATCAGGAAAAAGAAACCACCAAGGCAGGTTTCAGTGTGGAAGTTGCCAGGAATAACAATTCTCAGTATTCCATAGGAGTATCTCAAGTGGATTCCTTACAGGAGATGACCCTCATTCATCCTCTTACACTGATGCTGCCCTGGTGTTTGAGGTGCTGGGTCCCCCCAGCTCTGATCCCGCACTGCTGTGAGTGGTCAGTGTGCTCTGCAAGGGTCCTGAGACCCCAAAACTTCCTTGGTCCTGCCCTTCCTGCCCTCTGCCTCCGGGAGCAGGACTTGCACACCCCGGGTGATGTCCTGCTGCGGGGTCATGCTGGACTTTGAGCTCCTGCTTGGCAGAGCGTGGGTTATTTGCAGTCTGGGCAGAAACTCTCTCAGCTCTCCCTAATTTTGAAAGAAAACCAAGCCCACTAAAAAAAAAAAAAATAGCCGTTTGTGCTCAGCTGCTGCCGCAAGTGCCTCCAGGAGCAGTTGGCTCCTCTGGGCCCCGGCCACGCGCTCCCAGCCCTCGCTGCCTCCTCCCGCTGCCAGCACCAGCATTTGTGCAGCTGCAAGGTGAAGTGGATCAGGGAAAGGATCCAGCTGAACACTAATCCTGGGGAAGGGAAGGGGGGGGAAGTTAAAAAAAAGAAAAAAAAGCTTATTTTCAGCTGGATCTGTTGCCCAGGCTGGTTGTGCCTTCAGCCTCGTGGGACACGTGCTCGCACCAGGAGCGGCTGCGGCGGGAGGAAGGAGCAGCCGGGGCA
Source organism: Aleadryas rufinucha (assembly GCA_013397815.1). Lineage (NCBI taxonomy): Eukaryota > Metazoa > Chordata > Aves > Passeriformes > Aleadryas > Aleadryas rufinucha. Next base: position 60,288 of record VZTH01017183.1, on the reverse strand, counting down.
GGGGGAGCAGGGCTGGGTTTATGGCAGAGTTCTGCCCGAGGAGCATTTGTCAGGCTACGACCTCGTGTTAATGTATTACTGTGCCCGTGCCCCGTGCAGCAGAGGTGACAGCGCTGGGCTTTCACTCCCAGAGCCGTGACGCTGCATTCTGCAGGATCTGGGGGAGAAAAGGCTCCGGTGGAGTTCATGTTTCCCTTTTAAATACAGGGATGTGGCTGTGGTGGGGAGACAAGCGTGGGTTGGCCGGGATCAGGGTACCCACACACATTATCAGAATGTATTAATCCTCTCCTGGCTTCGACTGCAGCAACAAGTGGGCTGTAAGAGCAGCAAAACACCTGGGATCCCCTAATACAATATATAAAACAATTTAGTTCAACAGTACATTGATCGTAATAGCAGCAGTTGTGTTGTAATCTGGGCTCGGCGTCATACTTTCCTCACATCAAATTAAATATAGATTTTGACTGATTTCCACAAAGTCGCACAAATTTAGGGGCCGGGTGATGTTTTACATAATATGTTGGTGTTATCCCTTCTTGGCAAATTTATTCCCGTTGAGAAAGAAAAAGAGTTCCATGCTGAGAACTCTTGAATTGAATCGATGATTAGAACGAGGCAATACATATTACTTCTGCCCTGCTACAGCCACTGAATTCAAATCGGTGGGAAATTCTCAAATCCATTTCCCTTTGCAAACAGGAGCAAAAGGATGCCAACGTACAATAAAATTCTCTTTTCATAATCCTGTTGTGCGGTTTTTTACCCTTGCATGTGTGTGAAATCATTATGCAGAACTGTTGGGGTATTTTTATTCCCATTTTCTTCGGTTTGTATTCTTAAGCGAGGAATTACAAGTCTGGAGAAAAGCCTTACAGAGTGCATGCACATTTGTACACCCTGTCCATAAAACATCTTAATGTCATCGCTGCATGAGCAGAATTGTTCTGCTGATAGAACACAAGGCTGATGTTTAATCTTTCCAGGAAAGTTTAATGAAAGGTGCTTGAATCAATCTGTCTGGTTTAAAGTTTGAAGGGCATTTGGATGCACTAATTTGATGTATGTGCCAGGTGTTTCTAAACAAATAGTTATCAGATAAAGACACTTCCTGCTCCCTCTCCCTTATCACAGACTTCCTCAACCTTTACCTTCCATAAACGCCAGCTTGTCTCAATGGCCTCTGCTTCCAGCATCCTGTAATATCGTAATGGGGAACTCTACAGCACCCAGCCTCTAATTCCATGGTTTTTATTGTTTTGTAAGCCAGTTATTGGGAGATTTAACATTAAAATGTCAACAGAAAGGAGTTTGGTTACAAAATGAAAGGGGGGACTGGGCCTTCCAGGCAGTGTGCTGTGTGCTGGGACACTGAGGATGCCCCTGCATGGGCATTGCTGGTGTTTGGAGTGAAACGTGGGCTTGTGCTCCTCCCGACTCACAGCGCCTTATTCTATCTGTCACTCACTGTTTGAATTACAGTCACGCCTGGGGCATCGTCTGAGATCTGTTTGCAAAAGAACTGGCCAAAGGGGGTATGACAGATGTCTGTAAAACCCTCAAGGGTGTGGGAGAGGGAATAGGGAACGAGGATGACAAATTCTCATAACACAAGAATATATCAGATCACCATCACGTGTCAGATTTTATATCTGAGCACCTTTTCCCGTGGTACAAAATTAAATAGTGCATCCAAAATACTGCAGAGCCAAATCATATGATGGGGCTGAAATAATCTCGTGGGATAGAGATTGTCCATCAGGGGTTGCTGTCCATGGCCATCCAGGCACGGTCTCTGGGTTCATGCTGCTGGCTGTTGGAAGCTGGAAGGGATATTTCTGTTTCTCAGAGTTTGCCCTGGGGCATCCATCGTGATCCATTAGAGACAAGGGCTGGGGCGAGGCCGAGCAAAGCTGGCCCAGCCAGCAGCTCTGACCTTGTCCTCCTTATGCTGGCTGTCCTTGGGAAGATCATCCCAGTCCCACAGCACCTGCAGGCTGGTGAGTCAGGGAGATACCTGGGGAGCAGAGATGAAGTGGCTGGCACAGAGTCCCTGGGCAGGGCAGGGCAGGAGAAGCTGCTTCCCAGCCAGCATCCTCCTCACCAGAGCCTGCAGTCTCCTATGCTAATTAGGAACTTACTGGCATAAAACTGAAGCAGTGCAGCCCTGCATGAAGCTCTCCAAGGATTTCAGTGCCTGGAAGGCATAAGTTGCATTTCATTGATAGTACAATTGTGTCTTAAATCTCTCTGGTCACCAGAGATGTAGCAAGCGTGGTGTCAGCTCGGGAGCGAGTGAGGGAAATGCAGATAAGGCAGCGCCCATGGACTGCCGGCTGTGATGCAGTGTTGGTACACAAGTACAAAGGGGCCTGAGCTGGGTGAGCCTTGTACCCTTCACTGCCATCCAAATAATCCAGGGTCACCCAGCACACGGTCCTGTGATGGGCACCATCACCCAGTGGGGCTGGCACCGGATCTGACTGGGAATTTAAAGAAGGAACATTGTCCCAGAGATCAGTTGGGTATTTGGGAGTGACTCCACCCATGCACGGGCAGCAAAAGCTACCTGTGCTCACCCCTGCAATTCTGCATTGGGACTGAAGGGTTTCTTATGGGAAAACAAAGCCCCGTAGCCAAATCTCAGCCAGCCCTGCCAAAAGCTGCTCATTGCCAGGTTGATTCAGAACCACAGAACCACAGAGCAGTCTGAGTTGTTGTGTGTGTTGAAGCAAAGGACAATCCACCTGAAAACAGCCACTGTCACAGCAGTGCCTGCTACAGAGAGGATTGCTGGGTTTTAAACTGAAACAGTTGTACATTGGAAGTCCTGTTTTGATATAATTACACTGGTGTAAACATGTCCTGTACCATCTTGCTTATTTTCCTTTCCAAACAGGAAGAAGCTGCACTGGTGTCTGCATTTATTTCAGAGACTGAATTGTGTCCCCAGGAGGATTTTTGCTGCTTTAACAGCAATGTTATCAAAGCAACAGACCTTTGTGGTGAAGACCAGTCCTTACTTTCTAAGTAAGGATTTTCACTTTTTAGCTGGCAGTAAACAAGCTGTAGGAATGTGATTCTTTAAAGAGAAAGATAAAAGGCACAGAAGATCTGGTCTCTTATGTTCCTATTTCCTGAATAAACTTCAGAACATGGCAACCAGAGAAATCAGACAATGATTAAAGTTTGAAAAGACCTCTAAGATGCCTTCAATCTTTGCCATTAAATCCCCAGGAAACCTCAATGCCCAGGATCTGTGGTCAGAACAAAAATCTCCAGAACACAGGGACAGGATGGATGCTCCTGTTTGTTCCAGTGTCTTTGTGAAAGCACGTGGTGCCATGAGCTTTCTGCTGGGTCCTGCCTTTTAGTACACAGGGTCTTCTCCCATGGTTTTGGGGAGATTCCAGGATGAGAAGTTTCTGATCCTGTTCTGTGTCACGTTTTGAGAAGCACTATGTATTCCATGGTGACAGAAAATAGAATAGAATAGAATAGAATAGAATAGAATAGAATAGAATAGAATAGAATAGAATAGATTACAGGTACCAGCTGTGTGTATAGACTGTTCTGGTTTGGGACCTTTCCTTGTCTGGAACATGTTTTTCTTTTCCTCCTGCCTCCCTGTATGACCTCTGCTCCATCCCTCTGTATCTCCAAGGTTTTGGGGAGTGCATTCAGTACCACGATGAGGAGCCCTGGGAGGTGCAGCAGTACCTGGGTGGATATCTGAGGCACAGGCAGGTCTCCCAAACCAGAATTCCATGCAATCCTCTTTCCAAAGCACGTATTTGGCTGTGACCATATCCACAAACAGGCAGCAATAGGGACAGCTGCTCTCCTTGGGAAAGCAAGCAGAAGTCTTCACTAGCCAGGCTCAAAAAATCTGAAACACTCTGACAAGTGAAGAGGATTTTTCAATTGCTATTAATGCTGTTTTCTAGGGAAACTTTAGTTCAGGTAATGAACCATCTTATTTAAAAGTCAGGTACCTAAAGCTATAGGGGCTGAGTCTGGAGTGATTCTTGTTGAGAAGCTGGGGAGCAGCAGCAATGCCCCTGAGCTGCACTGGCTCTCAGCAGTGTGAGCAAACAGGAGTTTTATAAACCACAAATGCAATGTGAGTTCCAGATAAACTTTTCTCTGTGCCTCTGAGATCCACTGGATATGGATCCTGAGCTAAGCAGTTGCTCATTACTGGAATTAACTCATCCTGCCTTTATTTCTGTGCATTAGCAAGGATGGGAATAACTCCTGTGAATAACTCAGCCTAAACTAAAATCCTGGGAAATTGTTTTGGGTAGGGCCTAGGTTTTGTTTAAACAAATAAACAGAAAGTACAAAAAGGAAAGAACTACTCAGAGCCAACTCCAAAGGGATTGTGTCGTGCAAACCAACGTTGGCATTCATCCTCTGCAGGTTTTTATCTCATTTAGATAAATATCTAAATCAAATTTCATTTGCAAAACAAAAAGAGGCACTTAATCTAGAAAATTTCAAACTGGGAAACTGGGAAACTTTTTCATTTGGGGCTTTCATTCTACAGGAGGCTATTTCCTGAAATCATGATGAATTTGCAAATAGTTTCAGCTGTCCCAAAATTGCACTTTTCAGCAAACAGCTACTTGTCTGATGAAAATCACTCAGCTGTTACCACGGTCTTGGCTAGCTCTGGCTGTTACATTTCCAATGGGATTTTGCTACAACAGTTAAGCAGGAGCAGCCTGGGAGTTTAAATATGGATAATTCCCCCCATCCTATTGCAACTTCTGCAGCTTCAGCTTTTCCCTGGCTCCTGCGTGCTGGGGGCTGGGGATGTGCATTGGGATGGCAGCAACTGCTGCTGGAGCATCCTTCAGGAGCAAACAAGGACAAGGTGCAGCGTTTGGGATAAAGTCTGAAGGAGTTACAAAGTGTAATTGGAGAGGGAGGGCTGGATGGAGAGCTCAGGTGGAGCTGGGCAAGGTTGGAGGATCTCTGTGGGAAGAGCAGCATCCTGGCAGCTCCTGGCTGCCAGCTATCAAATATAAATGTTATCTAGTGAGGGAGGCTGGGGGGGAAAAAAAGGCTTTAAAATCCAGTTTTACACACATTGTGTTTTGAGTAAATATTATTTTAGCTATCTAAAGTATTCAAACTAATCACAGCAGTTTCCTTTAATGCCTGCCATTCCAGGCACAAGGTTTATTTACTGTAATGTAATACATCTTGAGGGAATGTCGTATGCAGATATTAGCAATTAACTCATTAATCTAAAAATCACAATTCTTGCAATTAATAGAGCACTGCACAGTCACTCTAATTACAAACTCTGCACAAAAGGCCAGTCTCACAGGGAACATGTAGCCTCCTAATTAGCCAAGATTTCAAAGGCAGACAGAAAATTGAGATGTTGAGGGTCAGGGAGGGAAAAATGTGACTACAGTGCACTGTGAGCATATGTGAGAGCAGGACTGACAAGCAGTGCATGAAGAGTTTCAGTGTGGGGTGGCACTCACCTGCCCAGGACAGGTGTGTGCTGTCTGCCCACGTGCTGCCATGGATTTGGGGTGAGGGACCACAGGGTGCCCCTCCAGCCAGGCACTTCCCAAACTTTTGCAAGGCACTCACACAGAAAAGCCTGAGGAAGGCAGTGCTTTATCTGCTGGGACACCTACAGCCACGCTGGGGGCTCAGGGGTGGGGAGCAGCCCCTCGGGATGTTGGAATGTGGCTCAGCATTTTCTCCCCAGGTCCCACAGGACGGAGTCTCCTGGCTCCAGGCCAGCGAAGCACTTCTGTGTGGTTTAGCTGTAAGGACAGGAATTAATAATCCTGCTGATTTCCTTGGGGCTGCTCACGCACTTAAGGACTGGTGGGTTTGGAAAATGCTCAGCACGAAGGAGGAGCAGGTCCTCATGGCTGGGCATGAGCTTGCACTCTTTCAGCATCTCCGTTTTTCCAGCTATGAATGGCAGCAACAAGACAACAGTTCCCTGGGTGCTCCTGTGCCAACCGGTGTGGTGGCAGAGCCCTGCAGCCAACAGCTGCTTCTGGAGTGACCCATCTGTCCCTGGAGTGACCCACCTGCCTCTGGAGTGACCCATCTGTCCCTGGAGTGATCCACCTGCCCCTGGG
>VZTH01017183.1:0-53819 GCA_013397815.1 Aleadryas rufinucha | reverse complement strand
GGCCCCGGGAGCCCCCCACCCGCCCCGGGGGTGCCCCCCCTGCCTCTGGAGTGACCCACCTGCCCCTGGAATGACCCACCTGCCTCTGGAATGACCCACCTGCCCCTGGAGCCCCCCACCTGCCCCTGGATGGGCTCTGCCCTTCCCTGAGCCAGGAGAGCTGCTGTGCTGGCTGCACATCCCAGCAGGAGCACTGGCCCCCGGGCACTGCCTGCCAGGGCTCCGGAAAACATCCCCAGGGATGCTGTGGGAAGTGTTTCCTTGCCCAGGCCTCCGCCCAGATGCTATTGTAATCTTTATCTTCAAGCAAGAGACAGGGAGTCTGCCAGGACACGGCTGGTGTTGGTAGAAACTGTTGTCATAAGCTGCCTTAGGGTGGAAAAAGGCTGTATAAGACAAAGCCTGTTTGGCTCACAGAGTAGAAACATGATTGCAGCGCTGACTTCTCTTCCCTTGGATTGTGTCCCTGGGCTCCAGACTCCTGAGAAGTCCAGAAGCTTATGGGTTTAGTCCCAAAGAGAGTATTTTTTGATCAGAGATTTTTTACTGATCATGTCCCAGAGGTAAACCCGTGTGTGGGCAGCAATCTTTTTAGGCAGCACCAATTTTTCTAGGGGGCACATCCTGTTATCTTTTCTTGCTTACAGGACCATTTCAAGTCAAAAACCAAACCAAACCATCACTGACTACAATAACATTCTTGAAGGACGCTGAAAGGCACAGATTAAAAAAAAAATCTGAGATCTTTTGGGGACTAAGGATACTTAAAATGTGTTTGGGAGAGAACTGAGGCAGGTGAAAATGCATCCTGAGGAAAAACACTGTCTACCTACCACTGACAGGACAGAACTGCACAGAGGGGTGGGATCTTGGAGGCTGAAGTTGGCCCAACATCCCACAGAAGGAGGAAGGCTTGGAAGTGATGTCACAGATTTTTTTTGTCATTTATTGGGCCGTGCCAGTAGCTGGTGGTGCTGCTGTGGGACAGGGATAACGATGGTCATCCCTGGAGTGCACTTCACAAGTGCTCTGAAAAGTGGTTAGAGTGGGCAGAAATGTTCATTTCTCTAGAAAGGTGGACAAAACACTTAAGAAAAAAAGTTTTACTCAAATTACAGTCTGTAGGTTATTGCTTGCTGGGAACAGAGTGATTCTGATGGATTTTTTAATAACAAAGGTTGCTGGACATGGGAATAAACAGGAGTTATTGATATATCCTCGCAGGATGCCCTGGCTGGGAGTGGGGTGAAGCTGCAAAGATCTCCAGGGCTCTTGACTTGTCTTTGCCCTTTCCCTCCTTGTCTTAACCCAATTGTGCCCGACCTGGCTGTGCTGCAGCTGGGGCACTGTGACCTGACCTATGGCCAGGGCTGTTGGGAAACTTTGATTAATTAAAGGTTGTAAAGCATTGCTGGGGCTTGGCAGGAAAGGTACAACGGGTACATGAAGTACTGGGAAGGAGCACAATGATGTGATGTTTATGTACAGAAGAACTTAAAAGTCAAGTTTTCTTTCTTAAAATGTCCTTTTTTTACAGATATATAAATTTCACATATATAATTGCAATTGTAGAGGGTTTTGTTGCAACCTAAGGACAGTTATTCAAGGGGCAGAAAATCAGTGTAAATCTTAAACCCTCTCCGTGGCTGTCACGTAATTAATTTCATGTTTTACCAAGATTATCTCCCCAAATGAATGATGAGAATAATATGTTTTCAATACTGTTCATTCAGTAATTAATCATTGCAGGGAAGAAACTTCATTTCAAGTGCTAGTAAAGTGTATGTAAATTATTAATCAGAGGGTTGAACTAACAACAGATCACTGGATGCCATCCAGCATAGATGAGATGTGACCACTTTCATGCACTTCTTAAAAGCAGGAATTTTATCCAGCCATTTCAAATCTCTTAGGAAAGCCAGTAAGTTACAGATATGCTGAGGAAAATCATGCTCAGATTTAAGGATTCAGTGTTGCACCACACATTGTAGAAAAGAAATGAAGAAAAATAAAATGTAAAATATTTCTTAAAGTTCAAATGCGGCGCTCTGTCTTGGAAGACAAAAAAGATGATAAAAAAAAGAATTGGTAAGTCCAAGCTGGCAGTTATTAGAATAGTAAAAACATAGTGCTTATGTACATAATGGTTTAACTTAGATTAAAAACCATAACTTATCTGAAAACCCTCTTTTTAGTACGTTGGGGGTTAAATATGGTTCACAGCAGCTCTCACAATTAAATTGTTTTTCCCTTGCTCAATAAACTATATTAAAAATCATTTCCTGAAAAGTAAGAAAAGATCATTATTTTGTTTGCAAAGCAACCCCGTGTTATTCCTTTAAAGGGAAACCCTGTGGAGCTCCAGCATTAGGATCACACACCCGAGCCTGGGCACAGGCAGCAAAGAGCCCCGCTCCTCTCCCGGTGTTTCACAGAACCCTGGGATCCTTTAGGTTGGAAAAGCCCTCTAAGATCATCAAGTCCAACTTGACGGGAGGGGTCTGAGGTTCAGAGGCACCTCTGTGGCTGTTTGCATTTGGTATGGGATAGTGTTAAAAGCATTTCCAAGGCTAAGAGTGCAACGTGCAATCTCCAAATGACTGCAGGCTCAGGTGCTCGCCACGAGAGCAGCTACGAATGCACCACCAGCCATGAGACTCGTGTTTAAAAGCAGGAAAATGCATGAACCTGTCACCAGCAGGAAGCTGGGTTCCCCAGGCCACGTGCTGCACTCACAGCACTGTCCTTCCCATGTTAACCATCCACCCTCTCCCCTTCCCAGGATTTCTGTCAGTATTTACGCAGGAATTCCCACCTCAGTAGGTGAGGGTGATGCTCCTCTTGCCTCAGCACTGGAAGAGGGTTGCTCAGGAAGCACTGGGCTCTCCCACTGACACAGCCAGTGGTGTCTGAGGCACTCCCTGACACGGTGCATCCCCACGAGGACACTGACAGCCTGTCGTGGGACACAGGCACACACGGGGTGGCCCTAAGTGGCACCCGGAATTCCCATTTCCTTCCCCTGCACTGGGAGCTGGGTGGCTCCATCAGGGAGGTGACAAGGTTAAAAAAGATGGGGAGAAATGGGAATATTCCTCCAGGCTTCGTTGTGGATGCAAAGGGCCCTTGAGGGATTAAAATATGAAGATGGAAACTGTCATCTATTTTGGGAAATGTTTTCCTCTCAGGGACTAACTCCAAGGCTATTAATCAGCATAACAAGAAGAGGAAGAGACTCTCAAAGATCAATTGCTCCTCGCTGGAGAAGTAGTTCAAAATAATTGTGTATGTGTTGGGGCTCTTTTTGGTGTAATTGAATGGTACCAAAAGAGTCAAGTATATTTAAGGGATAATCTCTCCTGTGCTGTAGTGAACAAAGCAATAAATGCCTGTTGAGATTGATTAATCACTGAGGAGGTGCCAAGGAGTTTAATCCATCCCAGAAGTCTTTTATGACAAGGATCCTGCAACGTGGTGGGGATTATTATTATGCATGAAAACTGATAGAAAATAATAATAAAAAAATCCCTTGTCTTTGAAATACACAAATACTGTGTTTCTGCAAGTACCTGCAGGAAACCTCCACCCCAGAGGCTGGGATAAGGATCTGCTGCAAAACTGCCTGTGGACAGGAAAGGTTCATGCAGTGTAATTCCTAGAAAGCTCTCCCGTCACCTCCCTCCTTCTGGTGGAGGTAAGGAGAGGACAAGCATGGAATAAGATCCTTCTGACAGAAGCAGCTTCAACAGACAGACCTTTTAGTCCTACAAAGCAGCAGAAGAACAGCCATTTGAGCACACAGAAGTGCTCCCAGAGGCAGAAGAGTTTCCCCAGGACCTCTCTGGCTGCACCTCCCATCATGAACCACCCAGTGGCACAGCCGGGAACTGCCCCATTTATTTGGGAATACTCGGTGGATGCAGTAATATACCCCATAACTATATTTTGGGAAGGATCTCCTTTTGCCTCCCAGTTTCTGCTCAGAATTCCACTAACTCCTACTGTGCATTATGATAAACAGCAGCTCAAAAGCATCCTTTATGAGTTGCCATAAAATCTGGGAGTGAAGGCAAGGGTTTCTCCTCATGGAGGTGTAAAGGAGCATTGATCAGGTGCGAAGGTGAGGCTACAAACGTGGGCTGGACGTGGCCACCTCTGGTTCAAACCCACACAGGGCTGTGCTGGGAGTGCATTTTCACTGACATTGTGCCAAATGGAATGACAGACATAACCAGAATGAAAGCACCTCAGGGCTTGTCTGTTGGCCCTTCAATTCAGTGTGACTTTGGCCATCAGCTTTAAAAAGTGTGGAGTCAGACCCCAAAGGAGACCCACAGCTGCTGTTACCTTAGCAGGGACTGCTACAACTGCCTTGACTTTGCTTGCACAGGATGTGGTAAGAGTGTTTTCTGGTTAAGGAACTGGATGGGACCCAAGAGATCTGATTTCAGGGTTTATTTCTGCCCTGGACTTCCCGTGCGACCTTGGGAACGTCGCTTAACTGTGGGTGTCTGTCCCCAGTCACACACCAGCACCACCACATCATTTCTGGTCCCAAATTGGATTTTTAGCAAGGGAGGATGGAGGATGTCTTGCTGAAGTGCCCCCCATACTTTGCACACCGTGGCCCCAGCATTGGCTGGCACCTCTGCGATGCAAAGGCACTGGAATTTTGGAGCAGAACACGTTTTGCACATGGGATAAAAACCTTATTTTGCCTGCCTGACTGGATGATGCTCGGAGCTGTAACTACTCAGGAATGAACCGTCCCTAACTCTTATGAGAATATTTCTGTCTTGATTAATCTAATACGAACAAAAAATATTAGTGCGAGAAAAGTCTGAAAATTGCTCTTTATTATTACTTGTACGTAATAGATGAGTTTAAAATAAAATTCATATTCCCTTCACCTTTTCCTGAACAGTAGCTGGTATTTGATATCAAGAGAGTTTTTCCTATTAAATTAATCAGAACTCGTCAAGTTCTAGGTAACGTCAAGGGTATTTTTTTTTTTGGGAGGGCTAACTTCAGAATGAATACCAGTGAGTTTGAAAAGGGTATACATTTTTCATTATGTCAGATGAAAAGAACATCCTTCCTATTTGTATGATAGCGCAATAAAAGACATCACCAGTGACTTCAGCTCCTGGGTAATTTTTCACTTGTCTATCTGGTTCATTTTTCTTTGATCAAACAAAGACTAAAAATACTGTGGCATTTTACTACTTCAAAACTCAGGCATACGTAGACTTTATCTTTCCAAGGGAATATTGGAAGCTACTGAATATTTGAATTGCCTGAACTCTGCGGTTTTTGGATGAGGACCAGTTTCACCAAGCGTAGCAGAGCTGCAGCATCGCCTCGCTCGGCGCTCACTGCAGCCCCACCCCAGTGCTGCCCCCAGCCAATGCACCAGTGGGGCTGAATCTGGCACTTACAAGCTGGGGGGAGTTGCAATGCCTGACTTTTATTGCTCAAATATTTGGAAATCATCTTAATTTCGGGTTTTTTTCCCACCAGAGGAGAAAAATGACAATGTCAGAAGTGGCTTGAGCTCCTTAGTTGCTTAACCGTCCCTTCCACTTCTCTGACCCTGATTAATTCTTCCCCCGTGCTGCCTGCTCGCCTTTGTCTTTTGCTTTCTACCTTCTTGCCATGCTTATCTTTAAGCACTTCCCCTAATCCCACTCACTTCTCGATCATTTCTTTTCCTCCTTTGTCCCCAAAATCAATGGCAAAGTTCTTAACTCTTGCTGCCTGAACTTCCTTTCCTTTATCTTGCTTCCTCTCCTCTCTGCAGCTGTGTGCTCCTACTTCTCCTGTCTCCACCACACATTCATTCTGTGTTTTCTGTAGTGCTTTTCCTCCCTTCTCCATTGCTGGCTCTCCACTTTTCCCTGAGCTCCCCTTGCTCCAGCAGCTTTCCCAGCTCACTGGGAGCTCCAGCCCTGAGCTCACCCTTTCTGCTGAGGCAATGATAGCCCATGTTCTGAAGGGCCTTTACCCCACATCTGCCCCTCCAGCTGTTGAGCCCCTCCTCAGTTTTCTCACCAGCCACTCCACCAGCATCACTGCCTGAACCTCTGCTCCCAGATGTGCCCACATCTGCATCTGCCCCTTCAAACACTTTTGCCTCAATCTTCAACTTTTCCATCCTGGCCTTACAACCACCTCGATTTCCATGATGAAGCTTCCCCTTCTCCCAAAGCCTTCCCTGCAACCCATCCTCTTTCTTCTCACCATTAATAATCCCTGCTCTCTCCCTCATCTAAACTGCTCCGTGTCTCTTGCCTTTTTTAGCCCGTAAGTGCTTTGGGACAGGGAACATGGATCATCTCTGTTTATAGAGTGACTGGTAGATTCTGTGACACTGTATAAATATTTCCTTTATTAATTACAGTCTCCAGCATGAGACCTTTCTTCAAAAAAGGTCTGCAGAAAGGAAATACATATTTTGGCAGCATCTCACTGAGTGTGTTGACCTCCGTGTATAATTTCCCTCGCAGCACAGGAAAGCACATCCCACAGCGATCGCTATCGGCGCGGCAGACACGCAGCCCTCCTTCCGCATGCACGAGATAAAGACCTATCTCTTAACCTCCTGTTTGTCTCCACATCATCACAGACCCATTACCCGATAACATTTTAAGCGAGGGTGACACTTCCCACACCTCGGCTCCTACAATTAGATCTGAGTGTCAGAGAACATCATGTCGGTGCAGGTAAGGAGAAGGGAGGCATTAATCTTCCCTGGCGGCACCGGTGCCAAGTGTTTGTCAGGGCTGGAGTAACATTTCACTTCATTCCCTCGCTTTGACACGAGGCTTTCTGTGGTGTTCAAGCCTTCCCTGTCAGTGGGCACTGGCTGAGGAGCTCATTGTGTGGACGTTTCCTAAGCTGGCCAACAACTGGGTTGAGTGCTTCTCACTCGTACGGCATCTTATGGTGCTACTGAGGTGGAGAAAAACTCTTCTGGTGCCTCACTGAGTGAGGGGCACGAAGGGGCCTTGGCAGGTGAATGTCCCACGGTGTGGATTAACTGTGTGTGATAGGGAGAGCAAAGAGATTGAGAAGAAGCGAAAATCCACGGAGGAAATATATGGCCTTGCCAAAAATGCTATAAATAAATCCTGCCACAGGCAGCACAGCCTGGTCTCAATAATGCCCAGGCTCTTCTTTCAAACTTTCCCTCTGCTCTATAGAGCTATACAGCCACACAGACAAAGCAATAGAAGTGTTTTTACATTCACATATTTACAATCACTTTTAATTTTTATATGGAAGCAGATTAAATTTTGCTCATAAAAGACACTTTTTATCATTTTGACTGTTCCCACATTAGGAATTGTACCAGTTACAACTACACCAAGTCTCTAAATATATTTTAAATAATCAGCTGCCTTACCCAAATAGATGAACATGAAACGTGTAGAGACCTCACTCTAGTCCTTCATCAGCTCTCTCATAAATGAGTCTTAATGAAATATTGACTTAGTGCTGGCACTGTTTCAAGAGCTTGCTTGCACCTTACCCCAACCAGTGTAATATCAAAAGCCTAATCACAGCATAAATCATCACAAACAAACAAACAATCAAACAAACATGTTTGATTGCTTTGCAATGTGAGAGTTTAACAAGGCTTTCCCAACTGGGATCCTGGAAGCGAGGTAAGCCCAAATTGACAGCTGCTCGCCTGGGAACCGTCACGATCGGGACCCAGCAGGAAAAAAGTCCCTGTGAACTGGGATTTTAAAGAGCCAATGATGCCTCAGTAAAAACTCTTATGTTGGAGAGATTGTTCACTCTGAATAGCTATTGAGCCCATCAATACCTGTGCCCTACTGCAGAAGAAACACATAGACTTTTTCTAACCCTGCGTTTTATTCACCTCCTTTCACAAATTTCCTCCAGAAAACAGAGGAATAATGAAACGATGTTACAAAATGGTACAAAAGGCAAAGGCAAAGCCGTCAGAGAGCTGCAGAGGGTCCCACGGTGCCAAAGGACTCTGTGGCAAAACAGCAGATCGAATTCAATTCTGCCAAACTCAAAAGGAAACCCCCAGCCTTGCCTCTGTGTACTCACTGATGAGCTCCTCTTCAGCTCTCACCACTTAGAAAAGAGATCTGAGAGCCACTGCTGATAGTTTGAAGAAACATCAGTCAAAGCTCCTAGGCAGCCAGGAAGGCAACTAGAATCTATAGGCATGTGTGCCTGCAAGCTCATTTAATTTTTCCAGCCGTATCGTTGGTGCAATAAAAGCTGCTACATCTGTCCATGAGCTCCGATCCATCTGTATCCTTCCACCATCACAACTGCAGCAAAATGCCACTAAACCAGACAACACCATTATGCCATTAGATAAATTCATGTGTGCTCACCTCCTGAATATTGTGTGCTGTTCCCCTGTATCCCCCTCAGCTTGGAAAAGGAGATGATTGAAGGGGAAATATGATAAAGATCTGTAATAGCCTGAGTGGCATGGAGGAGGTGTAATGGGAGCGATTATGTGGTACTCAATTTAAGAATAAGTGTTTGCCACATGAAACTTCTGAGCAGTTAAAGCAAATAGCAGGAAGTCTTTTTTTTTTTTTCCCCCACGTAAAGCCTACTTAAATTGTGGAATTAATTTGCCTCAGTGTGTCAACTCTATAAAAAATAATAATGGATTTTAAAGGGATAAGACAAATTTACATGGGAAAAGTCCAAAGGATGGGTTGTGCCTTTTTCTTCCTCTTTCCACTCCTCTGTTTATATGAGCTGTTCTGACTCGTTCCTCCTTGAGTGGTCTCTCACCCCCTTCAGTGTCCACACCTGCCAATTGCTCCGGGCTCTTTAATTACTGTGCAGCTTCTGCTTTATGTGGCTTCCTGCTGGTCGGTAAAGAATATGATCAAATATGGAGAATATATCAAAATATGGCCTTAGCAGGCCTGTAGCTCCTTATGGGGAGCAGGTGTAAGGAAGGGAAAGTAGGGATAAGGACACATTTGGTGTCCCAAAATCATAGTTTTCCCATAACTACACAGAATCACACAGAATCCTTTAGGATGGAAAATACTTCCAAGATCATTGAGTGCAACCTGGGACTGATCAGCACCTTGTCACCCAAACAAGAGCACTGAGTGCCACATCCAGCCATTCCTTGGACACCTCCAGGGATGGGGACTCCATCACCTCTTTGTGGTTACAAAGATTAAGGTGGTTATGAAGACTAAGCTGCAACCTGGAGACATCACTGCCAGGGAAACAATATTTATCTATTTCTATCTAATGGCTTTTACCTGAAATAAATGGCTTTTTGTATCTAATGGCTTAAAACTGCCAGAGGGCAGGGTTAGATGGGATATTGGGAAGGAATTGCTCCCTGAGAGAGTGGGAAGGCCCTGGCACAGGGTGCCCAGAGAAGCTGTGGCTGCCCCTGGATCCCTGGAAGTGTCCAAGGCCAGGCTGGACAGGGCTTGGAGCAGCCTGGGACAGCAGAAGGTGTCCCTGCCCATGGCAGGGGGGGGCACTGGATGAGCTTTAAGCTCCCTTCCAACTCAGACCATGCCATGTTTCTGTGATTATACTGGTATTTATTAACTACCCCTAAGCAAAGCTTTGTCCTTTGCTGGAGCCTGAGGCCTGTCACTGCCCCTGCTCCCTGGTTAGGAATGGCTTTAGCTGGAGCAAACCTCTGCCTGTGCAGCTGCTGTAATTTCAGAAGAGGAGGAGTCACTGCAGAACATGGGAAGAAGCAGAGTCCTTGTGTTCAGCCCCTGCACAGCTGCTGCCCTTATCAGCACTATCGTGTTTAAGGTTTCACTCAGTGCAGGATAAGCAGCTTTAAGTCGTCTGCATGAAACCACAACCAGGGAGTGTTGAAGTCAGGATTAGGGCTGGGGTCTTCTTGGCTTCACTCCTGCACTTCCTCAGTCCATGGTTCATTAGTAGAGAGGGACAGAAATGCTGGCTTTGACCTAGGATTTAGTCCAGTGTCCCGGAACATGGGATTAGAAATCTCTTCCAAAATCATTCCTCATTAGCCTTCAAAGTTATCGAGAATATTTTCATATGCACAGGTCCCTGTTGCCTCAGAGGGCACAAACACACACACACACACTGATCAGCCTCCTTCCCTCCCCAGAACAGCTTTGCCTCATTTGGGGCTCCCCTGCACAACTCCCGTTCCTGCCAGTGGGAGTTGTGTGTGTGTGTCTAAGAAGAGAATTTGGCTGCAGAACAGTATTTTAACTACTATATTTAACATATTGTATTATGACATTTACAATATTTCCCCCAAAGCTCTTCTCAGATTGAAGAGAAGCGACTCTGCATTGTGCTGGCCCTTTTTCCTTGCTGATTGACAGGGAAATTAAATCAGTTCATTGCTTGTATGTTGTACACGACTAATTGTGCTCAGCGTGGTTGAGCAATAGCTCATTCTGTGAGCCGCCCCATGGACTTCCCCAGAGCCTCTCCCTGCCAGGGAGGGCTCCTCCTGAACGAGGCTGGGGCTCTGCCTCTGCCTCTGAATGAAGGTCTTTGTCACCAGAGAAAGTTTGGGGGCTGAGGGCTTGTTTTATTTTGGGGTAGGTTGTGTTTTGGGTGTGTTCAGCTGTTTGAATGCGGTTCTGTAAAACTGGATTGGAATAACATTTACAGCAAAATCTGTTTCGTTTGATGTTAATTATTTAATATAAATTCAGTTATTATGCCATGCCCCAGTAGCACACAAACTGTTCAACCATAAACAGATGAAAGACTACTTCAGGGGCAAACCACTAACGTCTGGAGACATGAGTCAGATAACGGAGTCTTGGAGAGGAGGAGGAGGAATCTATATCCAAGAGTAACTGAACACAGCCCTTTTAATCTAGAAATAGAACTATAAATTCCAGGAGATAAATTAGTCTTCTGAAATGTTTGGTTCTGTGGGCCTCAGAAGAATAAAGCAGTGTGCACAGTTTTGCAGAGAGGGAATAGTTCATTGAGACCAGAAAAAAATTTAACTTCAAAACAAAAGCATAGGAGTGCATTAATTTCCCTGGAGTCCTTTGGAACAGTTTGGATCATTTCTAGTGTTATTCATACAGCCTTTTAGAGCGAACTATTACAAGAGGAAACTTCCCTATACCCAAAGCCCAAGCTATGTCTTAAGTGTACAACCAGAGGCAGATCACAATTCATCAAAGAGCTCCCCAGTGCCCTCAGATAGACACGTGATGGTCACAACTTCTGCCTCTGAGTGCCTGAAAGCTGCTTCTGTTGGAAATGTGTAGCATTCCTCCTGTTCTAGTCAGGTTTGGGCTGGATTTGAGGATTGCACCTTGGATTTGTGTTGGTTTCACCTGGAGTAGGCAACTTTCCACGTCCCTGCTGCAAGAACCTTCACCTCTGGAAAATTCAGACTCACTGCAGTGTTCAATGGTGTGATCACTGATATGGTAATATTCAATGGCACTGCATCTAGGGTCCATATCATGCTTTGGGATCTACTTCCGAGCATCCTGAGCATCCCCTGCTGAACCTGAGCACGGATGGGGCCTCAGGAACCCCTCCCCAGCACAGGGCCATGTAGAGCTGTGTCAATACCTGCTCCAAGTCCATTTGCCAGAAGTAGCTGGTGATTTCAAAAGCTAAGTGTCATTCTGGAAGGTAATTTGGGCACTTCAGAACATATACCTGATTGAAAGTCAGTGACATTTGAAGGGGCAATTCATCTTATCTCCCTTAGCTGGCCAAAAGTCATTCCAGGCTTCCTGGGATTCCTCACAGGAAGCAGAGAGCAAGCTTCCTGAGGCTGGTGACAGGTGTAGGTGACATGGTCTGCCCTGTGTAGGCACTGAGCTTTCTCCACTGGCACAGAGAGAGCCCAGGCATCCATGTGGGACCGATATCCAACTTATAGACAATTAGAGATACATGAATTAGGGGTTTAAGTATTCTAAATTGTACTGCAGAGTACAGATGCTGAAAAAACCATGTTAGATGGTGTGTAACTCCCTGCTGATGTGACTTCAGAGCTTCCAGGGTCCAAGAAAAACTCTTTTATAGGTCTCTGCTATGCCTGAAGCTCAGATTTCTATGCAGTTGAGATGCCACTGTTACAGCACAGGTACAACCTCTACACAATCAGGAATCCAAGTAACTCCCAAGAATTTAGCTCCCAATTCACACTTGAAATTGCACAGGGTTGGCTTTTTAGTAGTTTCCCGTCTGTGCTTTGTATTCCCACCTGCAGAATGCTCATCCTCCAGAGGTTTAAGAAGAATATGTTGTGTTTTAGGGACAACATAGCACTTGGCAGCACTGAGACATGCACCCCGTGGCGATAGAGACCAGTGAGAACTTCGAGGTGGACCCAGCCTTTAACCAACCCCAAAGCCCAGCAGACACCTCAGGCACCAGAGAAGCTGAAGGAACTCTTTTAATGTCTGTCCCTGCAGTTGTAAAATCTGTCATTGCAGTTCACGAGAGACAACTAATCAATAACCGTGGAACCAAATAGGCAAATAAAAATAAAATCCATTAAGATGGCAGAGGTATTTACTTGTTGTATTTACACCATGGAGAGCTGCACTGTCAGTCAGTGCTTCCCCTTCGCAAGATAGAAGCAATTTGTGCAGACTGATCCCAGTTTTCTCATTAATATGTAAATGAGGCATGCCAGTTGTTAGGTTAGAAGAAAGCTGTCATGTTTATTGTGACAGATTTAATGGATGTGTTTGGATTGTGCATTCAATGTGTTTTCAAGAGCATGTCTTATCTTTGTTTAGGCAGTAAATCAAACATGTAAACAACAATTCATTAGCATCTGTCAGAAGCTCAAAGCTACATTGTTATAGTTGAAAATCTCCCCAGAGGTGAAAAAAAGTATATCTGACTTATTCCAGATTAGTTGGAATATTTTCTTTCTGTTTGCCAACTTGTAAGCAATGATTGAGCCGCCGCATAGGTGCACTCGGGTAGCACTAGGGGTCAGACAGAAACAGCCAAACACCAGGAATCCACAGCCACTGGCCACAGAGCCAGCCACCCACCTCTGCCACCACTGGGGACCCGCCACTGCCGTGCCCAGGTCTGGGAGGGTGGCTGCAGGACGTTATTTAATGCCTTGGAAGGAGCTGCAGCCCTTGGTTCCTCAGCAGCAGCTCAAGCCCAGCATCACCAAGTGGGACACTTTGGTGGTGGGTGAATGGGGTACATGGAAAAAATAGATAAATTTAGAGATCTGGCTACGAGTGGCCTCACAGAGGGTCAAGACTGGGTTTATTGGAGTGAAGAAGGAACTTTGAGAACCCATGGTGATTCATCCCCTGGGAACATCCCTGTCTGTGTCCTGCTTGGAACAGCCTGAAGGTGAACACACTGTGCAGGATGTCTCCTATCAGAGATCTCAGTGTGCTTTGCAAACATCAGCCAAACCTTATCACAGAGCCAGGACAGAATTGTTATAACCATTTAACTGATGGCTCTGAGCAAGGACAGAGATTAAATCATTTGTCCAAAGACATGATGGTGTGGACAGGTGGAGCAATGGGGAACATAAAATCATAGCAGGACCTCAACCTTTATTCTCATGAGAATTACTTCTGTTTTCAGCTCCTACTAGTTCATAGAATCACAGGATGGTTTGGGTTGCAAGTGACCTTAAAGACCATCTAGTCCAACCTGATTGTGCTTTTTTTGCAGTGGTCTCTGAGACAGGTAGGTGGGAAGAAACAAAAGACAAGTTCACTTATGACCTTCCCTAAACCCAGATCTGCAGTGTTGAAGTGTTTCTGCATTAACTCACTCTTCCATCCCAAGTTTCTATGCATTTAATAGAAATAATAATTTGGAAAATGATACTTAAGAACTAGTAATTACAGTACATCAAATATTTATGATTTGCAATCAACCTGAAAATGTTCTTATCTACACAGCAAAGTGTGATCTCTTCCACTGAAGACACAAATTATCTTTCTTAAAGATGCAATGGGCTTCACGTATCAACAGGTTCCTTGGGATGGTCCAGCTGCACCCACAATTTGGGGTTGAACTACTCTGTTGTAGCTGAAACAAGAGATGTCCACGAAATATGAGTGACAAGTCTGACTTGGCCATGGCAGCTGAGCAGCTCTGCCAAGTCCTCAAATCACAGAATCGCAGGGCTGGAAGGGACCTTTAAAGGTCATCTAGTCCAACATCCCTGCACTGAGCAGGGACATCTTCACAGAAATATGGAATGCCTCAGGAGTCAGGTGCTCCTGCCACTGTTCAGTCAGAGGAACTGTGAAAATCTGATTGCATTGTAGTTGTGGGGAGATTTAGACCTTGAACAAGGTCGGGATTTGTGCCCAGGCACTTTGAGCAGAAATGGTGCAGTTTGATTTGGAGGCAGGGATGGATCTGCACCAAGAGAGCTGGGTAAGGTCCCTGTGGCTGGTGGTTCTCCCTTCCCATGTGTGCAGAAGGACAAGGTATCCTGCATGGTGAGGATGACACAGGGAAAAGGTGGGGAGCAAACTCCTCCATCCCTGTTTGTGGACACAGAGCTCAGGGTGGCTCTCTCATGGGCACGTCCTGTGCTCCAGCGAGGGATGCTCACCAGCCATACAGGTGACCCAGCATCTCTTTAAACCCAACTGGGCTATTAAACACAGCCCTTCCTGGCCTTCTGCCCTCTCCCCCCAGGTTTGTGATGGATCTGACCTTCAGAGACCTTGGGTTGTGGGGCAGAAGGAACCTGTGAGTCACTGTTGACCCCTCGGCCCCTGCGAGCCCATCAAAGCTCAGTGGGCCAAATTCTCATGTATTCAACTTCCTTCCTCCAAAGGAACTTACAATTTAATCAGAACTTCTTAATAGTACATGAATTCTAAATTGCAGTCATTTGTTGCCACTAGCCGCAGGCTTTTCTGTCTGTTAGAAATATCTATGTTATTTCCTTCTTTTAGAGTTTACGTAAATAAAATAAAATAAACTTTTACAAATAATGTTTGCCACTTAATGATCTCAGCCAAAGTATCTATCTGAGGAAATAGAAATCCTTCCTTACAATTCATCTTAAGGATGTAGTTTCAGTTTCTTATAAAGTAATAATGAATGTACTACAGATAATGTTCCAATAGTGCAAATGAGAGGAGCATATAATCAAAATGATAATAGCGGGTATTGTATGGCTGGTATAATAAAATCTATCCCACAATGAAAATCATATCTCAAGGCAACGTTCTGTCTGATTTTTGTAATAATTGTACAAGAGAGAGCAGGGCACCAGGCAGCCAGAGAAACAAAGGTGCCGCGGTGGTTCATTAACCAGGCGTGCCCCGACAGCCCATCCTGCCCGGTCAAGGGTCTCTGCTGGGCTTTAAGAGAGGAATCAACTGCTCAAAATGGGATAAAAATCCATACTGGAGCCAGCCCACACCTCCAGCGCAGTCAGGATGCAGCTTAAGGCACACAAAGGGCATGGCTGTGTGTTTAACAGCTCCCTGCCTGCGCAGCCCCGTCGCTGGGGGAGATGGGCTTTCCTCCGGCAGAGCTGGCGCGTCCTCACGGAGCCGCAGGATCACAGAGGGGTTTGGGTTGGGAGGGGCCTTACAGACCACCTGGTTCCCACCCCGTGCCATGGGCAGGGACACCTCCCTCTAGAAGCCTTGTAAAGCTCCATGTGGGTTTTGTTCTTTGATCACAGCCAGACTTTTCCAAGTGATGTTCTTCATGATGGGATGACCTGTGGCTGTTCCCTGGTCTGGGGTTTCTCTCCACGCAGGTGAACCTCGCGTTCCTCACACGTTTATTTAATTTCAATCTGCTGTGCAGCGCTCTGGGATGGTGCCTGTGTTTCTGACTGTTTGGGGCCCACTAGAAACATTTGTGTACATCCATAATTACTGAATTTTAAACCACAAAGGACTGCCTTTGGGGCCAAGAGGCACAGCAGATATAATCTGTCATGTCAACTCTCATTCACTTCACAGTTGTGTATTTCCATGGAGGATGGCCATGCCAAAACTACTCTCAGGGTACCAACAGCATCAAAGCTGCCTCTCCAGCCAGCAAAACCCATTCAACAGGAGAGGCAATGCTCTGGGTGAAATGGCTGGAGACAGACTTTTTTCTCCCCTGGTCTAGCTTTTCATTATTTGTCATCATCTTTGATACCTTAAGCATTTCTCTTGGGTCCTGCCCAGCACTCTGGTATTCCCAGTGTGCTGCTTCATCCCACTGTGATCCCATTGGAAAGAGGCACAGGGCAGACACCGGGGCAGAGCTGATCCCCAGCAGGGTGTGGAAGATGCCACACGGAGAGCATCATGTGGCTGTCAGATTTCAGCAGCCTGAAGTTATTTGCAAGATTAGGATCTTAATCTGGAAAGTGGATCCAATCTAGACTTCAGTATTACTGCCATCCATGGCTGCAATAGGGTTTGTGTTTGGGTTTAAGTGTCGTGGATTAGTCGAGTGACACGTACGTGTATTTACATGTGTGTGCCCTTAAGTGAGGAATCATCTTCATTCTGCTCCCTGCATGCTTTTCTACTCTGTTAAACACGTATTCCTGTTTTCATTACACCCCAGAGTTTGATTGCTGAGCTGTGTTAAAGCATCATTACAATACTTCACAGTGCTCAGATGGGAAGCACCATTAGCATCTGCTTATGGCACTCTGCACATGCATGTCCACCTTTCCCGAGGAATTCCCACGCAAGGCAGGGCTGGGACAGGGCTGCAGACCATGTGCAGGACTTCCCTGGGCCAGCCCCAGTGTGTGACCACGTGTGGGGCAGGGCAGGAGCATCCCACCTGACATTCCAGCTGCTCTGGGGCTGTGTGCATCAGGAGGCCCCCGAAGGTTTTGTTTATAACAATGAGCTGGAAACAAAGTTCCAGCTCCAAAAACTGAGATGCCACTTCACTGGGAAGGAATTGCCACTTCGTAGCAATGGCAGAGATAGGGAGTAGGATCTTGACACAAAGGAAAATGGAGTGTGGCACTAAAACGAGCATGGCAATGTGATATTATAGCTCAAACTCCATGCAAACCCCATTGCATTTGTTGTACACACAGGGGAAGGGCATCCCATGCATGGACAGAGACTGGACTGGGAGGAAGGAAAGCATCTGGGCTCACCCACCAGTCTCATATAAAGACAGAAATGTGTAGAAAAAGCGATCAGAGCTTTTGAAAAGTTCTCACACAGCCAAGTGGCTTCTGCTAACCCCCTTCAATGTTGTATTTATACGTTTGGTCTGTTGGAAAGGCTGGTTTTACAGTCCAGAAAACAACTGGGGGCTAAATCTGTTGGGCATATGTAAGAGTTTTGTCAGAATAAAAATAACTTATAAAGTTATTATAGTTATGCTCAAGTACCTCTTCTTTTACAATGGAAAATCCTGATCCCACAGCCACAGGAGAAGGCCTTCCTGGCTTAAAGAAACAGCTTGATTTGAAAGAGAAAAAGAATATGTTTCTGAAGATAAGAGAACATAAACACTGCAAAAGTAAAATATTATAACTCAGGAAGTTATAGATGCTAAGTAAAGCAAAGTAAAAGTTAGAAAAGGTCCAAAAACAAAATGATGGTCAGCAGAGTAAAGAGAATGATAATTCCTTTAAAGCATATTAGCAGAAAACCAAAACAAATTCCGAGAAATGGTGTTGACCTTGCTAAAGGCAAACACTCATCTGTTGGAAAGCAAAGATTGCATTGTAATTTATGTTATTAACCATCAAATCACCAGTAATGATGCAGAAAGTGCAAAGCTTTGAACAGCTTTCATGTCTGTACCTGAAGAACCATCCAGACGATGTGCTCATGGCACCTGCATGGAACTTTTCTTTCCACCAGCACTCCAGAACAATATTGAACACTACAAGGAGACAGTTTAAAACTGGCAGGAGAAATCTATGGGTCTGCAGTTTAAAACAGCCAGGTAAGGTGTATTCTAGAACATGATTTTCTTTCCCTGTCAGTTCTTGGCTCCTACCTCTGTTCTCCCTGCAGAGCTTCCTGGCACGGGGCTTTTCCCAAGAGCCTGGAAAACAGCAGTGAGGTGTTTTTCTGCTTCCCCAGAGCTGCATCTGCCCTTTGATTTCCCAGCGATGCACACACTGACCCCACTGTCCTTCACCTGGAGCTCTTAGAGCCTCTAAGGGCTGCTAAGGGAATCCCTCTGTTTTCCTACAGCTTTTGGTGCTGTGTTTCCACGTGTGGTGCTGCTCCATCAGCTCGGCACAGAGCTGTCCTTCCCAGCTCCTGCCTCACACCACACACTACAGGGGCAGCACATCTGCACTTGCACACCTCACAGCTTGTCTGGCTTCTTAACTTCAGACTAATTCAGAAACAAAAGCTGAATTAGAGTTGGTAAAGAGATGACAAGCGAATGCTGGCAGCGAAAGCCACAAAATCAGGAGTATAAAAGGAGAATTAAGTTGTTAATCAGATTGAATAATTTCAAACAGAGTGGGGAGAATTTTCCAATGAAAAAGATGACTCCAGCATATAAATTAATCTTTTGTATAGGAAGAAATGAAAGTCATTAAATGTCATTGTCTTATTTTAAAAGCAGCAATATCCTGTCTGATTGCAAGTACTTAAAGTGGGATGATTAAACAGAAACCTTATCTTCAGTGTTCCAAGGAGAAAATTGGAGAAGTTATCCAATTATGGATAATAAAGAACAGGGAAATATTGGAGCAGAGGGGAACTTGGTTAGGTAAGTTATGGAAGAACACTTGGCAATCAATCCCACCCAACATCCCAGGCACAAACAAAAGGGGATCTATCCCACATCACACCAAATGTCACAGCTTTGAGGAGCCTTTGAACTGCACACTTGCTTGTGATTTTCCATTTCTGTAAGCCCTCTTCAGACCTGTATAAAACAATAGCCTGAGGCCCTTGTAAATACTAATATTCTGTTAAAACATCTGGTTACTGTAAAATGGGATTGTCTTTATTTCCAAACAGGAGTTTACAAGCAGATTATCAGCTGCTGGCTGGCTGTTACTTTATACTCTCCAGCAATCCACCATGCACAGGCATCTTGCTCTGCCTGAATGGCATTTTTCTAGATTGCCAGTGAAATTTTAAGTAGAAACAGTAGCTCACATGGCAGAGGGAATGCTCTGGTCGGGGTCTTCCCTTTCTGCTGCAGATATCCAGATGTCCATAACCTCTGGGTGCCTCACGCCTTTAGTGCCGTTCCTCCTGCAGCGCCCGTGTGAGCTGGCACACAGGACTGTCCCCATTCCCTGCACAGAGGGAATGGGAATGGGGACAATATAAAACAACCTCTCACAATGTAGCACAAACAGTGGAGGTTCAGATCTTTGGCCAAGAATGAAGCTTTGCATTCCTAATTCAAGAGAAAGGTTTCCTTCGCTCTGCCAAGGGAAAGAGCCCTTTGTCTGGACAGGACCTCCTATTGCTGTCAGGAGATGCAGGAAGCTCCAAGCAGAGTGTGGAAAACTATCAGGAGCTAAAACTCAAATTGCTGCTTTTTCAGGTGGTCTTGGTGTTTCTGGGGAACACGACCTCAGTGAAAGGATGCACCACTGTCTACAAAGGGTCTGGTACCTGAGCCTGGGCAGTGACTGTGTTAGGGACAGCACAAAGCCTTTAATCTTCGCATCTTTCTTAATTTAACCTTTAAAGGATGTAATTTCTACTCTCAGTTTTTTCTTAATTTAACCTTTAAAGGATGTAAATTCTACTCTCAGTTTTTTCTCTCCTAGCTTGGGATAAATACAGCCAGCAGCACCAGGGGAGCCCCTGGAGGGGAAAGACAGTCCCAGAACACCCCAAATGGGGCACATCCCCTTTCCCATCTACTGCCCACAGTTCTACAACCACCTGCTGGGAAAAAGAGGAAGGTTAATTCGTGTATTTTTACATCTGTGTGGCTGATCTCAGGCTCTGTGTCTGATGCATTTGGCAAGTAAATAACCAGACATGAAAGTGGAACAACGTACCTGTCAGGGGGGTTGGTGTCTGCAGGAAACTTGCATTTCAGTTCATAAAAGGAAAATGACTCTTAATGAATTCAAAGATGCTTCAAAACAACCCCCTAAAAAAAGAAATCAGTCTTTAAAGTGCACTTAGTTACGTATAATTGATGTCATTAAAGGGATCTTTCGCGGAATTGTTATTTATGTAAAGGAATTACCAGCTGTAGGACTTGGTGTTTCTGTATTTTGAGCCAGCAATCAGGTAAAAAATACCTTCAGAACTGAAACTTGCAGTCAGAGGCAACCTGAAGCTCAGCCCTGGCAGCCTGACCGTGTGCAGATATTCTGGCTGAGTAGAGAGGATAACACTTCATAATCTGGTATGACTTAAATCTCCTCTGTGCCAGATAAGATAGAGAAGGGAGAAAATCAAATCAGGTTTCAGGGAGAGTTATCACACTTCTTTGTACAAATTTGTATCTAAATCTGCAAACTGAGGAGCGTGTTGGGAACCTCTTGAGCAGGATGGGTGGGAGGGAAGCTGCCCCTCCTGCTCCGTGCCCCACATCAGCCTGGCTGCTCCAAACCCACAATCCCACATTATCCACGGAGCCCCCTCCTCAGCTGGCTGCCCACAGCCTCGGATTTATGGGCCATTCCCTTCCACATCAGCATGCTGGGACTGGTGGGATACAGAGCTTCTCCCACCCTTCTTTCCTCACCAGAAACCTGTTTTGTTTTCAAGACCAAGAGACATCCCGAACGGATAGGGAACGCTCACAGAGCTGGGGCCATCTGCTCTCTAGCCCGCCCTGCTGACTCGTGGGATGTGCTTTCATGATGGAAACGATTCCAGTTCCATTCTCTGGCTGTCATGCTGCAGTGGTGCCGGGGTATTTGCCGGAATAGCGCTGCCTCGATTTTTACGACGGAGCGGAAATATTCTACAGGACCAGGGATGTATTCCTTCCCCCAACAGCTGAAGTGCAAGCTTTCATCTTGAGCCATCCTCCTTCTCTTCCGGACCCTCACCGAGCCGTCGCTGCTCAGCTCGAGAACAAACAGATGTTTCTCTTGCTACACAGTATGTTGTTTAATCCCACGTCAGGGAACAGTCTGGTGCATTCCCGTGCAACCGTCAGCTTTGGAAGGTATTTTGCCCTGGATATGTAAGGAAATGCAGCTGATAATAGTGTTAAAGCTTTACAGCAGCTCTGGCTTAATGGCCCTCAGGGTTGGATTCTGAAATGCTGCATAGGAAAAGAAAAGGAAAACACAGTGCCCAAATTTTAGACATACAGCTGGGAAGACTGGGATCTGCTACCAGGTTAGGGTTTCAGATGTGTATGTTTCCCATACAGTCCTAACAGCGACCTGTGCATGGAACAACTCTAATCTGGACACTGAAATATTCAGGATCAATTCACAAGCTTCAAAGTCCACATGACCTGAATGAAATCTGGGTGTGATCAGCAGCGCAGAAGCAAATCCCTGGTCCAGACTGGGATGGGAGTTGTGGTCCCCATGTCCTGTGCAGCATGTGGGTCTGGGAAGAGGGGAGCTGTTGGAGGAGGTGGCCATGCTCAGCCTGAGGGTGCTGTGCACCCACAGGACACTGTGGTGCAGCTGCACCAGGCTCATCTCTGCCTCAGGTGAGGAGGGCTTGGCTGCGAGAAGGTGCTGCCCAGAGCTGTCCTCAGGCACAGCCGGCCCTGGTGATCACTATGGCCCTAATCATACACTGACACAGGGCAGGACTGTCACTGATTCCACACTCAGACCCGGGGGAGACATTGGAGGTTTGCCTAAACGCTGTATCAGGACAGTAATTTGCTTTTCCATGAATTTTCCAAAGCAAAGTAACATATGTAACAGATGCAGAGCTAGATCTTGATAGGGAATGAAACCCAGCTCCGTTTTGAAAACAGACCTTACAACGTGAGGCAGAAGGAGGATCTCTGCACAGGGTTTGTAACCCTCCTGCAGCAAAACAAATGATGTGTTCCTGACAGAATGGAAGGGTCCCTGCGAAGCTCCCAGGGGTGGCTGGGGGGCTGGTGAGGTTCTTTGAGACCTGTCACTGATACCCTGCATGGTGCCACTGCCTCACCAATGCTTTCTACAGTCAACATCCTTCCCCTTTGGTCCCTCTCAGCCTGCTCACCACAACCCTTCCCCTTCCACTGAACTGGGTCACTTAAAACACCAGCTCTCCCTGCTGTTGGTTGCCTGTCTGGGACGGGAGTTAGGATTCCAGGATGCAAAGCTGCCTCTCCCTTCTTCCCATCCCTGGGTGTTGCTTTGGAAACACCCTCGCTCCCGGCCAACCCTGTGAACGGCAGCCCATAACCCAGAGCCCGACTGCTCTCTCCTAGCAGCAGGGCCATTACTATCACACAACCCATTATCAGTAGCCCTCCACACTGGTCCCACTAAAATCAATTTATCGCCTGGAGTATTTGGCTCATAAAAGGGCAGTTTCCTTTTTTTTCCCCTTTTACCTTCATAACCAAGGTTATCTGCTCAAGAATGTAGAGAGTAAATGAGGTGGTTCAGCTCACGGATACAAATAGATCTTGCTTTTTTGACTTGCAAAATGAATTCCACTGTGACTTCGATAAAACTTAAGTATGCTAATGTTCAGTCAACCAGTTGTCTATTTATTTCTGTTTATGCCAGCATACCCATTAGCAACTTTTTCTTGTTTTCTTTTAGAATATTAAATGGTTCAAACATATTCTAAAAATTAGTTGATTAGCTTGTTAGGGCACATTTCCACTGCTAGTTCCTTCTGTAGCAAAAGAGAAAATGAAGGTAATTTTGTTTGCAAGGAACGTATGATTGGAAGCTGACTGTTGAAAGATGTGCCATGTCAATGTAATGAGGGAGTGTAATATCTTAGTTTGCATCAATATGGAAATAACTGTGCAGTTTGACAGACCTGATGCTAAAGGCAGCACCAGAGCACTCATTATGCATTCAGCCTCTGATTATGAAAAATAGTGTGTTTTCCTTTAAAGAGGAATACACATTATCAATCAAAACCATGCCAATTATTTCCAAAAGGGATCACAGCTAAACAGGCGTGGGGTCTCTTCAAATATAACTGCACCTGAGAAAACAGACAGATATCAAAGTACATGATAGTTTAATTTCCTGACAGTTGAATTAATTAGGCAATATAAGCCCTGCTTCCTGATTGGCCCGAGCTTTGCTAGGCAGGCGCCACGAGTTGTGATGACTTTCTTCACTAAGTTGCATCCCTGGTTAGGAGTTTGGTGTCCCTGGACCTGCTCAGGTGGTCCTGAACATGGGAATCCAAATGAACTGAGGTCATGAAATCGCTCTGTAGGACAAGAGCACCCTTCACTTATTCTGGCACAATTTTTTTTTTCTCATTAACCCTTTTCCTCCTGTGCTGTTTGAAGCAATATTTGATCTTTTGATCCCCATGAGATTCAGCTGGGTGAATGCCATCATATCTTTATTCCACAGGCAGTTAAAGCCACTGCTCCAGTCCTTTTGCTATCCACCCAATATCTTGGCCCTCTACACACACAACACTCTTCATTTGGGTTCTTTCATTTGTCTCAGAGCCCAAAGCATTATTTTAACCCATGGCCTGCAGGGGTTCCTGGCCCAGTTTGATCTCCCCTGTCTTATTTTCAGCAAATGACTTCTTTAAAATGCAGAATCAGGCTGCATTCAACCACCTTAACAGAACGGTCACGGGGCTGTTATTACATGTAAAAGGAAAGATAAGAGGATAATTGCAAAGTCACCAAACAACATATATGAGCACAGATAATTATCTGGAATAAGCAGTACTAGCAAGGAGTGGAAGGGCTGCTAAGGTCTTTTTCTTATTTAAATGGTTGGCTCTCTGTGCTTTGTGCAGGGGGAGTTCAGAGAGCAGAGCTCAAGGATGTGCCACTAACACTTACATGTGGCATCTTGCAAGGCAGAGGCACAGCCAGACTTCAGAGGGTTCAGCGTGGAGCAAGCAGTACCACACAAATCAGAAACTTCCCCGGCTTTTCTCCCTGTTCCCTTTCCATTCCATCAATTTGTCCCCAAAGAGATGTCTAAAAGAAAGCTGTGTTGTTGTAAATAGAGAAAGTCAGTTGATCATGTAGGATTTCAGTCTGCTTTTGCATTCGAAGGTCTCTAATGTCAAGTTGTCTGTAATTTGTACTGAACCAGAAGCAAAATACTGCTGTGCTGTCACTGGAGTGTCAATGACTTCTCTGCAAAACTGAATCTCTGTGACATTTACACATCCTAAGGACCTGTCTGAGCTTTGCATTCCACTGAGATGATGCAGGAATAACAGTTTCTTCAGGCTTCAAATTGAAGCTCTTCTGGCATTTTGCAGCTATAGCAAGGGGGGAAAAAAGGGTAACTTGTAACTGACCTTCTGTTCTGCTCCTTGGGAACAGCACACGCTTCAGAGGGATGGATGGGACTTAAAGCACTGCAGTTGTACTGGAGGTATATAAATTGCTGTAGAATTAAAGCCTAACTGGCTCTGGTGGCTGTATTTTCACCAGTCATTTGAAGGGAATATGGGTGTAGAAATGCAAAGCTCAGTGCTGGTTTTCTCAGCCGCAGGAAACCAAGCAGATGTATTATTTCTTTGTTAGCAAGGTACAAATAAACACGAACTTAAGAAATCAGGAATGTAAATCCTGACTCTCCATAGGAAATTTCACTGAGAAAGCCCAGTAAAATTAGTTCAGAACTGGACTACACAGATTTGTTTAAAGAAAACAAAGAGCTCCTGGTTTATATGTCTCAAAGGAAAGAATACACAACATAAACAAAAAGGTTCAATAAATACCATTCTGTGATTTGCTGGCCTGAAAATGAATGTGGTACATTTTTTTTTTTGGTTGAGAGACTGAACAACTCTTCTCATCATCAATTGTTGTCCGTAGATGTACCTGTTTTAAGTGTTCCCCCATCACAGTCCATCTTGATCCCTTGCCATTCAACCAAGTTGCAGTCATTTAGAGTGCTTATGTATTGCAATAGTTTCTATGACAACAGATGATGGTGATGTTAAGAGTAAAGAATTTTAAGTTGGGTCTATGAATAGGGAGATAAAGGCACCGAACTGCTTTGCTTCCAAACATTCAGCTTCAATATCTCCGCTATTAGTATTTACCAGCGAATAATGACAACTGTATGAAAAGCAAATTCACCCAGACTTGAAGTTTTAGGCAAGCAAATGTTTTCCTTAAAATCGTTATTCTGTGGATTTGATGAGTTTCTGAGCAGCCCAGGTTGTTGGGGAACCGGATTCACCCCGGCAGTGACTGGCCCTTTCCGTTCCATTGAGAGGAAGGTGCGAACGCTCCGAGCCCACATCTCACCCTGCGTGGGACTGAGCAGCTGAGTGTTGCTGCCAAGCCCTCTCAAACACAAAAATACTACGCTGCTTAGTGATGACGGCTCCGAAACCTGGGGATTAGAACTCCTTCACTCGCAGAAAAACTTCCTACCGACACCTGGGAAGACAGCACTTCTCTCCCCGCTCTTCTGCAGGCCCCCGTGCAAAACCCACTCCGCGGTTTTCAGACCCACACTCCTGCCATTAATCCAGTTTTTCTCCTGGCTGGTTTATCTCCACACAAAGCTGCACTGCAGCTTGCTGGGGTCAGGACAGGCTCTTCCTCTTTGGGCAGTGCTGAACAGAAAAAGAACTTTGCCCTTCAGCTGGGGGCCAATATCTGATCGTACGATGCAAAGAACTTGCCAGGAAAAGTCTTCCCAGGTGGTTAGTAAATGTCAGGATACGATCGGATATCTGCTGCACTAGTTTAGGTTGCATAATTAATTCAGCATTATTTGGACATGGATAATAAAACCTGCTTACCTACAGCGGTCCAAAAAGGCCATTAGGAACCCACAGCTAAGAAAGCTTAAAGTTCCTGCCAATCCCAATGGCAGCTGCACGGAGAGAGCGAGGAGCGGATCACGGTTTTGTGGCCAAATTCGCTGTAATCAGGAACCAGCAACACCACATCCTGCCAGGCCTAATGACGGGAGGTGCTCGGCTCCCTGAGCCCAAATCCTGCTGGGAGCAGAGGTTGCAGGGTGATGGGGGTGATGGGGTGTGGGACAGCAGGGATGACACAGGGAATAAATCTCTGTCCCTGAGAGGGGACTGTGCTCCCCTCCTTGCCTCCAAACCTGCTCCCCCTTGGTGCAAAACCATGAAGGCACCACTGATTTACCCACCGAGCTTACGACTGTAGCCAACCCCGACCTCTTTTATCAATTCTGGCCTGTGTGTAACAGAGTAAATCCAAACCCTTATTTTCAACAGCTGTCGAGTACTGTTGCTGTTCTGGCCTCCTACTCTGCTCACAAGCACAACAAAATTTATGGACAGAAGGATTTCTTTGAAAGCAGAACTAGACGAGTCCAATTCTGTTACGGGCTAATCTGGGCAAAAGCATGTGCCAGCTCTTGTAACCTTCTCATGCCTGCACTTTGTTTTCCACTAAATGTCAGCTCTGATAGACTAGCCTGCTCATCTGAAAGGGCAGGTTTTTGCTTCAATAAAAACAAACCTAGTTAAAAAGATAGACAGTACCTCAATAAAAAAATACCACGGACGCATGAAATGTTCAGGCTTAATTGGTATGGCTGCACTACACCGTTTCCTTGCTGGCATATGCTAGCAGAGTGTATTTGTTGTCAGGGGATTTTCAAGGTTATAAAGCATCTTAAAGGTGTTGGGGAGTGTGTAAATTAAGCTGCTACAGGTAGGTAATGTTCCCATGATGTCAGGACTAAATATGCTGGTGCCTCCAGGTAAGAATTTACCACGGTCTGCAGTACACGCTGGGGGCCGGATCCTCAGTTAACGTAAATCCTGCTGGCTCCGTGGGTTTTACTGCAGCCATTCAACCTCGCTGCAGCTTGGATTCAGAGATCCAGCCTTGCCACCTAATGTCTAGAGCACTTCATGGCACAAAGAAGTTAGGCATTAAAAACCCCACCCTTAGTAGCCGAGACTTTTGGCTGGATGCATCCTCAGGATGGATGCGGTGCCTCGCCAGGTGCCACTTCATCTCCTTGGAGCTGGGGAGAGAGGGATTTTGGCAGGACAGGCTGCCCCAGCACAGCCCCACCTGGGAGCCAGGCAGCCAAATTCACAGCGTTCCTGTTGCAATAAATTGTCATCAAGGGGAAGGCAGACATTTAAGTGGCACATTATTTACTGGGCTGGGGAATGAGGAAACTGGAGGAAAGAGGAGCCTTATTCAGTCATTTTGAAAGGCATGAATGAAATGGCAGGAGCCTTCAAATTTCTCACTGGAGGTGTAAAGCAAGGAAAATACAAGCAGCTTCACACTGCAAGTCCTGGCCCTCCCTGGGAGGGTGGCACTTGCCCGAGCTCTTTGTCTTGCTGGTGAAGTCTCAAGCATCTGCCTCTTCCCTGTCCCCTCCCCATCTCTGCACGGACCCGATGAGCTGATCTGTCACTGTCCCCCTGAATCAGCTACAGGTGCCTCTCCCACTGCCCCAGACCAGCCTGTGGTGGAGCATGGGACCCCCACAGCTCCCCACAGCCCACTGAGGGCTGCAGGTGAGGGGATCCAAATGGGCTGGACCAGCCAGGGTCTCACTGGGAAGGACACGTGCAGGAGCAGCGTTCCTGATTCCAGCTCACTTATTCCCTCTGGGCTCTCTCCGTAAGAAGAGCTTCCGGAAAAGTATTTAGGGAAATCTTGTAAGCATTAGCAGCATGATGGAGCTCTGCAGCCTTCGTGTAAATGTTATTCTGGGTTAAAAGCTTTGGACGAGTCTGTTATAAACATAAGTACGTCTGTGAGGATTGTTAACTCTCCCTTTGCCAAGGTAACACCCCTATTCCCCAGCAAGGGAAGGCTGTGGGATGCAGTACAGCCATGTTGGTGTACTGGCACTCCTGGCACTTTGGATGCAAATTTAAACTGTGGGAGAGTACAGCACAGAGTGCTTGGTCAGGTATGGGCTCCTTCCCAACGAAGCAGTTGCTGTTCCACCACGGTGTCAGCCCCACCAGCAGCCCTGGTGAATCCTGGGGCAGCAGCACCTTGATGGAGGTGCCAGTGTGATGCTTTTTCTTGGTCTTAAAATCAAGAGCCAAACATGGTTAGAGGAGGGAAAAGGGATTTTACCCTTGTATTTATTTTAAGGATCCCTGGTGCACTCCATCCAGGTGGAGCACGCTGGAATGCACATCCAAATGCACATTGAAATGCACCCCCGTGAGCACCCCTGAAATGCACATCCACAATAGTTTGGGTATAAAATTATAGGCTTTACCAATTAGCAAATCTATCAAAGATTCCCCAATGAGAGGCTGAGTGAACCCCCCTCCCCGAGGAACTTTCCCCCCCTGGCCAGGCCTAGCTCAGGTTACAAAATGTGTTCCAGAGAAGCCCTCGGTGTCTGAGGCTTCTGAGATGTTTGGTCTTGTGGCTTAATGGAATATTGGCTCTGTGCTGGTTATCAAAGCTGAAGAATTAGAAGTGTGTGGGCTAAAAGGCCCTTAAGAATACATAAAAGTTATACAATAGAGTATACAGAGGGGGATATATAAAAAGCAAAAAAGCATCATGGCATCAGGTGCCTGCCAGGATGTGTCCAGGCTGCCCAGACAGCCCCTCCAAACCCCTCTGCTGCCCAGTCCATCGTGTATCGTGCCGTGCTTCCCATCAACAGCCAAGGAGCCTCTGCTATGGGGGTGAGAAGCTCCCCCAGCCCAGGAACTGAGCATCCTCCCTCATGGAGAACCAAGAGTCACTGATCCCAGGGCTCTGGGCCAGGGCCAGTGACCCAAAACAAGGTTGGATGTTAAGGTGAACCAGATGTGCCCAGAACAGGGTACACTGAACCTGCAGAGCCAGACTGGGCACTGCTCGCCTGGAACACAGGCTGGGAGAGCTGGGGGTGTTCAGCGTGGAGAAGAGAAGGCTCCAGGGAGACCTTAGAGCCCCTTCCAGTGCCTAAAGGGGCTCCAAGAGAGCTGGAGATGGACTTGGGACAAGTCCCCTGGAGGGACAGGACACAGGGAATGGCTTCCCAGTGCCAGAGGGCAGGGATGGATGGGATTTTGGGAAGGAATTGTTCCCTGTGAGGGTGGGGAGGCCCTGGCACAGGGTGCCCAGAGAAGCTGTGGCTGCCCCTGGATCCCTGGCAGTGTCCAAGGCCAGGCTGGACAGGGCTTGGAGCCACCTGGGACAGTGGAAGGTGTCCCTGCCCATGGCAGGGGGTGGGACTGGATGGGATTTAAGGTCCCTTNTATTTTATTTTATTTTATTTTTTTTTATTTTATTTTATTTTATTTTATTTTATTTTATTTTATTTTATTTTTTTAATTTTACCACCATGAAACTGATGAGTCCGGGTTCAGGACCAAACAGCCCTGGATTTGCTGTTGGGGGCCTCCATCCTCCTCTCTCTCCCAGGAGCTCCTGTGGATGGGGAACTCCATTATTGCCAAGGGATCCCTACGGAGCTGGAACCCTCCCCACTGGAAATGTGTGAATCTCACTGAGATCCTCAGCCTTGCTAAACCTCCCTTGGCTGTTCTGGCCTCCCAGGGCCTCCCAGCAGTGCCACAACACAGGGGAGGTTTAAGAGAAGGCTGCAGGTTAATCACTTCCCTGGTAATACGAGCAAGATGCGACCATTCAGCTGGAAAACAGGGGGAAAAAAGGCCATTTCTTTGTAAAGGACCGTGCAGCTTTCCTTTATATGCTGCTTTTTGTTCTCAGCCGAGTGGTTTCAGCCCTTGTGGGCTGGGGAAAGCCTGTGAAATCCCCAAACTGTAACATGCAAAGGTGTTAACACCTTGTAACATGCAAAAAGTGTCCATAGATGTGTACTTCTATAATGTTTATTTTTATAATCTGTATTTTTATAATGCTTAAACCCGTTACAGATTTCATATGCAGTTGGANCCCTTCCAACCCAGACTGTTCTGTGAACCTGATACACACAGGGACACCTGAAAACACCAGCACAGGGAGGACATCCCTCAGAAAATACAAATACCAAGGAAGTAGAACAGCATCCAAACCCTTCCAGGTTGTACCTGGCTGCTGATCATGCCTATTAGGACTTTCCCTATGGGAAACTTGGCTCTGAAATAAGTGCAGAGCAGATCCTAAACACATGCCCATGGCATATGCCCTGCAAGCAGCATTGCCATCCCCAGAGCCTGGGCACTGGGCTGATTTTGGGCAGGAGGGATGGAACCACCTGGAATTCCTTAGGGATGGGGCCCCATGCAAGACTGGCTCACTGGCTCCTCTGAGGAGGTTTGGAAGGCACTGAGCAGCATGGATGTGAATCCTCCTCCTCTGGTGTGGCAGTGCTGGGCACCCCAGGGTGGGGGGACAGTCACCAGGAGAGCATCCCATGACCACAGTGGTGGGGACAGCAGGGACAGCAGCCTTTGGAGGGGGCTGCAGTGGCTCATGTGCTGCTGCCACGTCTTCTTCCCGCTCGGGGGAACAAATTACCCTCATCCTTCTAACATTAGCAGCCATTTCCATAAGCAATTAACCTCTGCGTTACACCATCAAGCATCTGAAAAAGGTGTTGTGACACAGTTATTAAAGGATGGAAGGACTCGGTGGCTGGCATGCATAATAAAGGGTGGCCTTGCTTTCCAACTCGAATTTCTGAACTGGGGCGCAATAAGTGAAAACTTTAGCAAACAGAAGTATTTCACACTGGTTTGGGCAGGGTTTGTTCTAGGTTTGTAATTTAAGTTTTGGGGTTTATTCCTCTGATTTGAAAAAAAGACTTTTTTCCATCAAAGTAAATGACTACAGAAATTGTTTTCCGCAGTTGTCACTTTCTTTTAAAAAAGAAACTTATTTTATTTTATTTTATTTTATTTTATTTTTATTTTATTTTATTTTATTTTATTTTTTTTTATTTTATTTTATTTTATTTTATTTTATTTTATTTTATTTTATTTTTTTAATTTTACCACCATGAAACTGATGAGTCCGGGTTCAGGACCAAACAGCCCTGGATTTGCTGTTGGGGGCCTCCATCCTCCTCTCTCTCCCAGGAGCTCCTGTGGATGGGGAACTCCATTATTGCCAAGGGATCCCTACGGAGCTGGAACCCTCCCCACTGGAAATGTGTGAACCTCACTGAGATCCTCAGCCTTGCTAAACCTCCCTTGGCTGTTCTGGCCTCCCAGGGCCTCCCAGCAGTGCCACAACACAGGGGAGGTTTAAGAGAAGGCTGCAGGTTAATCACTTCCCTGGTAATACGAGCAAGATGCGACCATTCAGCTGGAAAACAGGGGGGAAAAAAAGGCCATTTCTTTGTAAAGGACCGTGCAGCTTTCCTTTATATGCTGCTTTTTGTTCTCAGCCGAGTGGTTTCAGCCCTTGTGGGCTGGGGAAAGCCTGTGAAATCCCCAAACTGTAACATGCAAAGGTGTTAACACCTTGTAACATGCAAAAAGTGTCCATAGATGTGTACTTCTATAATGTTTATTTTTATAATCTGTATTTTTATAATGCTTAAACCCGTTACAGATTTCACATGCAGTTGGAATCCCAGAATCCCAGTCTGGTTTGGGTTTGAAGGGACCTTTAAAGCTCATCCCATTCCACCCCCTGCCATGGGTAGGGACACCTTCCACTATCCCAGGTTGCTCCAAATCCTCTCCAGCCTGGCCTTGGACACTTGGATGGGGCAGGATTTGTGTGCCTGCTCTGTAGCTGTCAGGGGAAATTTCTTGGCACAATTTGTTCTCTCAAAACTCCTCTGCTTCATCCATGCACATGAAGTTTTGTCTCCAAATCCCAAAGCACCAAGGCTGCCCCATCCAGGCTGCCAAGGAGTCACTCTGCTCTCACAGCACCACTGGGACTGGCTCTATGTGAATCCAAATATTCCACCAATATCTGGTTTTATGGCAAACACCATTAGAAATATTCAGTGGAGTGAATGGTAGAAGAGGGAGCTTTTTCCAAATAGCTCTTCAGGGTTTTTTTTCCTTCCTCATTTCCCTTTTTATAACACAATGAGCCTGTATGGTTTTATGTCCCATTTTTTGCAGTGAGGGGGACTTGACAAGGAAGGGTTAGGCCAACAACAGCCATACCTCTTCTTTTTTTTTTTAATTTAGGAAACAACACTGACACTTTTATTTAAAGATCAAAGCAAGGCAAACGCCAGGACTCCAAACCTCTTCCCTTTTTTTCCCCCATAAAAGAATGCAATGGAGTTTACTAGTGGTGCCCTTAATGAGGTAACTTCAGCCCCAATTTCACATTATTAGCACTCTATCTAGGAGAAGCTGATCATCTCTGGCCACTGTAAAACATGATTCCCAGGCCAGGTGTTGGGCTCTCAGCCAAAATGCTCTGTTTTTCCCAACATTGCACTACAAAGGGCCTCAATGATGATAGGAAAGATATACTTCCTTTAGGGATCAGAGATAATTAACTCTTTATAGTTGCTCTTTTATTATTACTGAACCGATGCCAAACTTTTGCATTGCTTTACCTCATAAAAGTACCTCCTGCACTGCCGGTAGTATCCAAATTACTTTTTTCATTTGTTAACAGTCAGGCCTTTAACTGCTTTTTGAACTTCTTTGTTGTAAAAAAACCTCTCCAAATTAGTCATTCCTGAGCATTTACACTGCACGCTTCTTCTCAGCTTCCAAACTTTGTAACGTAATTGTTCTTACCAAAAGGGAGGAATTTAGAAAATATACAAAGAAGTCAAAATAAGCACAGCATATGTTTCATACAGCCACCTAAGGACCACATTTGAGGAATTGTTGTGTTGCCACAGTGTTGAATTATCAGATTTACAGGTTCATTAATAATGATATCACTGCTCATTTGCACATCTCCAAGAGCAGTATGAAACAGGGCAGCACCATCATCACCTCAGCTTTGCAGGTGGGGTAGAGAGAGAGGGAAAAAGTGACTTTTCTGGTGCTAAAAGAGCAGCATTGGAAGGGGCTGCCCAGGGAGGTGGTGGGGTTCCCATTCCTGGAGGTGTTTAAGGAATGACTGAACGTGGGGTGGTTGAGGAGGTGGGGATGGGGCACAGTTTGGACTGGATGATCTCAGAGGTTTTTTCCAACCTGGAATGGTTCTGTGATTCTGTGAATTTACTCATCCCCAGGAATGGGACTGTGCCTCAGGGCCAATCCCAAGGCCAAGACCTGCCCATTCCCACACCAGAGACTGACACAGCTGCCACCTCTCTCCCCACCCCGTGACAGGGACATTTGGAATTGGGATTTGTGAGGAGAAACATGCAGAAGATATCAGTTAG
This sequence comes from Aleadryas rufinucha, assembly GCA_013397815.1. NCBI lineage: Eukaryota > Metazoa > Chordata > Aves > Passeriformes > Aleadryas > Aleadryas rufinucha. Next base: position 20,566 of record VZTH01017183.1, on the reverse strand, counting down.
TCCATGAGAGTTCCTGGGGTTCCCTGTGCTGAGATGCACTGGAATAACCATCCCCTGGACAACCCCTGGGCTGGAGTTGTGGGTTTCCTCCCAGCCTTGCAGAGGCAGGGCACATCCCTCACCCCAGCTCCCTGCCTGTGCTGGAATATCTGCCATGGGGACAGCATTCCTGCTGTTGGAAAGACCTGCTCTCCTCAGAAAAAGCAAGGAATGTGTTCTGAGAAACACTGCATGTTGGATCAATACCCATTCTGCTCCTCAGGTTGGTATTTCCAGGGGGTTATTTATCTACAGCCTCAGAGTTCTCAGCTGAAGAGCAGATTGCTCAGTTTATACCCTGCAACCAGGTGAATAGAGATTTGCAGATTTGCCACTCAATCTGAATACACATGGAAATGAAGAGAGAGGAAAAGAGATAAGTAATATTCACTGCATTTGGGATTTGCTTTCCTTTTGAAGCTGCATCTGAACACAGACTAAAAACATAATCTTCCCAGATCCAGGCTCCAGGATTTTAATCTGGATTTCTGGCTGATAGCAATTAAAAGCTGACAGCACAGAAGTATTTTATTTAAAAGAATGATTGGCCTAATGGTATTCAACTGAAGCATGGCCTCCAGATTGGAGCTGGTCACATGTATAAAGTGTGGGGAATAGCTGAGTTACTCAAGATCACAAAGGGAGTTAATAGAACTGGGATCCACATTCAATGTCTTTTTCATTATCGGCTCTTTGTTCTACCCATTAGTATACACTGACTCCCTTTGGTAAGATCCTTTGTATTTCCAGCTTATCAGGGTCTCATAAATGAAAGCCATGTGCTTTTATCTACTCATTCCCTTTAATAAGTGTCACAAACATTCTGTGTGATTGATTAACTGGTAACAAGAAAGAGACAAAGTAGGAATATGCATATTAGCATATTTTTCTTTGCTCAAAGAAATGCATTTTATACGTACGTGGCACTTATAATATATCAAACTGCCAAAAGTTTTAAACAAAGGAGGAACTGAATTACAGTGCAAAACACAGTGACAAGGCCAGATTTATCCTTGGTGTAACTCACTGATGTCAGCAGAGTTAACCCAGAGATGAAATAGGCTCACCACGTGTACATGAAACACCCCAGTAAGCTCAGAGGGATGTTCATAGGTTTTGCAGCCAGAAGGGACTGTTAGGATTGCATCATCTGACCTCCTGCAGAAACAGGGTGAGAAGATTCCACCCATTTCCCCATTACACCCAGCTGATGGACTGAAAGATTTCATTCTTGGCTGGGCAGTTGTTTGGAACCGCTGTGGGAAGATGCTCTGTGTACCTTGGAAGTGCTGAGCATCCTCCCCTCGCCCCCAGTGGCAGCAGGAGGCTTTGCTCACTCAGTTCATGCTGCATTTGGCTCTGTAGGGGCTGGAGATGGAGGCTGAAAGGGCTCATTGCACCCAGTTTGGGAGCGCTTCCCCATGGAGGGTTTGTGCCTGTGACAGATGTGCTGCTCCTCTCTGCAGCCAGGTGAGCACAGGCTGAGGTGGGCAGTCCTGAGAGCAGATTGGAGCATGGACTCACCTGTTCTAGGCACAAAAGGCTTGTGCAGAGGTAGAGAAGGGACCTGGCAGTGGTTAGCATTGCCATCCTAAAAACCACTTGATCCCAAGGAATAACACCTCTATGGCAGTCAAGGCACAAGAACAGACTAACTGTGAGTGCTGACACTCAGGTGTGTGTGAGATTCACTGAACCATTGCTCCATGTGCCAGCTCTGGGGTAGGAAATAAAACAGCGACATTCACTTTTTGGATTATTATATGAAAGAAGGAATAAACTCTGTTTGAGTGAGTGTACTGCAATGCCTCCTCTGCACACCTTTGGAGGTGCCAGTCTCAAACTGAGCCTTAACATTTCTCTAACATTTTACCCCTGAGTGTGTTTGTGTCCTGCTTCAACCACTGAGAGCTCCTTGGTCTCCAGACAACCCCTTCCACCACACCAGTGCTGTGATTTCTCCCTGTGATTCACAGTGATGCCCAGTCAGTGCATTCCTACTGATCATTTCACACAAGGACCTCACATTTCCTCTTTATTGATAAATTAAGTTCTGTAAAAGTCCTGTGAGGTGTTACATGATCCCTAAGTTATGATGGGAAGCTGAGCCATGGAGCAGACTTAGTGACATTTTTACACTTTGCAAAGCTAGACCAAGAGCCAGAACCTCACCTTGCATCTCTGAAGGCTTTGTTTGGACCAGAGGATGTTTCCCTCCCTTACAGAACCACGCTGGGTGATTTCCCACTCTGCTGTTTAAATGCAGCTGAAGAACAAGTCAGTCTTTTCCCTTATGCTGCAGTTTATTTTTACAAAGTCCTACACAAGCACAAATCCATTAGGATTCATCCCATCTCTACATTTCCTGACATAACCTGCCCTTTTTACCTCCTGAACTCCGATCCTGAACCCAGGGCTGTGCTAAGCCTGAGAAGATCTCTGGCATAATTCCGCTCTGCACTCCCAGGTCTGGCATCTTCTCTCCCAGCCAGTTGTTTGGAGGGACAGGCACATTTGCAAGATTATCTTTTGGCTTGTGGCAGCAGGAATCAGAAACAGATTATTTGAAATGAGCAGCTCCTACCATTTTATCTCCAGGCCAGGTGGACATGGATGACCTAGAAGGATATATTTAGCAGGGAACACTTCAGGCCGGGGTGCGTGTGTGTATCCAGTTACTAACTGTTAATCATGTCTCCTTCCCCTAAATTGGCCAACCCGAAGGACACCTGGCAATTCTGGAACATTCCTGTTAGATTACTAATATCAATATTAAGTGAAAGAGCTTGAAGAATGTCACATTAGTTTCTGATGGCTCCCTTCCGCCATACTTCTGGCCAGCAGGCTCTGGCAGATGTGGCTCCATTCTGTCCAAATGCAATCCAGGGTTTAAGAATGTGCTCACTTTCCTGGGACCATCTGTTTGCTTTTCTGCTGAAGGAACTCCAGCCTCTTTGGCAACCTCAAAGTATTGTACTCAATAAATCCTGACATGCAGCAAATTTTTTTGGCAGATCTTGAATCTGAATGTCATCCAAATTGTTCATTATTGATATTAAAACCGATTTGTGCATCACCAACCATTAAAGGAATGCACTAAATATCTCCGTGAATGAGAAGCCGAGTAGTCCATCAGAATACATTTATCAGCAGCAATGTTAAAATGGAAGAAGACTTCTAGGGCTTTTCCTGCTATTGCAAAAGCCCACATCTAAGAGCAGCTGCAGGACCCAAAAGGTACAAAGAGCCAATGTATGAGATAAAAAGCCAAAAGAAAGGTGTCTGTCCCGAGGACAGCCTCATATGGTCCAGCATGTGCTGTCTGGAGCAGGGAGTAGAACCTTGCACCTCTTCCCTACTCCACAGCAAGGTCTCTTCACCCTACATGGGTTTGACATCCTCTTCAAGTCATTGTCTACACTGCAGGATCTTCAAGGCATCATTGGGTTTGTAAAATAGGGACTGTGAATTTTTTTACTCTACCCTGATGTCCAGAATGGGCATCTGTAGCATCACAAAGTATAACGAGCCTTTCAAAGTGAATTTCTGCAAAAAACAATGATGGGTAGTTTCTGCACGTGTACAGTGTTTACCCACATTATCTTTAATTAAAAATGAATAATGTTCTAGATAAGGAAATTGGTGTAAAATTAAGTTTACCAGACTTATTTTTGAGGTCTGATTTCCATTGGAGTTTTGCATAAGTACTGTGGGGTTATTGGGCTCCAGTTGTTGCTGGTGTTTCAGTTGCCAGCATTCAGACTCCATATTTCACATGATTTTTTACAAAAATCGTGCAAAAGCTTTGGAAAAATCTTATCACTTGATCTTCCATAAAGAAATGGACTTCATTTCTTATTAAAAAGATATTTAAAAAAAATTTCTACTCAGCCAATGTAACAATCTATCCTGACACACCAGATTGAGAACAAGGATTCTGTTGACATTTCTTCATCTTTCTTTACTCCTTCCTTCTCCAATAACTATTAAAAATTCTGATATGAAGTTTTTCCCTTATATAGTTGGACATGGATGACAAAAAATAGAAATCAGACAGCTGTTTCAATGGCACTTAGACTGTAGAGAACTACCTCCCACAGAAGTAGTTGGATCCAAACACAAGGGTTGGCTCCAGAAGAAGCATCACCATTCTCCTTCCTTTGCCTCTTTTCTTTCCAACAGGTGGCTCAGGAATGTCTCATTTCTAGAGAAGCTTTTCTCCATGAACTAAGTGGGTTGTAGAGAGTGGGAATCAATCTCTTTTCTCAGGTAACAAGTGACAGGAGGAGAGGAAACAGCCTCAAATTGTGCCAGGGGAGGTTTGGGTTGGGCATTAACAAGAATTTCTTCACCAAGAGGGTCGTGCAGCCCTGGGCAGTGGTGAAATCACCATCCCTGGAGGGATTTAAAAGCTGTGTGGCTGTGGTACAGGGGGACATGGGTCAGTGGTGGCCTTGGCAGTGCTGGGGAATGGTTGGACTCGATGATCTCAGAGTTCTTCTCCAATCTAAAGGATTCTGTGGCTCCTTCTCTCTATGTGGAGGGAACACGCAGCCTCGACAGCAAGCTAAACTTTTGAACTTTTCCTCTATATTCTCCAGACACTCTTGCAGATCCTTCCCCAGTTAATTTAATGCTGCTGAAAGGCTGCAGATTGATAGCTCAGGAGACCAAAGCCTGTTGTTCCAAGCAGGTAATTATTCAGTAGGATAAATGCTTCCTCCCACCGCCCCGTCACGGTGACTCCAGCCCGGGAGCAGCCAGACCAGAGCTGGGATGGGGGCACTGCCTCTGCTGCAGCTCCAAAATCGGTCTCTTAGCCCAGTTCAGTGCCAGTCACAGACCTAGCACGGATTTTAGGATGTAGCTACCTCTCCACCAGAAAATGGAGGGAAGGTGCCAACACTTATAGATCTCTCTATTACCAAGCTGGCTCGGTTACAAGTGGCACACGGCGATTTCAGTGAGCAGCCTTCCAGCCTCAAGCCAGGGCACAAGGGTTTGAGGAAATGTGTTAACAATATCACCCAGTGTGACAAGGGAACTGTACTTTTAATCAGCTCTGCTCCTTGAGGTGATGGCTCTCTCCCACTCTGCTCCTCCTAGCACAGCACAGAGAAGGGGAAAGCACTTCACTGCCTGTGAGGGGTTTTATTTCCTTATCAAGACTGGTGGTTTTTATCATTGCTGTTCTTCTGGTTTGTCTCACTTTCATCAAACTGCTGGGCCTATTAAATGAACAGAGGATCACTCCATATATTTCAGCTGGGATTAAACCCCCTGCTCTGATATCCTGCTTTTTGCTGTTACAACCTCTTCTCCTCTTCACTTGGCCACGTCACCCTGTAGGGGCTGACACTCAGTCAACAGCTCCTGCTTTCCTCTGCACAGGAGTGCAAAATCCTCTTGTACCTTGTGTACTCCTTGCAATGTGAATCTGTACAAATCAGTGCAGTGGGAACAGAGATGACAATTGGAATTGGTCAGTTAATAACTGCTGAGATAGATGTCTGTCCTTAAGGTGAGGTTCTGCTCCTGGTCATTCATTACTGCCTGAAACCTCCTGGTTTCTCTGGGGCAGGCATTGCCCAGTGTGGGACATAAGGAGCTGGATACTCCTTTGCATATTTATGGAAATCTTCCATTCCATGAACTGTCAATTTTGCTATCAATCCTATTCTGTCACTGTCCCTGTTAAATGCTCACATAACCCAGGGTTGTATAACTGGCTGAGAGGACACCCTCATGGACATCAGGAATCTGTATTCTATTTCCTGTGTCATGTTGGATAATGGATTCTCCTTGGGCTTGGATTTCCATGTGTAAATCTGGGATACTAATTGTAGGTTAGGACCTATTCCTGGAATTTTTGGAGCTTAATGAATGAGAAGTTATGCCTAATTAAGGACAAGTGATTGGTATGGAAGGAGATAAGGGGCTGGCTCTGATTTGTGCCCTGGTGGTCAGACATGATCTCTACCCCCACTGCTCCTGCTAAAACACCAATGTTCCAGCAGGGCTGGAAACATCCCCAATTCAGGTATAATATCTTTGCAAGTCACTACACAATGCTGTGGCAGATAATTCTGACAGCCAGCTCCCACAGGAAATAACAGCAATCAGAAACCCGACCACCTTCCAGTGAAAGCACAAGATGTACTCCTGAACTTGCCTCCTCAGTCATCAAGGCTCAGCAGCATGTACATTAGGAACAGAAACAAACCCTTTCCAAATAAAACACCAGGCTGCTTCCACAGGACAGGACATGAGAAAGAAAGCATCTGAAGGATGTTACTCATCTCCTTTAATACACTGCTCTGAAGTGCATCAATACACAGCGTGGGGGTGGCACAAGAAATGACACAGCCTCACGAGTCATGCAGGGCTTGGGGCAAATGCTGGTGGCCAGCTATGCTCCATTTCTTTGAAAAAATGGAGCCAATAAACACCTACTGCCCTGCAAAGAGTGCAGCTCTGGTTTCTTGGGAGCAAAGCTGCCACTGAACATGCACCAGCTGGTAGGAAAAGCTTTGCAGTTCAATAGCACCTTCTATCTGCAAGACTCTGCTAAAATAATAATAGTTGCTCTGCTCTCTCTAGTGGAACATAATAATGAAATGGAAAACAGATGATTTTTTTTTTTGCCTGTAGGACATGAAAATAATTGATTTAGGACTATAACTTTTAATAGTAGGGCTGTGGAAGTCTCTAAAAGTCCCTAGGAGCTGGGAGCATATTCCAATGGAAAGATGACTCAGTGCTGCTCATTCTTATTCTACTTGTTCTTGTTCACCAAACATCGTGTGCTGGCCACAGTTACAGAGCAGATAAGAGGATATGGGGCTGTGGGAATGTTTGGCCTGGAGTGACATGACAAATCTTATATCTTTATGGTTTAACTCATGTTGGATTCATTAGGAAAGCGATGTGTTGGAAGTGGGGTAAGCAGTGGCCTTGTCATGTCAATGCCCACTGACAAACACAGGAACTCGTGTATAAATGACAGCTGGTGGCATTTTCAGGAAGCCTCTCTCCTCTGCAAGAAGGATTTCAGTGTACCAGGTGAAAGCACTCAGAAGGGTAAAACTATCCTCATGATCAGGGCCAGCCACTCCTGCTCTTTTATTTCGAGTATTTGGATGTTCTTTCCTCCAGCTCCACTGGATTTATAAATATTTGTAGTGGTTCAGATGTCGGAGTGGAATACGATGATCTTACTTCAGAAGTGTTAAATGTATTTCCTCACAAAACAATTGTCACTCTGGGACAACAACACGTGACCTTTTGATGGCTGCAATAACAATCTGGGAGGGGAGGTTGGAATGAGATGACTTTTAGGGACCCTTCCAACCCAAACCATCCTTGTGATGATTCCTTGTACATATTCATTGAAAACTTGGGCTGAAGTCCCACACCTCTACCTCAGCAGCCACTCTAAGTGACCCTAAAGAACCACAAACTATTATCTCTACAGATGTACCACAACTGGAAGATTATTTGATCAAACCTAACTCGGGTTTTAATTAATTCAGCAAATATTGAATCCACTAACAACTGTTGCTTAGAAAGTAAATTCCATGGGGCAGGGATAGATGGGATCTCTGTGTTGAGTATTGCACAAAACATATTGATCCCATCAATAGCAGACAGGGATTTAGAATGTCAGTTATTGAATACGGATAGAATTCAGCAATTTCTTTTTATCAGAGGATGAAACTCTCACTGTACCAGCTGATTTCAACAGAACCACTTGCCTGCTCAAATCAAATCAAATCAAATCAAATCAAATCAAATCAAATCAAATCAAATCAAATCAAGTATTTTGGAAATAAATTCTGAAACAGCTAAAAGCGAGGCCTGAGAATTGAGGTGCAGCTGAGTGATCCCACTCACATGATCTGGAGAGGGGAAATTTTGATTTGTGTGACAATTTAATGGTTTACAAGGTGGAGCTCTCATGGGATGGCAGGGCAGAAATCCAATTCTATTGGAGTAGGAAAAAGCCAGGGAGGATCTGGGTGTATCAAAATGGTCTGTAAATTCAAGATATTATTAATATTGCTTTGTGTTAATTTTATCCAAGGAACCATAGAATCATAAAATGACTGGGTTGGAAGGTGATTAAAAATCATCTCACTCCACCCCCTGCCATGGCAGGGACACCTTCCACTATCCCAGGTGGCTCCAAGCCCCATCCAACCTGGCCTTGGACACTTCCAGGGATGGGACATCCACAACAAATAGTTACAAACTGAATAGAAAGTGAAATGCAAATGGGAGCAATTCCCGAGGCATGCTTAAAATATGGAGCTAGTCTCCCATGGTTTCTTCCTTTCACTTTTATTAATCCTGAAAATTAATTACTTCAAATGATTTGGTTAGTCAAAACAGAGGAATCAGATTATAAATAGATTTTTTTAAACAAGTTACTTGAAACCATGATACAAAAGTTCACAGCAATTAGCCCCCTACTAACAGTTAAACAGAAATTAGAGGAAGCCTGGTTTGGTTCTTTTTCTTTTATCAGAATGTTCTAATTCTCAGGTTTTTATCACACTGGTCCGGTGAGCCATATGTATAATGCTACCAAATAATAAAACAGCACACAATATTGACATGTGGGGAGCAGAGACAGAAGGTGGATTTAACATTTCACCAGTGTTGAGAAGAAAGCCCAATTCTGGTTACTAATTGCAAGGCAGGCTGGAGCAGGAATGCTCCCCAGCACAGCATCCTGCGTGGTTCCTCCTGCCCTGTCCAGGAAAACCATCCCCTGCCCACCAGAGCCAGCTCAGTCCAGATGTGGCCATGCTGTGAGCACTGCTGCATCCATCAGGGATAGCTCATCTTCCCAGTCCCAAGGTGCAGGCACTCCCTCCTCCCACACAAGGAATTACACGACTTAGGCTTCTTTAAAAAGGTTAGTGGGAAATGATGCCGAGGTCTGGGAGCACTGACAACAGGATTGCTGGTGTACAAAGCTGGCTGTTTCCTCTGCTCCCAGCAGTTCTCACAGCAGCAGAGGAAAGCCACAAGTTTCTTCTCAAATCAAGCAGTCTGTTACTGTTTTGCATGTCTGGTTTGATGATTGATTGGCACTCAGAGACAGATGCTGTAAAATCATCTGGATTAATGGGAGCAGTGGTTTGCAAGACAGAGGAGGTTTTTGCACAGGTTAAATCCTACTAAAGCTCTGTAGGAGGTGTCTGAGGAGTATGGGAGGAAGGTTACAGGGAGCTCTTGCTCTCCCAAACTGAGGGTCAACTGACTGCATCCAGATGTTCTGGCACAGCTGTGCAGCCCTTTCAGCTGCCAACCCTCCCTTCTCACCCTCCTTGTCCGTCAGACTGAGCAAAGTGCTCTTGCAGAGTCACCCAAAGCACCTTCCCCTGTCCTGAAAGCCCCATGAGCACCAGAAACCAGTGGTGGGTCCCTGGGGGTGACTCCAGTGGGGAGACCCAACCTGGGATAATGATCCACCTGTACGCAGGGAAACTAAAAGTAACTGAAAAGGAGGTGACAAACTCTTGTTAGCATCATTTTTTTTAACACCACTCCAGCTGGCAGGTTGGAGAGGGAATAGCATCATCCAGGAGCTCTGCTTTGTGGAGAACAACTGCATTATCCTGGAGGAGAGCTCCTGACAGGGCTGCAGTGCTATCGCTCTGCGCAGGAAATAGCTTAATCCTATCATAATCTCCCTGCAATTTTCCTCTGTATTTTGATGTATATTGTTCCAAAGATACAATTTTATTTGAAATGGAGTTTATTTCAGACTCTGAAGTGTCAAATTTAATTTCAAGAGTTTTTATTGTAGGACAATTTTTTTTTTAGTGAGTGATTAGAATTGTAGTAAATAGCCAGCACTGAGTTTCTGCTCTGCAAATGTAACTGTTTCCAAGGCAGATACAGATCAAGAATTGACATTTATTCCCTCACTGTTACCTACACTTTAGATTTTTTCAAATGTTTTTATTCACTATCGCCTGTGGACCAGCAACATCAAAACATTATGTTTGGAAAGATCATTCCTGTGGGGACTCTGCACTGCAGGAGTGCAGCTTTTCAGACTGCCTGTATCAGTTTTGGATGGAAATCTCCTCACTGTCACTTCAGAGAACTCAGTCCAGCAGGTGGTTTATGATGCCGAGAAAGCTGTACTGGAAAAAAAGGAATGTTGGATTTTGTTAGTAGAAACAAAGTTTAGTGTGGATCCATGCCAAGGAAGATGAGGTTTACAAGTCCAATACTCCTGGTGCACACGAGACATTATATCAGTGGTGAGAAATTTATTGCAATCATCTTCCTATTTCCATTTCTGCCTCCTTTTTTGGTGACATAATAGAGTAAAGAGGAAAGGTCACACCTTGATGCCAAGATGATTCATAACTTTAATACCAGAAGGAACAATTGACCTAAACAATCTTTGGCTGAAGTGTATTTCCAGCAGTGCTTTCTGTCTTGATCCAAAGCCAAACAAATAGAGAAATATCCACCACAAGGATATTGTGAGGTGTTCAGAACCACCTGCCTGAGGAAGGAGGTCGATACCCAGTGGAAGGTCTCTGAGAAGCCAAGACAGAGCTGACCAAGCCCTGCATGGAATTATCCTCCAGTGGAGATGGCCCCATGGCAGGGGCTGCTCTGCAGAGTGGCTCTTGCTGCACTCACTAAAACTAGCCTGGAAGCAAAGTTAGGATGGTTTTCCCAATGTACAGCATTGACAAAGCCATGGATACACCAAAGGGATGAAACCAAGATCCAGGACAGCACGATGGCATTTGCTGCTTCGGGAAGCTGCTGCTGTGCAGCCCCTGGGGGAGCGAGGTGAAACTCCTTCCATTGCTTTGCCTGCACTGTTCAGCTGTGCACGAAGGCAGGTGTGAGATGGCAATGAGAGAGCAGAAACAGTGTGGGGAGGGAGAAATCTGGGCCACCATTTCTGTGTCTGAACTGCAGACTGGGCTCTGGGAAGAGACCTGAGAGCAGGAGAGTGCTACAGATCCAGCCCCACCGATGGCAGGCAGGCTCAGCCCTGACCACGGTGAGCTGGAAGCACTTGGACTCCATAGGAAGTTCTACCTACAGCAGGTTAATATTATCCAGAGGACATTGAGCCAAGCTGTCAGAGAAACTACTGCTTTAAAAAACCAGGAACTGTGTCACAGCACGACAAACATATGCACAGATTGATCCTGGCTACAGACCAAGAAATCCGTACAACCAAAGAGCCCAGCTTTTAGCTGCAACCACGAGGACACAATTTGGATACGACCTGCTCCTGCAACAGTCAGGCCAGCAAGGAAAAGCCAATGGCTCTTGAAACACTTCTGCTGCAAGAAAATTTTGGTACCAAGTATGGCAAGGAAAATGTAAAAGAGAAAATAGAAGCAAAAGGAGATGTGAGCTGTATGCTTGGCAAAACAGGCTTGGGTGGGAACAAACCAGAGTGAGAAACCCGAAAGAAAGACAGGAATCTTGAAATGGGTGATTAACAGAAGGATAGACCAAGGTTCAGAAGTTTTTATTGTGTCCAGAAGATCCCATGTGAAGAGGCAGATTGTCTCACACTCCTGTGTTACCACTTAAATCCAATTACATCTGGTAGAAATAAAAGCTGACAGACACAGCAGGTGTTATCAGTGCGGTTTTTGGGAAGCAGCCATCCATCCATAGAGCACTACCAGGACCCAAATGGGCACCTTTGGCAACCTCAGCAAAGAACCTGGCTATTGAATTGGAAAGTGTTTTCCTAGCCCAGAACACAGAGGGTTGTTGAGGGCGACAGAGCATGGAGCCAGGTGTTACTGAGCTGCTGTTCACAGCTCCCTGAGTGACTACCCACAGCACCTCAGACCATTCCACAGCTTTCCCAAAATTTCCTCTCAAGTTTGCTTTCACTCCCCAAAACCCCAAGCCAACTTCTCTCTTCATTTTCTTCTCACACAGGAGCTAAATAAAATCCTGTGCAAGTTTTGAAAAGAGGTATTAAAGATAACATCCTGTGTTTAGATTAGAGAGGAAAGAGGGATGGAAGGGATGCATAATCAACCTCGAGGGCATAAAGTGCCAGAACAGCCTGGGAATTGGGATGAAAATTTAGTCTGGGTAGAGTTTGCTGTTAATTGATGCTTAAGGAGGTTCTTGAGCGTTCCCTGGAATTTGGGAGTAAGCGCTACCCAAAGTGAAATACTGGGGATTCAATAGTTTGGTGAGGCAGTGTGTCTGTGTGGTTTGTGTACAGCACAACCTTTTTGGTTTTGCACTGCAAATACCAACATTGTGCCACCTGCAGTGGCACATCACCATGTCACCAGTCCCAACTTCATTGCTGTTTTCCTCTTCCATGTAAAGATATTCAAACAGTGCCTGGTAACTTCATGTAGATGATCCCAGCACTAATTTACACAAAGCTCCCAAGCTCACGTTCATGACCCCAAGATATGGTGGTCACATCACAAACATAAAAGATTTCAAATTATATTATCTTGATTTGCATCAATGGCCACTTGCAGTTCTCCTAACTTTGTCTTTTTTGGTGTTTCCTTTTGTTTCCCTGCCCCACAGACTGCAGAGCACCCACTGCACAGTGCCCACTTCATGGATGGGGAAATGCCACACAGAGAAATTCCTAACTTAGCCCCAGTCCTATGGGAATCCTGCAGAACTGAAAGGAAGTGAAGCCTCTAAAATCAAGTCCTGACTACCAAACTGGCCTCTTTTCCTCCCAGGAAGTTATTAAGCCCCCGCAAAATCTTGAACCTCTATCACAATGGCATTTGCAAAAGAGGATTTTAATGTTTAAACAGTGCTTGAGTTAAAAATATATTGAACATTCCATTTACATTTTGGACAAAGTATATTGAATTTACCATGAAAATATTCCTATAGAGGCAAGATAAAATAAATGAAAAGACAGCTCTCCTTGTATTTCATATTTTTTTTTCTGTAGAACTAATATAGGATTAAAGAGGAAAACCTGGTAGCTGCAGGAACAAGTTTGAGCAATCACTTGTCACTTGCAGTTAGCACAAAAATGTATTATAACAAGATATTACTTGTAGAATTTCCACTATAAATCTTTTATTCATTCCAAGGAATCCCAGGCCAGGCATTTGCCATACTGCATTGTCAAAAATAATGCCCAGCATAAATGGTGTGTGAGAGACCATGAACATCAGAGATAACAAGAGTACTAACACCTTATGGGCCTTAAAAACCCAGTAGTGGTATTTCTGGTCTCTCATTAAAACTGAAATAAAAATATTGTTTAAGAATGACTTTTATGCTTAACTATTAAATGCAGCATTGATTCTTTGCTTATGGTTTTCCCCACTTTTCTTCTTATAAATTGCTGAGTGAATGTAAACAAGAAAGTAAATTTTTATGGCCCCATTCTGTTGCTGGGCAGGAGAATAACTGAGAGCTGAGACAACCTGGCAACCTAAATGAGCATCAGGAGCACGAGAACACCTGTAAAACACCACCCAGCACCAAGAAAATGAAAAACACAACTGGTTGAGAGGGAGGCACGGTGCAAACCAGGGTGTTTCCATGGAGGCCAGGAAATTTTGAGCAATTTTCATGGGTGAAGGAGATGTAGGCTCTGACCTGTATCCTGACAATTCCATCTGCATTTAGCAAACCTGCTGAGCTTCTTCCTTGTGTTGGTCCCACCTAGAGCTGTGGTTTCCCTCACAAGTTAAAAATTATAACCTCACCAGTTCCTAAAACCGGTTTGTAGTTCAGATTTCGCAGGGGAGAGATTTCACTCTCAGAGCTACTTCCCTCTGCAGCAGGGAACTGCTGCTCATGGCAGCACTGCAGCCCTGGCTGAGCGAGGGATGTACTCTGGGCTGGTTTGGAGAGAGGAGTCACACTTAGGATGGACTTTCAGATGCCCAGAGCAGAGCTGGGACAGTGCCAGAGCAGCACTGACCTCGACTCTCAGCGTTCATCCTGCCTGAACAACACCACCCTCACTAACGCGTTGCACCCCTTGGCTTTTTCTGAAGCTCACCCAGAAAACACAATTTGACAGCTGCTACTTGCTACTGAGGACACTTTGCTGAGCCTTTCCTTTTTCAGATTTCCATAATCACATCCTGATTATTTATTTGTGACTGTTTCTTCTGCTTTAGTTCTCTCTCTGCATCGTCTTTCCAGTGTGTCTGTCCTGCTGAACTCTTCCCTTCACTTTTCCCATTGGTAAAAGCCATTGCCAAATTCCCACTGGTTTCCATCTCTTAGCTGTGTTTTCTTCCAGATCAGCTGATTTGGGAGTGTGGGGGCAGAGGGTGTGGGATAACAGTGGGAAATGTGAGCTGGTGTAGCTGTGTCAGTAGGGTGACTGCAGGGAGATCAAGAGAGCCCCTAAGCAAGCAAAGTTTATAAAGAGACTTCTGCCAAAATTCCTGGCACATTTCTATCTCAAACAGGTAAGCAAGCTGGAAGTTCATCTCATTCTTGGGGATGTTCTCCTTTCTTTCCTCCCCGCTTCAATCTTTTCAGCAATTCTTTATTTTCTTCTAATTCATCCCTCAGCATTTTTTTCTTTCCATTTCTCTTTCCCTTGACTTCCAGAGCCCATGAGGGTAAGAAACATCTTTTCTCCCAGCTCACTTGCCACAAATAGAAGAAAAAAAAAATAGATGGGTTTCCCAGGTTCTCTAACACATCCTTGCTTTCATAGCAGAAGCACAGGACATGTTTCCTTTATCTGTAGAAAATGAAGAGCAAAGCAGGGGAGGGGATACACCAAATGGAAGGCGACCTCTGTGGTTTGGTCTCTGCTCTAGAAGTTGTAGACTGAACCAGACTCTCCGACAACATCAAGCCTCAAGGAGATCTAAGGTAGGACAGCCAAGGATGACAATATGCCCTTAATTCTCACCAGACCTGGAAGGTGGCATCCGAATTTTCTCAGCACGAAACTTGGAACTGCTGCAATAACTCATGCAAGTTCAAATGCCTGAGAGCCACACAACACCACCATATGTCCTATGTGTAACAACAACAACAACAGCAACAACAAAATAATGTGCAAATGTTTGAAAGAATATTTCCAGTTATGAGGGTTTTTATGCCCCACTTAGAAAGGGTGCTGCTGTGTTTCCAAGAGTTACTGTCTCAGCTACAGAGCTCCCATGAAAGGGAAAATTATAACCATAAAGGGAAAATTATAACTGATCAAATTTTAAAGGAACCTCTAAAAATAGCTCGTCTAAAGCCCTTAATGTCACAATGATAAAGTCTAAGATCTCAGGTCCTCCAAGAGCTTAGAGCAAGATACATCCCATTAGGAAGTTTGGGCTTTTCCATTAATTTCTCCCTGGGATACAGACATTACTTTTGACTACGTAGGCTTGAAAAGTAAAGAGCTGAAGCATCTTTCCAATCCCAACTGGAATATCCCTAAACTTCCATCCAGCAGTGTCTGCGAAACAAGATTTAGCACTGAGCAGAAATTTGTCTTCCGTAAGATGTGGGTGAGTCCTTGCTTCCAGCTCCAGAAAACCAGGAATTCGGAGCAGTGGGTGGGCTGGAGAGAGCCCTGGCAATGATGGATTTGCAGACAACACAGGGGATTTGGTTAGAAGTGCAAGATAATTATGGTTTGTTATCCTGCACTTCAGTTATCGCAGCGGCACTAAACCATCCATTCAGGGGCTATTTGGGATGGAAGATGACCTCTGAAGTTAAGCAGACATTACTAATAACCACTTTCTTTGCCATTAATATAATAAACCACTGGTGACAGTGACCTCATCTTTTGGAGTTAAGTCCTACAGTGCTCACTAAAAGATTAAAAAACCCCAACCTTTTGATAGCCAGTGCAAGTTTTGCTTGGGCACAGTTTCCTCCAGTTACAAGGTATTTATCAGCAGCAGCAACACAGTTTGTATTATACAGCCTGAGCTCACTGTTAAAATTTATACCAATCAGCAGAGTCATTAAGTCCTACATTTGCCTCCCCCTAATCCACAGTTAGATTAAATGGTTCAATTAATAATAAATATTAGCAGTTTATTAGATGAATAGTTACACCACTACATTAGTGTACGTGGCTGCAGAGAGACAGAAATGAAGCACCAGTTTCCCACTAAATCATTTTCAGCCAGGCACTGTACCATATGTTGTTCTGCTGCACTCCTCTCTTCTTTACAAAAAACAAAGCCAAAACCTTCGGCTTCACCTGCCACTTCTCGTTATTCAGCCACGGCCCAAGGATCTCGATGGAAATGAGGAACCAGGCTGTGCTCTGAGCAAAGCCATTGAACTCAGCAGGCTGCAGGAGGGGAGCCAGCACAGGCTTTGACCCATTTATTTGAGAAAATTACCCCTGGACAACGAGCTAATCCTCCCCAATAAGCCTGGCTATGGGCAGGAGGAAGCACCAGATTAGTGAATTTGGTTTGCTGAAGGGACTGATCCTCAGCAGCTGGAGAGGCTGTGCTATCCCAGGCTGAAAATCCTGGTGTGATAACCTGCCAAACTGTTGCATCTGTACACGATCTGTTTCCATCTACAAAACGGATTGCAAAATTTTCTAATTGTGTAAGGCAGAGGAAGGACCAGCTAAGGGGGAAAGTTGGTTACATTGTCCAGGAAACTCCTGTTAATATCCATTTGCTTTTTGTCAAATGTCCATGGTTATAAATACATGGATCACTTTTCAAGCACGTGGCCTAACTGGTGGGAGAGTGGGGAGATAACAGTCAGGATGCTGGACTCTGTTCCCAGCCTCATCCTTGGCTGGACACTTGATTTCTTCCAGCTCTCCCAGCCATGACTAATGAAGCATCTTCTCAGTGCTTTTAGTGTAAATTCATCCTTTCCAGACCTGATCTTTCCTTATAATGCTCTCCTTCTTTTGCCTCCTCCCTGGGTTAATCCTGTCCTGCTTTGGGCCTCAGTTTCCCTCATCCATAAAAATAGGATAAGAATACATTTAATAAAGTGTCTTTGGATGCAAAACAGTGTTGGGGTGATTAAAGATACAACCAGGGAGTCACAAATACATTGGATCATATTTTGCTCAGGGATATTTGTGGAGGGGTCAAAAACGTGTTTTCATGCTCTTCTCTGCTTGCAGTTGATGGAAAACAACAAATCTGCCAGAAAATCAAGGAGATCTGCACAACTGCCTGAAAACCTCAATCAAATCAAGCAGCTCTACTTGAACTGGCATTTCCCATAGGAAAGAAGAGTTTCCATCCTCTCCTGAAGTTTGAAATATCTTTGATTTGCACAAAGGGAGTGTGGCAGAAGGCCTCACCATCTTGGCATGACACTGGTTGGAAAGATCATGATTTCTGTGCTCTTCTGAGCTCAGAGAGACGGTAAAAATGATTTAATTTAGGAAATGTGCACGATGGGTATATTCCTAACTCCCATGGATGAGAATAGCTGGGGGTGCACGACTACAGTCCCACGCACGGAGATGGGATAATTACAGTTGTACAGTAGTGGAGACATTGCCAATATCCCATAATTAATTTACAGACAGAGTATTTCCGCCTCCTTTCCCCCCATTAAGTGTAGAGAAAATAAATGTTCTTAGGAGTTGGCAGTTTCTCTTTAGTTTGCATATTCCTCCTAAATATGAACATTATGTTGTTTACTCATCTGTTAATGACAGCTGATTATCAAACCATAAATATACATGTATCTAATGGTTTGTGAACATTAAACATTGGGATGCGATAAACGTGGCTGCATGCAGGAACCCAGCACCCAACAATTCCCAGTGAGCACTTTGGCCTCTGTCAGGGTGTCTCAGTCTGGGCACTGTCACTTCCCATGGATAAGAAGAGGAGAACTGAATTTCCCAGCTCCTGTTCAGATATTTGTTACCACAGGCAATCAGATTTGGGTTTATTTAGCTTTAGTTCTGGCTCTTCTGCTCCCTCTGCACTGAGGAGCTCCCACTTGGTTGGGTTTTTTTTCCTCTTTTAATGTTAATTCCACCCTTTTCCCTTACCCTTTGAAGCCAAAGCCCATGAACTGTCTCCTTTTTACTTTCCATCCACTCTTTTTCTGAAATCTTGCTGAAATTCTACTGCTGAAGTTGTCCCCCCGTTATTCTGATCACATGAACTTCTGCTTCCTTGAAGTCCTTCCTGATGTGTGATATTGCAGAGGTAACTTGGTTTTCTTTTGTGTCACCTCTCTTCCAGCTCCAGATTTACTCTTCTTTTCTAATTGCCCTCCAATAATTCCTCTTTCTCCATGTGCCACAACTCACTCCCCACTCTTTACTAGCAGAGCTCTCTGAAAAACTCGAGCTGGGCCAGAATCAATGTTTTGGTTCTGAATTCTTGAGAAAGGCTAAGGGAATTGTGCGGAGCTCTGATGTTTTTGAGCTTGGAGAAAAACCCAAAGAAACAGGCAACTCATCCCTTGGAGCCAACCTGCAAAATGCTGAGCATTCCCCTTTGGTATCAACTGCCCTCAGCTTCGGCAGGCTCTGTTTGAGGTGGGAATAACCCAGGGAAGCTGTGGCTGCCCCTGGATCCCTGGAAGTGTCCAAGGCCAGGCTGGATGGGGCTTGGAGCAGCCTGGGATAATGGAAGGTGTCCCTGCCCGTGGAATGGGGTGGGACTGGATGTTCTTTAAGGTCTCTTCCAATCCAAACAATTCTATAATTCTGTGACTGATGGCATCTTCCCAGTCCAAAGCCTCTGGGAACAGCAGCATTTCCTGTCCTGTGCATTTAAGGGTACAGGATAAAACTGACAGGTCAATGCTGCTCTGTCTTGTTAACGCATCTGAACGGTCTTTTTAATCTTTGCAAATGTTTAGATCTTGGAGTTTCAATTCAAAATTCAAAGGAGAATTTTGCATCACAACAGTGTGTTCCCAACTGCACTGAGCATTACGCCATTGCTTTGGATGGAATCAGAATAGCCTGGTCCACTATTTTTGGACAACTCCTAAGGAATATGGTGAGCATTTTTTGCCTCACAAGTAGCTTTTGGAATTCCTCGAGATAGGATGAGGCATACGTGCCATTTTCAAGCCTGCAATTTTTATGCTGTTCCAAGTTACAGAAAACATTTTGCAATTTTGGTCAAACAAAAGCACTGCTGTGATATAATTCCAGAACCAACGTATGAAAAATTTCATTTGTCTCTTTAGCAATTATTGATGAAAGGAATAAAGCTGCAGGTGAACACAAAGGGCTGGCTGTTTGCATTCCCGCACTGCCAGCACGCCAGATTGGAGAGCAAGCAAGTCATTTTGCCTGGAACTAAACCAGTGGAGTGCTGACAGATAGGTGTTTGTGCAGTGCAGCTCAGCAATGAAAATAAGCTGTTACTGCTCACGCTGACCCGAGCTATTTGATTGCTGTATGACACTTTTTTTCTTTGAGTGAATCAGGAGGGTTTATTGGGGTGATGTTGGTTCAGTGTTCGGCGATGCTGAGCACCACAGGAGCTCAGGCGCCCTGCGAGATCCGTATTTGTGGGGCTGACTCCTGGGCAGGTGTTGGCCATCCTCTCCCATCTCGTTTTTATTGCACAAGTCAAGAGGATTAAATAACAGTAGCTGGATGTTTTAAAAGGGCCGTAGAGTTTTATGGATGGTTAATAACAGAGGTGTGTCTAGAGGTTAAGAAGAGCCATAGCTCACGATTCCCCACAATTGCTGCCAGAGTTGGGCAGGAGATTGCCAGGGAGCAGTGGGAACACCAGGAACTGGCACGGGCAGGGGCAGAGCCATGGCATGGCATGAGGACACTGGCCCCAGCCATCCAGCACTGCCTGCTCCTCCACCCAGGTCAGGAGGGGGCTGCACAGCACAGCAGCCTAAGAGCAAAGGGCAGATCTGGTTTGATCCCTGAGGAGTTTGATCTTTACAGCTGCCCAGGCGGGGCAGGGAGTCATCTCCCCAAACCCACTGGGATGCATTCCTGTGACACCTGCTGTAGGTGACCCTGCCTTGGCAGGGGAATTGTGGATGATCTCCAGATGTCCCTTCCAATCCTAACAATTCTGTGAGTCCTTGTCTCATCCACCACCCAAAGCTGCATCTGAACGTGATACTGTAAAGGTCTTTGCTACCCCAGGCCACTGGAATCAATGCAGAGTTGCTCCTGTTTTGCTGTGAAACAGCTCCTTTTTGGCTGCTTTATTAACATGAAACAAATGCCCAATGAGTATTGACAAATTCACCCTGTTTTGTTTTCAGAATTTTCTCCCAGAAGTAGACCTGGAAGTTTTCTGTTTTTCTCCAGAAATAAGCCAAGACAAATGTTGATATCTTTCAGACATGGAATTTCTACCTTGCATTCAGGTCGGCAGGAGATTACATTTCATTTGGCTTCAGGTAGAGGCCAGTTTGCTAATTAAATGGCAGACCTGCTTTACTGGAGATAAAAATAAAGCAAGCGCTAGTGAGAAAAGGGGAATGGGGACCAAACAAAAGGAAAGGATAGGAAAGGGATGAAGTCAATAACAGATAAATCCCAGTCCCAACACAACTACTAGAAAGACAATACTCTGTTGTGCACTGAAAAGCTGAG
>VZTH01017182.1:319497-349669 GCA_013397815.1 Aleadryas rufinucha | reverse complement strand
CTACTGTATAATGGGGTGTGTGGGACTCTGTCTCACTCCAGTACTTCCTAAGTCTCATCTCAGTCCCCAAAGGGACATGGACCAAGATTTGGGAGTGCACAGCCCTGCACTGCTGCCTTACCTGTACAGCCTTTGTCAGTCTGTCACTGCTGAAATCCACCTTCAGATGCGCAGGGGCAGGTGCTGTTCTTCATGGAGGACAAGTGCAGAAGCTGAGTTCCTTGTCCATTAACCTCAATTAAAGCATCCCATCAGTTGCTCATTAACAACCTGGACATCACACTTTGCTGGCAAAGGTGGCCCATCCAGACAGCTCTAATCTAACGCTCTCTGCAGCACTATTATTTTTGTTTCCCTTTACAGTAATTGAGCTATTTCTGCTTTGAGAGGAAGAACCAAGAAACCTCCATCACCTGCCACTATTTTCTGCAGATAGTGAAGTCTTGAGCAGCCCTGCAGCTTCTGCAATCTGATAAAGAAGCAGATCACATCCAGTTGTTTTCGTCTCTCCTCTTCCATGTAGCCTATGTGTATGTTAAGAGCAGCCCATGCACTGAACTATCAGCACTGGGCATGTAATTAAAAGGGGGAAATGGAAATTAACATCTTCTACTCATTGAAAAACAAGAAAATATTGGTCCCTGGCACAAAAGCAGTGGTCCTAAGGTTAAGTGTCTTTACTTTTTGAGTAACAACACAATTAGGGCAAAAATCACCAAAAAAAAGTGTCCCTGCTTATGGCATTTACCTTCTTACAGATGCTGTTCCACATAGCCTGTGGCAGACTTCACCAATGAACAGATGAACATCACCTTTAAAACACCCCCTCCCCAGATGCAGTCATTCTCCAGATGTGCAAATATGACAGAAGAAAAAACAAGCTGTAAACAACAGGCAATTTCCATTGGCACTATGGCAATCCCCTGCTAAACACACTGCCAAAGCCAGGGAGTTCACCAGCCCCTCCAAATCTTCTGTGCCAACATTCAACACACAAGAACAGTTCCTGCCTACAACAGCACACTGGAAACTACTTAGCAATTCCAAAACCTCAAGGAGAACAAACCTACAAAATATTAAGAAAGATATTTCAACATCAGCTTTGATAAACATGTTTAATAATCTGCTGCTTTACAGGACAGTTATTTAAAAGCTGGGCTTCAAGAGAAAGAAACATTGAGACTTAAAAGCCAATTTTCAAAAATCCACATCTAAGACCTTGAGACATCAAAAGTCAGGTTTGTTCAGCCTACCAAGAACTGGACAAGAAGCTCAGAGTTATGGTTTTGCTAAAAACGGACATTGTACATAGGGAGTCGCTGTCTTTCCACACTGCCCTGGGTCAGCAACAGCCATTCCCAAAGGTGTGCAACACCCACAGCACAGTGGGTGCACAGTGGCAAAGGNCGCTGTCTTTCCACACTGCCCTGGATCAGCAACAGCCATTCCCAAATGTGTGCAATACCCAGTGGCAAAGCCAGTGCTCAGTTCCATCAGTGTTCCCCGTCACCAGGCGATCACACACTCACAGCACCTCCCATGTGCAATCCTTCCTCCAGCGAGGTCACTGGGAGCGCTCAGCAGGAACGCCGCTCTTCCCTCCCATGGAACAAGGTGTTACAGACACACACTGGGGGAAAAGCCCCACTCAGGGAGCAACCCAGACCTGTGCACAACTTCTGGGCTGCACATAAATGCACAACTTCGTGCTTCCCAGGAAGCACAACACACAACTGCACGGAATTACCACTCTCCCCACTACTGACACGAAAGGTGAGTGCATATACACCACAAATTAAAAATTAACCTTTTCCTATTCCCAGGAATAATTTGGAAGTTTAAACCAAATAAGAAAAAATAGAATTCTATTTATTTCATTTGCTCCTTAGTTTCAGATAAGTTAAAATAGGTGTCAATACAGACACAGCACTTTTTCTTCCATAAGACAGCAAATCTGCTGTGGCCATGCAACTCAGAACTGCATTTCATGCCCGCTCCACCATATTAATCCAAGATAGTCCAAACCCAAACCTCCAGAGATATAAGAGGAATCCATGTTTTGGAGAAAATGAAGTTGAAAAGAAAGTCTCCACCTTGCAAGGTTCCTCAGGGGAGAGCAAGGGGGTCACTTCCATCCTATCCATGGTGTGAAGGGCTGGTGCTCTCTGCTCTGAGTTCAGTGCTGCCTGTGCAGGACATGGCCAGGTGAGGGGCTGTGCCAGACTGCAAGGCCGACTGTCTGCAACGGTGTGCACCAAAAACAATTGTAAAAGTCATCCAGCTTGAGTCCCCACAGGAATTCACTGTAGGAAAAACAAGACGACAGAAAAGATTCCCAGACAGAGTGTAGGCCGGGAGAAGCAGCCGTTACCTCCTCAGCGGGTGGGGAAGCCCCCTCGATGGGTCCCTCCACGGCCCCCTCTGAAGCCGCCCCGCTCACCACGGAAGTTGGTTCTGTTCCTCTCCCTGCCCCTTTCTCCCCGTCCCGCCGAAGTCCCTCCTCTTCCTCCTCCCCTGGGAGCACCCCCGCCCCGGTCGGACTTGGACTTGGGTGGCGGGGACTTGGGCCGCAGCCTCTCAATCTCCTCGGTGCAGCCGGTCAGGTGGGAATTGGGAGCCGTGAAATACGAGGAGTACGTTTCCGCATTGAAGTTGCTGTTTGTGAGGGTGGGTCCCACCGTCAGCCAACCTGGGGAACAAAACCACAGTCAGCACAAGCAACAACAAACTGCAGGCTTCAAGGCCACTGCTGTCCTTTTCCCAGGAAATGAACACTCAGGTGGCAGGGAGAGACACTTACCTACACATCACCTGCACTTAAGGGAATGAAGTCACCTTTAGAGTTGTTCAAAAGTTAATAATTCAGCTGGGTATTTCTAAGGGCTTATTTTTCTTTTTTAAAGAATTTTATTACACATGGCTGTGATGACATTCACACTGTGCTTTCACAAGGCCCTACCCCTTCTTCCTATTTGTCCTTACACCACAACGTTTTTAAAACATACAGAAGTTCAACCAGACTAACCTGACTCTGAGACACTGACATACAAGAATCCACTGACAGCAGCACTGAAGGGATACCTGAACAATGTGTCCTGATCCATGTATTTCGATGCATTTTGCATCATGCCAGATGCAGCACCCACTGTGAGACACTGGGTCTTCAGACACTGGCAACAGCACTAAGCTCATAGGGATTGAAAATCAGCTGGAGAAAGAAATCACTTTTCTGAGAAGTGTAAACATATGGGGGAAAAGAAATCTCAACTGGATTTTGTTATGTTCACTGAGGAATTAAACACATGGACAGGCAAAAATACTGGTTAACAAAAATCTTTCTTGTGGAAAAAATCATAGAAATTATAGTTGTCATAAACTTCCCAAACAACAGTTCTGCGACTGACAGGTCTTCACATATGCCAAAAATGTATCTCCTTGAGATCTGCTGTCTGACCTGTGACACAGATCTGGAAACCTCTTTAGGACCCTGAAATGAATTTTACTGTTTGACCAAAACCAACACAGCAGTTACCTGGTCGGATTGTGCTGTCCCTCCCAAAGAGGTGAAGCCGCCGTCGCCCGAGGCAGAAATGCTCAATAATGTGAAAAATCTCCACGGGTTTCTCTATGTTGCCGATCTCAGGCTCCTCTGTGATGATGAGGTCGATGTCAACGTTGGCGTGGATGAAGTCCCCGTCGGTGCTGCGGCGCACGGTGCCCTTGATGCCCATGAGGCAGTGCTCCTGCACACACACAGAGCTGTCACCTGTCACACCCACTGCTGTGGCAGGTGAGCACGAGGTACAGCAAAGGCACTTCTAAGTACAGTACATCCCACTCGTACAAGAGAGAAAAGTCTGAAGCATGAACTAGAGCAGAAAAGCTGGAACTACCAAAGGAGCCATTTGAGAACAAAACAGAGCAGTACTTGAAGCTGAAGCTTGATAAACTACACTCTGAGGTGGTATAACTCAAATCAAGGCTGAAGTAAGGTATTTGGACTTCTTCAATTACAGAACTTTAGACTGGAAAGGCTGAGAAGTCTCCACAAGGCAAAAGAGAAAAAGGTGATGGCAAGAGCAAAGGAATAGTTATTAATTATGATTAATACCTGTTTTAGCATTCTGATCCTAACTTCATTCATACAATAATTTTCAAAGTTTTCAGTCATAAAGCAGACAGTGGAAATAACATGTATTTTCATACTGTACCTCTGTCAGTAAAGTAGCCCTCCGAATTCCCCTCACGTTCCTTTCTAGAAGATATTACCACATAAAAACCCACAACCACTCTCACACTGCCAGTGCACTCTCAGTCAGCTCATCAACATTAAAAGTGTTCTTGAGCTGTAACATGCATTGCTTTCCTTCCTTCTATAACACTGCAGACCAATTTAAGTGAGTGGTATGTGGCATCCATGAATGAGGAATCACCATGATTGTTCCAGGATGAAAAGAAGCTCCTACATACTCATTTCAGAGTTCTGTTTCTGGCAATATCAATCTTGGATGAGCGATGTTCCCCAGGATCAAACACTGACTCACTAAGCGCCACCAGATGGCTCAGGAAACAGTTGCACACAAGAGCATGTAATCATTCCCAAATTTTGGGAAGGGTTTGCAGAGTTAGTGGGTAAAATGAAAAAGGCACAACATCAGACCTAGCAAATCGATGCAGATGATACTGCACTCATGCAACAGGGGCTTGGACCGGGAATTCACCTTAGTGAAAGGCAGAGTACTGCTAAGCAAATCACCCACCAAGCCAAGCCTCCTTAATCTGGTCCTTAGGAGAACCATCCCAAACATTGTACTTCCATACCACACGGAATGTCACTCACAAATACCTGGGAACCTCTGCCAGGGGCACAGCACCAAGCATCCATGGAGAGATGCCTCAGCCAAAAAGAACGGAGCAGCACTTGCTGCTGTCACCACTGGCAAACACAGCTTGCCCAATAGACTGTTTGTTTGGTCAGAGCAAACTCACTCCATTTTAGTGTTTATCACAAACAGTGACCTCAGCCCAACTCTGGCTCGATAAACAGAGGAATTCCCCCATATCAGAAACTATTTTTCTTTGTTAAACAAAGACATAAAGGCCCCCCCAAATCCTCCTGTGTTAGTTTTAGCCTTGCCCGCATGAGCAAACTGCAGATATTTGCAATACTATATGCAATAAACACACGATATTTATCCTTATAAATATTTATAAGTAATACAACACGCTTTCAAACAAACTTCAGATTAATGTAAATGCAAGTCAAAGAAAGATTCCAGATATCCTAAAGGGAAGTTTACACTCCTAACAATGGCCAATTTCAGACAGACTGGAGGATGTTTAATGCTAACGAATGATTAATGAATAAGGAAGGAGTCCTGAGGTTCACTGACATGTGAAATGAATAAATTGCCAGCCAGCTCTCTGTACTCAGTAAAACTGCCAGTTACACTCACATATACCCAAACCAATTATTTATGAATTCCACTTATATTTCTCTAAGTTTTTGAACAACAGATATTTGAGTCTCAAATCAGAACACCTTTTTTCTCTGCACCTCCTTCAATACGCATCCTCCACAAAGCATCTTTAAAAAAATGTTTGGTTTAAACCAAGCTGACCCATTCTATCACTTGTGTTTTACAATCACCTCCAGGAAGGCAGGAGATGCTGTCTGAGCTCTGGTTCCCCCACACCTCTCTCTGGTCCAAGCTCTGGGCACACACCAGCTCGTGTGTACTTAGAACCAATAGCCAGTCTCCTATAGTTATTTTTTATTAATAGATTCATTTAAAATCTACAGATTTAAAGACTCCTTTTGACATTGAATTTAGTCAAATTCTATTGCTAAGTTTAGCTCCATAAAATGTGCTTTGCAGAACAGAACTTGGAAGTCCTCCTGTTGGCTTTCTCAGAAGCCTGTCACCAACACCGGGTGTGTCATTAGCACAGAGAGACAGAATGGAAACAGGAGAAATGAAGCCAATCCTTTACCTTGGTTCTTTGGAAGACAGCCTTAGGGTCTAGAGTCTTGGTCTTGCCAGGGTTGTTCTTATTTGTTTTAATCCAGCAAATGTCCTCACATCTTCTGTAACCCCATTTGCGCAGACACTAAATGTTATAAACAAGTAAAACAGTTCACACTACACAAAACCATCAAGTAACCCGAACTGAACACTCACTTAGGCACTTGACTTTTCTTATTCAAGGGCTGTCCAGCTACTACAAACCTGTCTATGACCAAACCCAACCTATCTGGCCAACTTCAGACCGAAAAACAGCTAAAGTAACCAGATCAGTAACCACAAGCTGCCCATGAACAGTTGTTTGTGAATTGTTTTCATGGAAAGCACTGCTCGAACTAAATAAAGAACGTTTCAGCACAGCACGAGCCAATGAGGAATTCTTATTGCAGCATCCCTAACACAAGCAGCGTTTCCCTGGCATGCAGAAAGATGACAACTGTCTCTTAATTTATGAAACAGTAGGACCTTTCTCCTAGCATGAATATTTCTGGCAGAAAACTACTGAGACTTCTGTTCAAGAAGTTGTAACTTGGCAACCTGCTCCTCTGTCAACACGCATACATCAAAACCAAGACCCTATGGAATTAGGCTTCCTCACATAGTCCATGACTCATGTGGACATTAACAGTATCTAAACAGTTAATGCCATTTAAAATCACATATCCTCTAGCACAGTAACAAAACATCCCTCAGTAGTTAGGGCTGAGAATTCTATACAGGGAAAAGTCAAAGATAAAAATAACCACTTAAGCCTGTCCCTGATAAATTGAATTAAAACAACATCTTACCACTCGGCCGAGATCCAGACCCTCGCCTGAGCCGCACCACAGAAACACAAATGACCTTGGGGCTGCAATTTCTTCAATTTCCAGTTTCATGATCTAGTAATAACAAGTGCAATAAAAGCGTTCCTGGATTAAATACAAATCACCAACTGTATCAGGAAGAATACTGAGTCTTGAGGCATTGTCACAGAAACCACCAGGAAGCACACCTGGGGGCCCAAGGGAAGAAGGGAACTAATTCCTTGTTTTGCTTTGCTTGTGGGCATGGCTTTTGCTTTCCCTATTAAATTGTCTTTGTCTCAAGGCATGAGTTTTCCAGCTTTTACCCTTCCAACTCTCTTCCTGATCCCACTGGTGGGGGAGTGAGCGAGTGGCTGCCTGGGGCTGGGCTGCTGGCTGGGGTGAAACCATGACAAACAGAAATTCCACCTGTATAAAAAATTCCTGACTTAAAAGACCAATGCAACCCACATGATGTCCTCCTCAAATCTCTGCTTCATTTTATCATTCCATTGGCAGCAGAAATATTTAATACAGAAGCAATAGTACTCTGTTTCTTTTCCTCCCTGTAAGTATTTACATGAAGGTTGTGAAGACGTTCTAAAAATCCCAGTTTAATTCCTAGCACTATATAGGAAAGACATTCTCTCCATTTTCACTTTCAGGAAAAGTAGCCAGAATTTATGAGGACAGTGGTTCAACAATGACAAATGAGTAACATTCAAGATGAAATAACTTGGGATGCAAAGCATCTGTTAGTCATCACAAGCTGAAAGGATTCATCTCTAACTTGCTAACACATCAAATCAAGCTTCATTCAGTGCCACTCCAAGGAAAAATAATGCAGTAGGAGCCATTCTAAGAGGATATAACTCCAAACTAGGAGGATGAGTCCTGCCTCCAACACTTCCAGTTTTTCTGTTAGCATGGAATGTTTTTTCCCTGGGCAGCACTGCCAGGCACCATTTTTAAAAAAATACAAGAGAAAGACTTCCATGAGTGAGGTTTATCAATTTTGTTAAGCTTCTAGGGATTATAACTGGTTTGACCATTAAAATTTCCTACTCAATCAATACTTGGACAATGGAGGAATGTCAGTAAAGCAAACCTACCTACACTTTTCACTAGAAGACCAGCATATTAAAAAGCATGCGTGAAGAATCTCAAGAATTTCAAGAAACAAGGGAATATTTTCAAAGGACATTCGGTATTTCAACAGCAAAAAATCAAACAGAAAGCTCAGGGAAGGTAAGGGCAGAGAGAAAACCCATTATTACTAGGTTTAAGTTTTCAGCCAGGCTCAGAGAGAACAAAAAGTTGTATTTACTAAATTAAACCCTGAAACTATTTGCTTAAACAGATGTATGAAATGTTCTTCACAGCAAAAAAGGTACTTACATCATCCCAGGTCCAGCATTTTTCATTGGCAGTAATGCCAGTCTCTCGGTAATATTCTTCCAATGGTGGCTCCAGGAGAATCACATCAAATTTGGACTTCAGTTCCCTAATATCAAAGGCTTCCAAGTCTGCTTGCAAATACCTGTTTAAACAGAAGATGCCAGACTGCTTGGACAAGGTGCAACAGTGGCCTGGGAACCACAGAGCACTTCTGTGCAGCCAGTTAAGAGCAGGGTCTCCTGGGTGGGTTGTACATCTCAAATGCTCTAAATCCAGAGATGAATTACACATCCTCACTTAATTGAGGCTGGATGCTATTGCATTGTATTTTTTAAATAGTCTTAATAGACAGTTTTTAGGATTCTAACTTAGCAAGCAGAAAACAGATGCCCACCCAGACTGTACAACAATACCTAGCTCACTGCACTTTCTGTACACCCGTGGACTACAACAGAAGGAAACATAAACATTTAAGAAGCAAACACTCACCCCCTGGCTAATTAGGAAAGTGGCATATTTTTAGAATTATTCCAAAGATTCTAAATACCAGAAACACTGTTACTCTGTATATAGTATAAATGTATTTCTCTATTCCTGTACCAAGCAAAATTGCCCCCCCAACACTGATTTTATTAAATACACGCTCACACACACAACTCTCCTCCACACCTGCACACCACTCACTGCTCTATCACTACCAAAAAATTACACTGCCTTCCCTAAATTCCTTTAACCTCAAGAAAGCTGATCAGCAGACCACCACCTTCCCCTTCTCAAAAACTGTGTGGAAGAGATGATTACACCCTATGTGTACTTGGTGTTGTCAGAAGGCAGCATTTGATTACTGTTTTTCCCCTTCTTGTACTTTATGACCAAGAATGCCAAAACACACCCAGCTTAAAATAGCAGGTTGAGTTCAGCAGTTTGCACTCAGTTGTTCAGACAACTATTTCATGGGCTTTTCTGTGACTATCATTAAATAAAGTGGGTTTTTGTGGTACAGATTAAGACTACTGCACATGACAAGCATTAGGTTAAGTTCAGAGATGTTTGAATCCCTGGAGTAACACACTGCACACCGAGGCTGTGTGACAGCAAAAGCTCTGAGGTAATTCAAAGGCCATAAGGACAAATGACTTCCACTCAGCCTAAACACTTTTGTCTTCAACTCCAAAGTAACATGTGATTGATGGATACTAAGGTAATAGCTGAGCACTATACAAAAAACAGCTGGTACAAGAAAAACTAAGGTTATATTAAGAGGCCAGTTTTTAAAAGCTGTTCTTGTTATCATAAACCACATGATAACATGAGATTTACCATCACATGATATTCTTTTAGTTCCCATATTAAAGCCTGCAGCCAAATCAGTTGACAATTTGGTCTTAAAAAAAAAGCAAAGCTTCAGATACCAGAAATAATTACATGCTGGAAAGAAAATGTAGTTTACACACTATATTAAACATCTAAATTAAACTAACAAAACCAGAGTGATCTTAATTCTTCTATGCTACAATTAATTTGTATACACAAACAGAAAGAGAAAATGTAAATTCTAAGCAGGTGCTGAAGATAGAGATTTGCAAAGCAGACAGCTAACTTCAAACAGGTCTGGAGAAGAAAGGCATTTTCCACAAGAACACTTACATGGGAGGAGTGTTAGATTTAGATATCAGCTCATCCTTCAATCTGATGAGCTCTCTAAGTTTTGGATATTCTTCAAACCTATCTGCTAAGCCTAAGAAGAAGAAAACATGAAGTTAACAACTACTTAACAGAGTAAATCTGTATCAATTAAGCATTGTCCAGTATTCTGAATAGGTCTAAATGTTAATACTTAGCCTCATTTTAATTTTTCTTAGAACAAATCAAACCCTTTAAAGCAGCTTTTTGTTTAGCACTTGACAAAAGCCTCCTGATCTTACCCAGCTAATGAGGGCTGTTACTGATGCACTGTCTATGCTCTGATCTTCTCTAGAGCACTACAGTGGATCAGGAGTTCATAACTCCAGTTACCAGAAGGAAACCACCTTTCATTTAAACTAGAAGTGCCAGGATGATGCAAGAAGTTATTTTGGTTTTCCCCAATCCATAAATTTATACTGAGATCTAATTAACATTCATTTACAGCATACTCTGTGTAATCTTTGATGACTGTTTCCAAGGTGGCCCCTGGGGTGTGGCTGGTTCCCTGAGGTAACCCTTACACTGAGAGTTGGTGCTGTGGGGTCAGTCATGAGGATCTGAACACATGTTCCTACATTTAGCTTTATGATGTCAATTTCCCAACCTTTCATGTGCACAGAATACAAAGGAGAGAACCCTAATTAGATCTTCAGCAGCAAATGTTGTAAAAAGGAAAACACACTTTGAAGTATATTTTGTTCTCCCTTAGAGACAATGGGTTTGCTATTGCCAGCAGCAGGTTCAGCACAAACCAACAAGGGGCCATTCCTGCTTCCCAGGCAGTATCAGTTCAACTTTAGTAGGACTTACTTAAAAGGCTTTATGTTCATTTAAAAGTACAACTTGAAATGGTATTAATCAACTGGAGAAAAAAACCTCACCCAAACCCACAAACCCTTCATCTCTCTCGTTTTAAATCAAGCTTCTTAAGTCCCAGTCCTAGGATTGCAATGATAAAAGCAAAGTTCTCAGTACCTAACCTCTACTACTCGTGCATAAAACACCCAGAAGTTATTTTCATCCTTTTCCTTAACTATGTAACAGATTAAAACTACTACTGTGTTCTCCTGATTTCCACTACTGTGTTCTCCTGATTTCCACCACTGTACTGCTTCCAGCCACTGTGAGTCCAGTACCCCTGGGCAGCAGAGACAGAAGCCAGTTATCAGCAGCTAAGCAATAGATGTAAAAGAATTTTCCATCAAAAAAACCCCAGACTAACCAAACCCAGACCCACAGGTCTCTCCCTCTGTTCCAACAGCAACATCAAAAAGATACAGCTGGGTGTTGTGGAACCCCTTCTTTTCCTTTGGGCCATGTCCAATGACATGCAGCATCTCAGCAGAGTTTTGATCATGGTGTAGAAAATGTGTGCTCACCAACGTGCAGCCTGCCACAGCTCAGCCCTGTTAAAGGCTCTGGCCCAGCTGCTGCTGCTGTGTTCATCTCCACATCAACACCTGCAGGAGCATTTGTCCTGTCCCTTCCCCATTCCTTACACAGCACAGAAGCCATGGCACACAACAGGGGCTGCTATTTCTCCACACTCATTTCCAAGAACAGTGTAGAACTGCCTCAAGTACATAAATGGGAAGCCCAAGTGCTCTTGAGATAAAGATAGAATTGAATCAAAACAGCCCATTTTTCTTAAAAACCATCCAGATGTGTTTCACAGAAACATTCACAAAATATAGAGAAGAAGAAACTAAAAGCCTCTGGAGGCAAACCAAACCTCTCTGGGCTGCCATCTACAAACACAACCCACTTGCCCTGGCAATCTTACACTTGATAAAATACAGAGAACTGTTGCATAAAACTGCACAGGGAGATGTCCTGCTTCTTTTAAAAACCAAATGCCAGGCACCTATTCTGGGAAACAGGATCAAACTGTGCCTTAATTTTAGCAAGTTTGAATTCAGGCCCAATGTAGCATCATTTCAGTAGCAAGTTCAGATACGTCTGGATACCTGTAAACTTGAAAAACAACATCCTCTAAACTTGGGCATTCTAACGAGCTCTCAGCAGTTACCTAATTTAGCTGGGAAACATTACCCATATTGCTTCCTGACTTAAATGTCAGTGTTTTCCATGCTTTATATGTTTAAGAGGCAATACAGCCCAGTACACAGGTGAACTGTAAACTTCCAAAGGTTTCAAGATCTGCTTATTAAACGCATATGCTTTATGGAATCAAAAGAGTTTAGCTTGGAAAAAAAATCGTCCTGATGAAATATTTTCAAGTAAAACCAAGGGTAAGAGCAGCCTTGGTAATAAGGACCTCCTAAGTAATTGAAAATAAAACCACTCATATAGATGTCTATTCTGATACGTATGCACACTGAGACAAAAAACTAGGAAGTGTTTGTGTACCTGCACTTCCCAGAAACTGGAAGGAATTAAAGAAGGGGAAGAAAAAGAAGTGCAATTGAATAAAATGAGTCATCCTCAGTTACTGGCTGTGACATACCAACGTCTCTGATGAAGTTCTGGGGTCTGTGTCCTGTATCCACAAAGTGCTGGCAGTAATCATTGTGTGGATTTAAGCTCTGAGTGCCCTGGAGAACAGGAAGAAGTTCAGTGAGAGCAACAGGAGACAACTGCACATACACGGACACGCTGTATGTGTTAGTCTGATACATGAGAAAGGAGCAGATTATCTTTTCAACATGGCTCTACAAGTTCCACTGGTCAGACCATCCTTTTAGTTCTAAATCAGGTCCACCACTCCTGCAGCTCCTTGTGAGCTGCCTCAGAACAATGCAGACACCAGTTAAGGACACACCTTTCACAGGAACCTTCCCTACTTGTGAGTTCCAGGCCACTACTTCAGCCTTTAAAGCTGTATTTCAGATCCCATCAGCTGCAGAAACAGTTTAACACAACTAGGCCAGCTTTGACTACACTTGCAATTGCAAAAGCAGCTTACCTTAAGAAAGGTACTGGAATCTTTGTAAATCTCTTCTTCATAGGGCAGGTTCTCTTCATCTTGCTGCAGCTCTACTTCATCCTTGGAAATAAAGCAGGTATTACAAGTGTGCATACGAGATTGTGCTGTTTCTGTCCTTTCCTTAAGAAGCAGAATCATAACGAGAAGTGGGCTGTCTACAAACAGCAGATCCAGCTCCAGTGCTGGAGGGGAAAAAAATTACCTATTCCCCAGAAAGTCCTCTCCTCACCAACCAGGAAAGTGTTACTGGGAAAGGCCTCTGAAAGAAGAATAAAATAAGAACCCCTTCATTTCCAGCCCCTGACAGTGCTTTACAAGGTGTAGAACTTTTAATTTTTGTCCCATAAAACTTTCACTTATTGGACTGAATCAAAGTATGTATTTTGTTGAAGTTCTTCTGCAGCAGAACCCCTGAGCATTTATATCCCCACAATCATCTCTTAATTTTCCAGCCTTAGCAAAGTCCACACTTGGCAGAAACAGCTCATGGTACATGTCAGTATTTCACTTGGACTGTCCTTAAATGTAACTTTACCATTCCTATTCTATAGCCCCAAAATTTACATTGAAAATGTCTAGAGAGCCACCAACTGTTCATTCAACAGATTTCTGGGATTCAGAGATCTCTTACACCGATGTACTCTGAACATCCAATACAGAACTCAGAGAGAATAGAAACTCAAGAGAGACTCACTTCTTCACATCACTTTCTGCCTTCCCACTGATGCTGGATCAACCCAGCATACAGATTTATAAAATAAAGAACTACTAATCAATATCATCTACCATATTATTACAGCTGTATTTATCCTATGCTACATAAGCTGAGTGCAGAATAAAAAATTAAGTGTCGTCCCTCCCAATTTTGATCCCTCTAACTGTCGAAATCTTTAAGTAAGCTTCTGCTATTTCCAAAGTGGAGCTTTGAACCAGCTCCTGAATGCCTGATGTGGTAAATAGGTCACAGCTTCCCCGTCCCTATTCAGGTGGTGAACTTAAGAGATACACAGCAGTCTTTTTGCTTGTCTGTTTAACCAGATCAAAAAAAGGTTACTATCAAAAACAGCAAGTGTTTGCAAGGAAAAGAAATGTACAGACAAGCAGCAGCAAGTGTTATTCAGGCCAAAAAACAGCTGAAAGCTTGATTTTTACTAAAAACTGCTTATGCCATCATAAGTTACACCTGTTTCCCTCTTCCATCCTTCTCTAACTCTTGGCCTTCTGATGATAAGCCCCAGTTAGACACCTGAGTCACCCCAGTTCGCTTTATGCCTTCGTAAGTGATTTAATTTAAAAGTCCTGTGGCCACAAACAAAAGCCCACACCACCAACTTTCAAAGGGCAAGGACACAGCCACAGCGGAGACAGAATGACACTGGCAATAACACAAGATACGAGGTTCTTGTACATTAATTATCCGTGTTTTCCAAAGCATCTGGTATTAAGCTGCTGAGTTAGGGAAACAGAAACTACCCACAATATTCAAACATAGTTTATTTCTAATGACTGGAGATACATGTAATTCATGATTCAACCAAGGAAGCTTTTTTCAGCCTCCACAACAATGGCATGGAAGCATCCCAAGCTCGCAGGCCTCTGCTTGCAGAAACAAAGCAGAACAGGGCTGTCTCAAATTAGGCTGGCAGACAGCAAAATAGAACCACAAGTGGTTTTGTACTCCACACAAAGTGAAAATTCCACAAACCAGACACTCACACAGGTTCCAACAATGGAGTCAAATCACCTGGGGAAGGTGAGGGGTGGAACATCACTCACAGCTCCCAGAGGGTGGTGAAAAGCCTGGCAGTGGCAGCAGACACTCTAATCCCATTATCTGTCACTTCCAAATACACACCAGGGAGCTCAGCTAACCCTGGGACAACTGGTACAGTTCCCCAAGACCAAGAATATTTTAGGAGCTCTCCAGAACCACAGCTCAACTTTCTGACTTTCAAATATTCATTATAGATTTTTCCAACAGTGCATCTCTTCCCTATCACCCATCCCCAAAGGCTGGCAATGCAGAGCCAGGCTCCAAGACTGGAGTCCAGATGCCAGTGGGAGCTTAACAAGCAGCGCTGCTGCCCTTTGTTCTCACATCAGCCTGAGCCTTATGAAGAACCAACACTATAAATTTACATTTATTCTGAAGAAAAACCAAAAATAGACCCACAAAAAAACAACCAAACAAAACCCCACAAAAATTAAAACACATTGCCTTTCTTCTTTTTTTTTTTTCATCAGATGTTCCTACATGGCTGAGAAGAGTAAAATACTTCATCTTTTATCTCAAAAACTGCTCTCATACAGGTTTGAGGGTACATTCATTTCCACCAAGTCTGAAGCTAGGGCAAAAAAAAATTTTAAATCATTGCAGAAGATTTACCTGATCCCATCACACAGAACCCAGCACTGCAAGTTAGGGATATAGAGACAAGTCACTTGGCATCAGAAATACCTCTGATTTTCTGAACAAAACAGTCACACTTGCAAGATTTGCCCACAACAGTACTAGTTAAGTCTATTACTGCTTTTGTCTAAGTTGCATTAAACACAATACAATAGGGCTTGACACCTTAAGGATTCAGATTTTTGTACGAGCTCGTATTACAAGATTAAATTTAAGCAGGCTCAGAGTGCTCAGGAAAAAGTTACATAAATGCAGATGGAATTTTACTGTTCTTATCTCCTTGCCAATAGGGCATTAGCAATGCCTGCAGGAAACAGCTGATGGCTCCCCTATAGATGTTCTGCTCTGGGGTTTCAAGTTTCTTAAGTCTGTTCATCTGCTCAACTAAATTCTATCTGAGCTACTGTTATTAAAACATTCTTCCATTTCAACAATATAGAAGAAGTCTGGCCACTTGCAAGGGGTTACAGCCCACCTCAGGTTAAGTATTCTCCACACTGATTAGGAAAATCTTAATTATAAGATTCATGTACTTTGCCAACCCAAGTGACTTATCCATATATACTTTATAGGTAATTAAAATTTAGTTCTTTAACCATGTACTTGGTGAAGAAGTAAAATAAATTGATAACAACCTTCTACCCAATGGTGACTTAATTTCTTTACTAAACAGGATGTACAGACTGACACTTATGTTAAAAATAATGTCTGGCCCTTTACAGAGAGACTTTCAAAATCAGTCATCAAAAACCATCTTGTCATACATTAACTTTTTGGTTTACTAAGATAAAAGACAGACATTATTACAGAAAGATTTACAAACCTGAATATAAATGTAACACGATGAAGACTTCCTATTTCAAAAATTACTATTTTTAGGCATTCAAGAGAACAGCAGACACTGCACTATTTCATAAATACACTGACATTGATTCTATTTAACCACAGAAGCAAGGTTACTTGAACATGGAAAAAAGGGACAAGGAGGACATACACTGCAACCAGATCCCAAAGCAAATCAGAAAGACAGCTGTATCATAATCATGCCTTTGTTTAACCTCTTTCTACCTCTCATCTTGGCCAAAACACCACATTAGGAGAAAGCTGTCAAATAGCTTTGGGATGAGCACTTTAAAAATGAAGGGCATGAGAGTTTGACAAGCACTCACTCCATGACCATGGAGGCATTTTGGTTTGGTTTTTTTTAACCCAGCTCTTCTTGGACATTTTGGACACTTAACACCCCAAACCAAACCTCTTACTTCAATTCCCTTAGAATCCCTTGTTTCTTCCACTGCATTCCTTGGCACTGCACAGACAGGTCAGAAGCCAGAAGCCTCAGCCTCCCCTGTCTCATCCCATGGCCTGTGCCTCCTGCTAACTGCAAGCCTTCCTTTTGACACAACAAAATTCTGGACAAGATTCTTTTTGTGTAGCCAAGCACACACACGTTACCACTTCTTCCCACAGCCAGCCACGGCTCAGTGCTGTTCCCTGTGGGCACTAACACCTAAGGCTGCCCCCTCCTAGGAGCAGCACTAATTAAGCCTCCACACATTGGGGTATGGTGTGTGTACAGCTCAATGCACCTACATCACACCTGAGGTGAACCACGTAGCATCTGTGTCCTCTCTGCTACATTTCTGCAGTGGAAGGCATCAAAGGAGATAACATTGTGGAACACACGTATTAAAGGATCTATACACATCACAGCCCATTTATTTTTATATACACACGTATTTTCTAGGTATCTCAGGGACACAACACCAGAGAA
This sequence comes from Aleadryas rufinucha, assembly GCA_013397815.1. NCBI lineage: Eukaryota > Metazoa > Chordata > Aves > Passeriformes > Aleadryas > Aleadryas rufinucha. The sequence goes on along the minus strand of VZTH01017182.1, from coordinate 332,643 downwards.
AGTAACTTTTTCCTCTTTTTCTTACCTTATATTCTTCAATCTCCTCCTCATCAGCTTCTCCCTCATCTGGATATTTACGTTTTGCATTTGGCGCAGAAGTATCATAAGCAGCCCTATGAAGAGTCAAAAATCCTCACATGAAAGTTTCTGTCTCCAAAGAAAATTGTTCCGGAATCTTTGATAATCTGCCCTGACGGCATGTTACAAGTTTGAAACTATTTCAAAACACCATACACGAGAAGCTGCTTCTCTCTCAGTGTATTTGAGATCAGCACAACTTATTAAACACAGAACTCTTGAAAAGAGTCATTCCCTTCCCTTTCTCATTTTTCTGCTCTCAAAAGTACAGCTTATTTTAACCAAAGTGGTACATCTACAGAATTAACCTCGTCCCCTTCCATTTCTCCTTTTTCTGTTCTAAAAGGCACAGCTTGTTTTACTCCAGAGCAGTTTCTCTGCAAAATGAAGCCTGTTCACACACATGTGAGAACTGATAAGCAGTAGCTGCTCTGTCCTACACACATCCGTAGTTCCATGAGAACTTTTAAACTAAACTGCCGTGAACTGCGCTGAGCAAAAGCATGACGGCTCTGGGGCAGCACAGATGGCCCATTCTAAATTCAGATCTCGCTTTTCCTACACAGTACGTTTTTAACACCAGAAACAAAAGTCAGCCTGCATTGCCAAGCTGTTATTGAAGGGTATAACTCGGCCCTACTCGCCTTAGTCAAGGCTCTGATTTGAGTAACTGTTGCGTTTTCTTTCACCGAGTGCAATCCCATCGCATTTCCTGGGCCTGTACTGCTATCGACCCCACGGTTCCGCCCAGCCCCCGCCCGCCGATACCGACCTGCAGGTCTCCCTGGTTTCCGCGATCTCCCGCTGCTCATCCTTGCTGTTGAGCACGGCGCCGATGCTGTCCGCGTTCTCGGCCCCCAGCTGCCCAGCGGGAAACACAAAGTCACGCCGCGGCCACCGCGCTCCCGCCCCGCGGGCCGCGCCAGGCCCTCGCCCCCGCAGCGCCCCGCTCCCTGCGGATGTTCCGGGCCGTACCTGCTGCGCCAGGAGCTGCCGGCGGAGCTTCTGCCGCTCGCGGATCTCCTGCAGGCGGCTGTTCATGGCCCGCACCGGCCCCGCGCCGCCGCGCTCCCGCCGCCGCCGCCGTCACTTCCCGCCCTCGCGTCACTTCCGTGCCGCGCAATTCCCGCAGGGAAAGCTCGGTGCCGGACACAGCGCCCGTTTCCGTGGGATGCGGGCGTTGTTCGAGTGTAGATGTAAAGTTCACCTGCTCTCAGCCGCTGCCGTGCACGGTCCATCCCTGAGGCGACATCCGGCTCAGGCCGTGTCGCAGCTGTGACCGTTTAAGCACCCGGTCGGTTTTTCTAAAGCGCATCCTTTATACCAATGCCAGTATCCAGTGTGGTTATTTGTAGGTTAACCTTCAAGTTTTGCTTTCATCCTCTGATCCTTTAGAAAGTTCCGCTGTGAGGCAGCTTTGTCTTTCCCGCTTCCTCCTTTCTCCCCTCTCCTACGTACTGTCCGTCTGGGAATGTATCTAATCCGTATTTCATGCTGACTTTCTGAGAGCTATTCAGAATGCAACAAGAATGAAGATGGAAATAAAGGCCTGCAATAAACGCCAGTCCCTACTGCCTCACAAAAGGAAACTTAACATAAGAATAAAGAAACATTACAAATTATCCCGCAGTTGTAATTAATGCTGATGTTTACTCTCCTGACACGGACCAATTCTCCCCGTAATTGGCAGACCCAACGATGTAGCCAGCAAGAGCTGAGAGGTGACACTCAGCTCCCTGCTACGCAGAGCAGGCTGTTTCTCTGCTGGTTTCTGAGTGCCAGACACAGACACAGGCACACTGTGGTGATACAAGATGTTACTCTCCTTTTTTTGAATGTGGTATATATTGTGTACATGTCAATGACATTATGCGGGTCACACGGTCACACTGAAAACTGAGAAAGATGCATGAAGAGAAGGAAATGAAAGAAGTGCAGACTAATACGAAAAGAAACCATTTCCAGCTCCTCACATTTCTCAGTGATAGAATATCCTAGAAATATGATGGAGCTTTTGAAATGTTAAAACCCTAAAATACCAAAAGTTGTTTATTTATCTCCTTTGGGAATACATTACTAGTTATAGTGTCCTATCTATGGAAACGTTATGGGAAAAAAAATGCTCAGTAGCTGTCTCATGCTACTGTACACTGCTTTGATATTGTTGGCTGTAATGAATACAGTAGAAGTCTCTGCACAGTAACAAAATCACTTCCTCCTGGATGTGATCTGATGAGGTTTGTGGGAGCCTGCACTCCATTTTTAGAACTGGTTGCTAAGATGAGCTGATCTTTACAAACATTAATGGCTATGAAGATGTTCTGCTGGATACATGCACTGTTTCAAACCAAAGAAGTTGTATTTCTGCAGAATGCTCCATGCCTTTCTTCTTCTCTGTGCATGCTGTGGTTACAGCTCTCTGAGCCTTGTATCCAGCCTGTGTTTCTGTTAAGGCAAGTATCAGACCAAATTCTTGCTGGTCTAGTGGTGACTAATGAGTCTGTGGAACTGCCATCAACTCTGATCCGTTATTCAGATTTTTTTCCTTCATATTTATGAAGCCAATTGTTTCCTCAGCCTGTTTTTATTTAACTGATTATCCCTGAGTACATTACCTTTCACTTTACTGACATGCATTCAATCTTTTTAATTGTTTCTATTGTTGAGATAATTCTGAATTCAAATCCTGCCCTCCAGCCTACTTGTATCTATACTTCCAATGTCATGTGGTTGTGCAATAAGCAGACATTCTCTGCTGCTTTTATTTATCTGTTTATGGCATTATCAAGTATTTATAAAACACTAACAAATAATGACACCATTTCACATCCATTTGGGAATTGTGTTACACTGACATTTATTCAAGTCTAGACTACTCCATTTACCAAAAAGCTGCTACTTATTTTGTGTTGGTAGAAATGACTGAAAAAGTTACACTGAATTAGGCCCAAACTCCTTAATTTAGCACTACTCTCTCACTTTAATTGCTCTTCACATAACAAAACTCAAACTACATTGTGGCCTATCAGATGCTAAATAAATGCATAAATTAAAAACATCAAATGGACCAAAGAGATGAAATGAGAAAGAAGTTTATCTCTTAACTCAAAACAGATGAGTAGAAAAACAAAATATAAAAATATTTTATAATAGAAAAACAGATGTTAGCATGGACCAACATCACACCCTTCTTATTTCATGTCCCTTTTCCCCATGCTTTCAGTGAAGTACCTACATTTAGGTACCTACATCTACCTCTGTAGGTACTTGTAGAAGTACCTACATCTACCTCTTCAGAAATATCTTTATCAATTGTTAGCTCAATTTTGGAGCCTATTTTGAACAAGTGACAGTATCCCAACCCTCAGTGACCATGGCTGCGCTTGCTTTTCTACCTCTGCCTTAGGCTCTGTCCCCACCAGAAGGCAAATGTGACTTAATGACCGTATTGCAAAAACACCACACCCATGAACCTGTACAAACTCACTGCAGCAGCTGCACTTCTGTTTAAAAATCTACTGGAAGTAACTAAGTAGCAGCAGAGTCTCTCTTAGGTGAGTACTGCTTGTCCTCAATAAGCCCACAAGCATCCAAAGCCAAATATGAAGCCAAACCAGAGCCTTCATGAACACCCTGCCACAGGCTGTGGGTAATTTGCCCGGCATGTGCTGCGATTTCACACTTCATCTAGATCAAGTTGCATTGCCATTTGATCCAGCCCTGGACATGTCCTTTGTGATGGACATGAAGCCTTGATGTTGGAGCTGCTGCCTCTGCACCAACAAATCGTACCTGGATGTGACCATTGACAGGGATTTTCAAAGAGATTCTGTAACTCCTTTGCTTTTGAATGGCATCGTATTTCATTCTATTTTGTCTGCAAGAATAAGTGACTTGAACACAAAAGTTTAAAAAATGATAAAAATATTTCTAATTCCCCTACATGGAGTAACTTACTTAGTTTCTTAAATATCCTGAACTAAACACTGTTCTGGCTTCCTCAAGCAGTATCCAACATTGCTGGAAGAAAACCAGCAGGATTGGAGCAGAATTAGAGAAGCTTTTTGAACTGAACTTTGTTTTGCTGAAAAATGTGGATGGGTCAAGAGTGGATTTTAAGACCTTGCACTGGATTTGTTAAATTGCTGGGAATGAAAATTATTTCTGCTTTTAAAAATTCCTCTAATCAACATGTTTTGTTCTAGAAATGTCACAAACTGCCAAAATTAGAGTCTATATTCTTAATTCAAGATATTCTATTTACAGACTATTCAGACTTGACATTAAGATGCATTTCTTTATGAGAGGGTGGTCAAACACTGAGCAGGCTCCCTGGAGAGGTGCTCAATGCCCCAGGCAACCTGTCAGTGTTTTAGAGGTCTTTGGACAATGCCCTTAACAACAGCCTTTAACTTTTGCTCAGCCCTGACGTGGTGGGGCAGTGGGACCACATAATAGTGCTTTCTAGTTTATTCTATTCTATTCTACAAATTCAATGTGTTCATTTGTATTGCAAAAGCTAAGAGTTGGTCTTTTTACATTTCTGCCCCCAAGTCCCACTTAGTCTGGAGATCAGGCAATGCTGGCTTCTCACCACACTCAGAGAATGCTTTTCAACAGAAATGTCTGTGTATATGCCTTAAAACACAGCATGTGAAGAGAGAGTGGAGTGCAGCTTTATACTGTAGTGCATCTAGCCTTGTATTTACTCCTTAACACTGCCCCCTTAGTGAGGCAAGAGCAAATCTCTAGTAATTACACAATTCAGTGATGTTATTTGTTCTACCATTGAGCTGAATTTGATCCACTCAAGGGCAGCACAGCTCTAATGACATGACATCTCTTGGCTTTACTGTTACAAACCAAAGCATCAAAGAAGTGTGAATTTGTAATGCTTTGAATAAAAAAGGGCCATATTTCTATATGTCTCAGTGGTCACTGACTTACAGACTTAACTCTCCAAGCACTGAGATCAGAAAATATTATGAATCACTTTCCTGCTTCCCCTGTGTTTTTTAAACAAGATAATAAATTATACTACCAGTTTTATCTTACAGTCAGAATCTGTGTCACTGCTTGCAAAACAAACCCATTCATTTTTATGTTTAAATGTGGTACTTGTGCACATGTTCTGTGGTTGTAGCAGCCCTTGCCTCAGAGCTGGTTTGTTTGCACTGACTGGCAATAAAGGAGACTGATACTGTACACGATGTGACAGGATATGGCAGCTTTGCACACTGAAAACCTCCTGTGTCTGAAGTCTCTGTATTCCAGAAAACTCATCCTTATGTATCACCTGACATACTCAGTACTTTTATTTTCGGTATTATTTAATGTCTCCTGGCTTCCTCCATAGCTAAATAGATGGAGTATTTTGCACCAGCATGTTATTTACATAATTTTTTTTAAAATACAGCCCTGAATTTATTGTTTATCTTCTTGTTATTCCATAAGATGGCTTGTAGTTAAATCTCAGAGAAAGGAGTTATTCTGTTTTTCATTTTTCCTGGATCCTGGGAAATTCAGAGAGAAATTTAGGAAGAAAAACCTACATATACAGAAAAAAAAAAAGTGGACATATGGACTATGCATCATTGGAATAATTTCCCCAGGGAAGTGGTGGATTTCCCAACATTGGACACTTTTAAGGCTGCTGGGCCATCCTGTCTAGACTGTGCTTTTGCCAAGAAAGTTTGGACCAGATGATCCTTGAGGTCCCTTCCAACCTGGTGTTCTATGATCCTATGATGTAAATTGCAAGTCCACCTCCTACAGCTCCCAGTGCAAGTTATTTACTCGATTTCTAAGGGCTAAATGAAGGCTCTGCTGAAATAATGGCAACATTCTGAGACCTGGTTCCAAAATAGGATAATAATCATAAAAAAGCAAGGAGAGGTTTGAAATGTTAAAATTTTTAGAGTTAGCAGTACTTCTACTTAATACAACTGGACATTTGGTCTGGAAGGATTTAGTTTCCTACCATCAGGAGGTATTGTGTAAAATAACAGTGTTTAAAAGTCTAAAGTAAAAAAAAGTAGAGTGTACTGTAATATAGTGCTTATTTACAAAAATAAACTGTGCTAAAGAGATCAATATAAAACCAGAAGTAACTATGTTTTGTATAGCTATATCAACAGCAAAAATGTGTTGCTTTTCATAATCCAATGGGCTTCATTTTAATTTCACTTTTACTTGACATATCATTATGCCAGCCAAGATGGCTAAGTATGAAAACTGTAAGTTGGAACGTGTAATTCCACAGAGCCATTAGATTATCAAGGAAAGAGCTGTAGACAGGATCCCCACCTTATTTGTTTTAAAGTGTATGTGACTGCATTTCAAAATTTCAATTACATTGTTGAAAGGAGGCACAAACACCAAGTACATCTTCGTGCATCACTGTGTAGTAATCAATGTGAAATGGTTGCTCCAGCTCTGCATATATTTCTGAAAGCAAGCTAGGAAGTACTGGGATCTGTATGTTTTTAAATGGTACCAGTATGGGCAAAGTAAGGCTTGTATACATAATGCACAATATCTACTCACTAACATGAGAAGAGTCACTGGTTTCAATGAAATTATTAACCTATATAGCAAACAGAACATTGATTATAAACTCTCAGCAATATACTCCCCTGCTTAACAGTTAAACTTCTCAAATAACTGAAATTGCAAGTAAAACAAAAGATAATTTAAAATTAGTCCTCATGCTTTCAATACAAACCAATAAATCCCAGTCTCTTGGAGTCAAATAAGTATAAACTGGTTTTTTTAGCTTTCCCTTCACTAAGTATGAGAATATGTGTTCCTTTGAAAAAATAATTATATTCTTATCCAAAACTATTACTAATGATAAGAGAATGAAGCCTTTAGAATCCATTTCTCAGAAAACAAAAATATTTAAAATAGGTAGGATTTGATTTGGGTAATGTTGACCAAAGATCATTGTATATATGTAGCTGAGCACTAAAGTAATTCCTGCTTCCCTCTGAAACTGCAGAAAAAGTCTTCTTTACAGACTGTGTGTGTGCGTTGCTGATGGAGGCTGTGTAGCAAGCACTAGAAATGCCTCATTCCACTGCTGCTAATGGGAAGGCGGGACTTGGGTTAGGTGGAAGATGAAAACATAAACCAACCCTGCCTGCCTCATTTTCTGTGGTTTGGGATTTTCACTGCACCTACACTTCACAACAACAAAATGCAAAATTCTGAAATAGGTATTATTAAGAAATGTTTTCAGAAATTTATCTCTGAGCCAAGAGAAGACATATGCTACCATTCCAGACATAAATAATTGGAGGGAACTACCTGGATTGTTTGTGAGAGAAGGACTTATTTAAACAAGTACATTTCTAAAGCATTGTTTACCCCAGGGAACCTTCTACACATGAATGTCAGAGGAAATTGTAGAAGGTCATATATCTCAGCTCTGTGAACCAGTTGTCCTCAGTGACAGGGGATGTTTTGTATAAATAAGGCTTAATCCTGCTCTGTGGCACGCTTACCTAATGTTGACTCATTTGCAAGGGCCACCTTCTACATGAAAAAGAGTCCAAAATGTATGTTTTACAATGAAGAAAACATCATTTTTTTCCCCACATTTTGTCTCCCTTAAAGGACTGACTCACTTAGCAAATCCCACATACACTGAGGGTAGTCAGGTTTGGAATTGAAGTTCCATTTCTAAGCAAAACTCCATTAAGCCTGTCTGTTAACAACAGTAATTTTCTATTCCATTTCTTCAAAATAACCTCTTTGTCATATTCTTGCCTCTTTAAATCTGCTTATTTAAAGGCTGGCTACACAGCCTCCCCTTTCACCCAGTTAACAGACTGCAACATATGGGATGCTGCCTTTACCTCCCATTCCGAGCATCAGGAAATCAAGCAGCACCTCTGCTGTATTTACACAGCCAGGCTGGGGCTCTCCTGCTCTCACCCTCCAGTCTCACTCCCCACTCTGCCACATGGCACCGCACACTTGGGATCTGCTGAACGCTCCTTCTGCGAGAGGAACATAAGGAGTGCTTGGAGGTTGCTCATGGAAGCAATATCAAAGCAGGCTCACACCCCATGGCACTGGGAGTGCAGGAACAGGCCCGTATGTTGCACCAATTGCACGTTCCTGGGTGTTGCTGAAGTAGTAGCAACTCCATGGACACATCCTGTCTCTGGTGCTCCGAAGTGTCACACCCGGTACTCCTGTAACCTGCTTTACACATGCAACAGAAACTGCTCCCCAGTTTTGCAAGATCCACTTTACCTTTCAGTTTTAACTGCAGTTACTTCATCGTGTCTGTGGAACCCAGTGTTGAGCACATATGCACCTATGTATTGAACTCCTCCAGGAAATTAAGTTTCATATGGCCTTGTTCCAGGAAAACAGGTTTCTTATTCCCTTTCAATACGAACTCGGCTCCTTGTACAAGAAAGTACTTAACACTTTAAAAAAGCTTTTCCTGTGATCTCATTACTGTGCACACTGTGTTATGTGTTAATGGAAACCTCATCAATTACCGGCTGTTCAGCTACATCCTGTGTAATGCAGGGTCACCCTATAGAGCTTATATGGAATTACGGACAAAAGGCCTATTCTCTTCCACATAAGCACAAACCCAAATTAATTTTGAGTCAGACTTGGCAGCATTTCAAATATCTGCTGCCCATGTAGTTAAAAAGAATGACACTAATGAATAAAATTATTTTATAAGAGCGCTGACTTACATCCTAAAAATGTTGACTCATTTCGGCACCCACTCCATGGCTCATTTTGCACATGGAAGTCTCCTTTGTGTGAAGCCTTTCTTCCTCTCCTAGTCCTGACTTCAGCCTGGTGTTTGATCTCACCCAGTGCCCACTAAGTCATGTGGCTAAGTTTTTCCATTTATTCCAGCACTTGATCTATTTGCCCCAGTGTAGCTGATTATATGAAGAAAAAATACTACATTACTAGATAGATAGTATGAAAATAATTTCATTGTTGTGCCTGGCTGTTTGACTACATTTTCTCTGCTTTGTACTTCTTTCCTGGGGCAATTTCTCACATACCTCATTGCCTGAAGTCAGCCCTTGCTCTGAGCTGTCCCATCTGTGCTGCTGCTTGATGCTAACTGGGGCAGGAGGGAATGCAGGAGAGAATACCTTGGATAGGGCTATCAGTGGCAGTAAGACAGGACTGAGTCAGGCCTTCACTTGTCACCAGTATTTTAACTGAATTCCACCAACAGCTGGAAGTGCTCAGCTTTTCTAAAATCTCTGCTGACAGCACACTGCATGAGCGACTCAAAAATAAAGGTAAGCAGCTTTACTGAACACAGGAAGAGGCTAATCAGTGAATTTTCCTATTGACTCAAATGGCAGCAGAATTAGATTGATTCTCCAGCTGAATTTTAAATGCTGGGTATTAAACGCTTTTGCAATGCAGGACTACTATTTTTGCATGGTTAACCCACACATCAGATATTTTCACCTATTCACATGAATCACTCATTGAAAATTAGTCCTCTAATAACCTGTACCCTCACACAATGCAAAATCAGAGCCAGCCACAGGGAAGAACTATCAAGTGCTTTTAGAAAGCTATTAGGATGAAGGAAGCTCTTGACTAAGTTTCCTTTCAAGCCTTGCATATTATGAATAACCCACACTGCTCTGTATTATGTGAATATTTCCACTATTTCCAATTCTTAGATAACCTAAGGAATCTATGCACAGAAATATGAGGGAGCAGGGGGTGTTGGAGCGGTCAGATCCATTCATAACTATGAATTTTTTATTATTCTTTGTTTTACCAACGGTTTGGTGTTGGGACTGTCAAATACCAGTAGAGAAAAAAGCACTCAATGCTGAGGAATTGTACAGAAACTAAAACCTGTTCTGGCAGATGATCTCCTATGACTGCTCTCATGGAAGTTGCCAGTGCACAGCACAGATTTCCCAGCTTTGGTCATGAGTGTTGGTCTATTGGACTGCTGTCAAAACCTCTGTGCACGAGAGGTACAAGCTAAATACTGAGACTAAGTGTTGATACCCAAAGTGCAGAGGACATTCCTCTGCACTTTGGGTATCAACATCTAAGTATTGAAGCTGTTTTGCAGAAACCGTTGTTTTCCAGGTGTTTTTCACCTGGAGCCAGTTCACCCACTGTAATATCATTTTAATGGATTATCCTCCCTACCAATCTCGAAAGACCAAAACAAGCCTTTGCTTTCCTATAAAAATACAGGCCTTGTTAAACACAGATTATTGTCTTTAAATCCCTCAGTGCTGCTGCAGGAGTATAATTAACACAGTTTCCAAAGGTTTATTATTTTTCAGCATTTTTTGCCTTTTTTTCCTGAAAAGCTGGATGCTGTAATTTCAGAATCCAAGTTATATGCAATGCGCAGATTGATTTTGAGGTTTCCAAAGAGCTCCTTGCCTATCTTCCTAACTAAGAAAACATAATTTTTCTTCATTTTGCATTTGCAATCCAATTTGTGAATGAGTTTTCAACAGTTTTATACAGCAGAGAAAACACTTTTTAAGGCAACCAAATGCACTAAGAGCATTTCATATTTGGCATCTTTCTAAAGCTATATCAGAGTAACAAGCCTCTGTTTCCTTTTTCTAAATACGTGAAGTCCACCCTTAAAGTATAGTGCAGTTTCTTACTGTTATTTTAAGTGTGAGAGTCCATCTTAAGTCCAAAAGAATCGAGGTTCTCAAAAACACAGTCTATAACCATAACTCTTGCTTTGTCTTTGCTCTTTCCAATAACTTTTGAGTGGTTGTGACTATATGTGACAGAGGCAGAAGTCACAGAGATAATGAGCTTCCTACAAGTGTGATAAAAGCAGTCAAGCAGATCAGAGTGATTCTCTACATGGCACCTGTAAGTGCCAGAGCCGAAGGACAAACTGTGTGCATGTGCTCACGCTGTTCAAACACAGAGAAACCATATGGGGGAGACACTCCGAAATGCTCAAGCCAAGACAGAAGCTGCAAGCAAAGTGCAAAGCACACAGCCTGCAAAAAGCCTCCGTCAGCTCCAGGGCTCCTTAGAAGAGTGCCCCTCCTTTGTACAGTGAGTTTACTGTCAATGTCTTGAATGGACACCAGACCGAGTCCCTAATTTGTAAGTGGTAACAAAAGCATTATTTCCTGGAGCATTAACAGACCTCATATCGTAGGGAAAGCTCATTTATAATTAATAAACAAATGAAGGCTCATTCTCCTTAGAAGATCACATCAAAAAGAACAATCATGATAAAAACTACAATGTTCAGGAGTGAGTCTGTACATGTGGATCCTTCCATTAAACCTGAACCCTGTCTTGGGAGTGAATCATTATGACATTGCTTTTTCTTCTTGATGCTTCTTTTGGAATTCTAGTTACTTCCAAACCTTTTTCTCTGTGTAGCCTCCCCTCTTTTCCCCCACATCCTGCTGAGTACCATTTTGCAAGCTCAAGCACAAACACCTCTACCCTAGATAGGTACAGAAAGTTCACTGCAGAGCCCACACACCTTGGGGAGGCAAATGCAATCAGAATACATGAATAAGTGCCAGGCTGAGAGCTTTGCCTGAAGCACTTTGCAAGACTCATCATACTCATTTGTTCTCTTCCCCCTGTGCTGATCAGCAGAACCCTTTCTCTTCCAGGCTACGGAGGGTTGGAAAAAGAGCTTAGTTCAGGGAAAATGAAATATTGCTGGTACTTGATGCCAAAAAGTGTTTACTAGGCAATGAAGGAAACCTTAACCAGCTAGGCTGAGCATGCTTTTAACTGGTCCTTCTAAAGGATAAAAGCAACCAACTTGTCATGACAGAAACAGAATTTCAGACAATTTAAAAATGGCCATAATGAGTTGCTTTCAGGCTAATGTCTTGCATATATTCGAATACTTTGAAAACAAATTAAACTCTTGCCAGTCCTGATTTTTTTTTAAACAATGCATATACATATCCCCAGAAGAAATCTCAGCAAGAAAGAACAATCTGTGCATTTCTGTCCACAAAGAAGTGCAACAGACACTGCGATAGCATAGTTATCACGTTGCTGTAGAAACCTCAGCAGAGTATGCTTTAACTTTGTGAGTGATTAAAATACAAACTGTAATGCTGCAATAAAGAATTAACCACAGATGAGCAGAACTAAGATGAATACAGGGAATCCCAAATACTATGGGACCTGCTTTCCTTAGCACTGGAGCTCTTTTGTTCTTATAAATGAAAGTTTAAACTGGTAAAGTTGCATTTTGCACCTTTTCAACAGTTTGGAGGCTGCTAAAGGAAGGGCTCTGTTCACTGGATGTATGTGGGATTCTGCATGGAAAGCAGAAAGCAGCCTCTTTCTTTTAGACTTTTGTCTCAACAAAAGGTAGTGGAAATACTGATGTGCTCACTCAGAAACCAGATTAACATTTTCCAGACAAAAAAATTGGAGAGGAAAAAGGATTTATGGAGAGGTGAATCTACAGACTCATATTACAGACAAATTGCCAAATAAAGGGTATGTGCTCCATGAGGCAGAATTGGATCTCAAGAACGAATGGCATAGATTAAAAGCAGTGGTAAAGTAAAACATAGTAACTAACCCAAATTAACAACCAAACAATATGAGAAAAAGAAGCAGCAATAACTGACAGCCATCCCGGTGGGACAAGGAAATCAGAGATGATCAGGTCATGCAGACCTCTGCAGCGCTTGGAAATAAGCAGATTACTATTCAGAGCACATGGGGCTGGGATAATGCTAAACCCTCGAAGACATTTCACGGCGTTTGTTTCCAGCCCCTTTGTTTCCCGCTGACACGTCTGGGGATCTCTCCATCTCTGTGCCGCCCCAGCCGGCCCCGCGGGCCCGTTTTGTTCCTCTCGCCCCGAAGCTGCGCTCCCCAGGCCAGGCTCTGCCCGGGTTCCTTCTGCTCTTTGTGAGGCTATCAGAGGTCGGAGGAGCCACAAGCACGGGGCGAGGGCAGAGAAGGTGGCTGCCAGGGGAGCCCCAATGCGAGAGAGAAGTGGGGTGGGTGGGGTGAGCCTGCCAAGCTCGGCGGGACTTCGGGCAGCGCAGAACCCGGGGGGCGGCC
>VZTH01017182.1:196738-319341 GCA_013397815.1 Aleadryas rufinucha | reverse complement strand
GGGGCCCGGCGGAGCGCGGCCGCGCTGACTGCGAGCGAGGTAAGCGGGGAGGGGGCGAGCCCGGGGCGCGCGGTGGCGGCGGAGAGGAGCGGGAGAGGGCGCGGGGCTGCGGGACGCGGGGCGAGACAGACACTGAGACAGCCCTGGCCGGGCGGCGGCGTTCTCCCATCCCATACCCGGTTCCCCGTCGCTGGAGGGAACAGGGAACGAGGGGACGGACACCGTCTGCCAAAGTGACAGCCAGAGCTGTTCGCAGAGGGGACTTAAACTCGTGCATCAGTGGATGCAGCGGAAAGACGAAGGTCCCGCCTGGATTTTTTCCGCCGCTATTCTCTAACACTGGGTAGGTGAACCGCGTTTCAAAGCTGTGCCGTAAGCGTTCAGTAGGCTCAGTTTGCCAAGGCTGGCTGGCATTCCTTTTTTTGCAACCGGGTTCACTTCGCCGGGAAGCACTCGGTCTACAAAAGTGAAGTGGCACAAGGAGAAACAGAAGGATGCCTTGCTCCAAAGACGAACTGTTTACAGAGTATGTCTTTCTTTTACTGCCCACATCTTAGGATAATGGGGTTCACAAGTTAGTGCTGGTGCTCAGCAACATCCGTGAGCTGAGCCAAGAGACCTGAGCTCCCCTCACACACTCCCAGCTGAACTCCCACTGACTTCAGTGGAAGTTTTCAGTGTGTAAGGACTGAACAGCAATTTCAGCATTCAGCCCTTGATCAGCTTTACATTTCATCAGTGTTGGCATCAAATTTATTGATGTACAGTCTGGTTTCGAATGACTTCACATTTTCTCCTGCATTGCTCTGGTATTATCTCCTACCTAAATAAGATTTGTGTCCTATCTATAGCTGTACTAAACATGATCAAGTGTAATTGTTGAAATGAAAATGAAAATTCCCTGCTTTGTTGTCCTTCCTTTTACATCTTTTGTAATAGCACAAGGCCAGCAATGAAGTTGATCATTAATATTGTTTTGTTTGTCATGAAACCTGACTTTGGGTTGTGAGGTTGTTTTTTTTTTAATTAATTTACTTTCAGATGACTGAAAGGATTGCTATCTTTCTCTTCCAACAGTAGCCATAGAATAGAAGGTGTGTGAAAAAAAGAAAGCTAATTGGAACAACATGATAATTACACATATTGGTATAAAATACCACACGAAGAGGCTATGGAGGCACCAAGGTCCATATTGATCATTTACACATTAAAAAAATGCAGCTTCCAAAGCTGTGTTCCAAGTCAAATGTACTCCTTCAAGAAGACAAAATGATGTTATGCAGTACAGATGTTTCCCTGGAAAGAATACCAGTCAGCTGATGGCATGGAGGAGAAAACAGATAACTAGACACAAATGAAAAAAAACCCCAGAAGACTTCATGCCTTTTAACTCCTCTCACTTTTAGAAAGGGTACCACAGTTGCTTCTCTAATTTAGCCCAACATATTAATAGGGTTTTTTAGAATACTTCAGTCTGGTTCCCAGAATACTTTACGAGGACTTGGTCTAAAATAATATTGAAGAATACAGCAGTTTATTGCTAAGAACCCAATCTTGCACTTAGTAAAGTAAGTTTCAGAATCCTCTGTAAGTTCAGCACGAAGAGGATTTAAGCAAAAAACCACCAAAAATACTGCATGATTTGGGTTTAGCTGTGTTTCTTCAGCCTTTTCAGAATGCTGCTTTGTTCCCCCAGAAAAAGGAACTCCAGGTTGGTCCCTGCTGAGAGGGAGGACACAGCTACTGAACAATAGCCAGTACTTTCTAATGGACAGATCACCTGTTCCTGTTGGACTCGGTGGTGAACTCCAGTGGCATCACCAGGGCCAATGTCTGTCCAGAAGCCTCCATGGGGGCAATATGAAGCAATTAAAGTTTGTGAGATGGCTTAAGGTGGAACATGGACACAAATCAAACCATTTGCCCAGAAATAAACATTATTATAACATTCCCACTGAAGTATGTTCCTCTCTTACAAGAAGCAAAGAGATGCCAGTGAGGCAATGTCATGATGTGGTTCTAGTGAGAGAGGGACAGACTACTGAGAGAGAAACTCACTGCACCTCTTGCTTTAGTAGCTTGGCTAAGGAAGCCCATAACTCAGCCACAACCTGCCATAACTAAATACAATACCATATTCAAAGGCTTACTTGTAAATCTTTGGGTTTTTCTAGCTTAAATATTAAGACTTATATGCAAAGTTAATAGGCTAAACTTTGTGCATGCGTGTATATTAAACTGCTTTATATTTAAATAGTAACAATGAAAACTTTTTAAAAAGTGCCTTTGCAATTATACTGTATGGTACCAGTCTAAAATCAGTTTTATGATTTACAATAATATGTTCTGGTGTTTCGTTTCCTTCCTTTTAAAAATATCTGGGTAACATTACTTATTCATGCCTGGAAAGCAAGTAAACCAAATACAAATATATATAAATTATCTGATTAACCAAGGACATCACAGAGGACAATAAAGGAATATGAGAGTACTCTCTACACAGAGCCAGTATAAGTCCACCAGAATTTATTTTAGTTACTGCTAATATATTTATATATATATATATATATNNNNTTTTTTTTTTTTTTTTTTTTTTTGTTATTGCTAGTAACAACTTACCTGTAGTGTACTCAGGCTCCAAGAACAAGGCGTAGCTCAGTACCTGGAAGTCACACAATATTTGTGTGGCACATAGTTACAGCTTTCTGCACATGTTGTTCATGCTATGTTGTTACACATCTAATTTAAAGCACTTTGAGTCAAGTGGGTTAATTATTTTCTTTTCTATTACAAAGAGGAAACAAAGAAAATAGGGTAAGTGTCTGTGTCAGAGGTCAGTGGCAGAACTGGAAATAAAGTACACACCTTCAGAAAGGACTGACATTAGAACCTTTCCATTAAAATTGCTTTTATCACAAGGTGATTCTGCTAATGTCAGTCAAATAAAGCTTCACTAAACTTTTGTGAGAGAAGAATCAAGCCTCAGGCTCACAATCTAAACACTGGATTATTCTCCCTACCTGTTATACTATAGCCCAAGCAGTTGATGGAATGACTTTTGGGATTTGCGGTTTTTTAATAGCTTATGATTAGAACTTAAACATGAATGTCCATATTTTCCTTCTAAGCAGCAGCTCCTCTGGAACCATTCTTACCAGAGCTGCACAGGGTGAGACCCCTCATTTTCTCCAGCTCTGCCCACATAAGACAACTGCAGTCCTTCAGAGCCCATTACATTGCTCAGTTTCAGTTTAGTTTCTCAGAGCCTTAAAGCATTGATTGCTGACGTGATGGATCTCACTGCTGCAGAGCAACCAATGCAGCACATCACACAGTGTATACAGTATTTATGAAAGTGCTAATATAAGGATCCTTCAGTATGCAATACTGCTACTGATTCTCAAGATAGTTCTTAAAAAGTAGTTCTGATGAAGGCACCCTTTTTTCAAGGTTAAAATGCCAGGGGGAAATAATTATAACTTTAGACTAAGAGCAGTGCTCAGGACAGTGATAGACAACAGCATTCATTGATCACAGTGAGCACCATACATAATTTTGCTGAAGTCAACAGGATTCATTTCTTTGATTTTAGTCAGGCCTGATCCTGGAAGGGAAGGGAGGTTTCCATTGATTTGTACCAATGGTAGGTTTGACCTGTGCTACAGGTAGCTTTTTACAAGTACCTCATATAAGCCAGTGAATTAGTTTCATTCTGAAACTGGGATAGACTCTTTTCTATGTATTATGGATCATCCCCATGTCTTCTGAAATACTATGAGTTACAATGTGGTCCCATGGGATATACAGCATGTGTCAATGGGAGACAGACCCTCACACTTGGTGGCAATTTGGACTTACCTGATTGACTCCAAGGCAA
Organism: Aleadryas rufinucha; assembly: GCA_013397815.1. Classification (NCBI taxonomy): domain Eukaryota; kingdom Metazoa; phylum Chordata; class Aves; order Passeriformes; genus Aleadryas; species Aleadryas rufinucha. The sequence goes on along the minus strand of VZTH01017182.1, from coordinate 315,464 downwards.
CAGAGATGAATTATTAGTGCAGGGCCTTTCTGTAGCACTATCCCACATTGGAACACCTTGGAAATTAAGGCAGAAATAAAAAATATTTGTTGTTTTTACAGATTTCCAAAATTGAAATTACTTATTTTGCTTTGCTTTAAATCTGCCACTTCAGAGCACACAGCACCAGGGTGAAAGGCACAGGCAATTTTTCCTTCTGATTCCTCTTTACGCAACCTACATTTACAGCCAAATTGCAAACCTTTGGGCACAGGTGTTTACCAAGAAACTATGGCACACCTTTAGCCAATGCCATAAACCCCACTGCTGCAGTGCTTACACATACAGAAGTGGAAGTGATTCTCATTCTATTTGCATTCAGCCACACAGTAACAATGCTTGTTCCCAGTGAAACGTAAAAAATAAAACAGGGTTTGAAGTTACCCAGCATCTCCGCACATGAGAATGTATAGGAAAAGAGGCCAAGCACAACAGCACAACTCCTTTGAAGCTCTTCTGCTTTTTGGAGTTAATTAAAAGTTGGCTGTGGTTTTCCTCTCCCTGTTTTCCTGAGCGTCTCATCTTCAGCCTGGATGGCAGGTGTTCTGGAGCAAGTCTCAGCAGCACCCACTGGATACCCTTACTTCCTTGCATTTGCAAGTATAACTTAATCTCCTTTCAACAGTGATAGAAGATAGGAAAGACTCTGACTTGGGCAGATACCAGGACAACTAAAATTACCAGACTGTATGTAAACAACAGGAACTGACCGTCAGTAACCTCAGCTAGAACACAATTACAATAAATGCATACATACTTTTAGAGTGTTTATAAATGCAGGAGTTTCTGTCAAGACAGCAGATTGTAGTTTTTAATAAAGGGCTGAATTAAGCCTGTCCTAAGACCACAGTATGTGTCTAGAGCTGTCTCATAGGCCTGCTTTGTGTCCCGTGCCCTTGTTTCTAACTATTGTGGGTCAGGCCAGCTCTTCTCACCCTCCCTCTTCCTGACCAGTGCTGAGGAGGGCAGGGCCATGGGCAGGATCCTGGTGCTCCTGTTCCCTGTAGTTGAGCTTTGTGTTGAGGCAGTGCAGGTTTGATAAGCACTTTAAGCAGAGGTCTGACACTGTGTTGAGCTGGCGGAGAGCAGAAAGAGCAGACACTACTGCTTTAGCTCTACTCCCAACAGGATTAGTTTTCTCCAGCAACTAAAAGAGCTGAAAAATTATAGCTAAAAAAGATGAGATGCTGCTATACCTATGACTCCAGGAACCCAGAGCCTCCAGTGCATACACTTAATTCAGAGCTGTTTTCTAAGAGGGGATGCAGAGTCTGTTCTTCAGAGTTGTTGTGCACTAGGGGCAGCACAGAGGAAGCCCCTCAGACACGTGTTGGGGTGCTTGAGGTGTTACAATGGAACAGCAGTAGACTTGACCAGTGAAAATAAGAATTAACCTGTATGCTTACAGTCATGCTAAATATTAGGTTTCTTGCTGTCTATGAAGCGAGAAAGTGTTTCCTGGTAATTTTACAATGTAAACACTGACTATCTTGCAATTAAAATACTAACACATAAAGTTGGTACTACAGCATAAACACACACGATGGCAGATCATGCTGTTATCATGCAATTCCCTAGGATCAGTTTACACAGGAAACACAGAGCTGTGTTTCGTTATGAAGTAAGAATTTTATATACTGGAAAGAAAAACTAAGCTACTGTAAAGAAAGCCTTGATGTTAAGGTTCTGTTCTGTGAGGTATCACCACTGTAGCTAATGTATCTCTTGATCTGGTAATATAATTACCAGGTGTCTGAATACCGCAGCCTTTTGAGTAAACAACAGAGAAATAATTTTCTCATTAGTGCCCTTTGATTTGTTTGCTACATAATTATGACTTGGTCATATGGTAGATGTTGATACCTACTTCAAAGTGCATATACCATATATTTGGTCACCTCTACTAAATGGCAGGTTTAATATTACCTACATGTAAAAGTAGGCTTTCTTTTTATTTCTTTCTCTATTAACTTATCAGGTGAAAATCAAGAATATTTAAAATTTGTTACAGAATTACCTTTAACAATCCTCTTGTGTGTTTTGCTGTGTGTACATGACTAAGTTCTTCCACTGCTGTCATTGGGCAATGTGTAAATACAGAAAGAGGAGTGAGCTAAATTCTGCCATGGAGACCTTAGAAGAGAATTTTATTCTTCAAGTACTCCCTTATACAAATATTTGAATAGAAACATTGTGTTATGTGTACTCAGGAAACACTGTATTGATTTCAGTAGGTGTCATGCAGCACTGTAAGCATTCATGCACTAAAATAAACTTATTTTTGGAGATGACATCTTCAAACTTGCTTTCTGGTATGTCAGGAATCACTTTGCTATGACTGCAGTTGATGTTTCAAGTGAAAATAATAGTCTATACAAAAGTCTGGTGAAGAGCAGAAATAAACACAATTCCAGACTCTGTCTGCGACACATACAGAAAACACAAAGAAAAAAATGATAAAGACAGATAAATGATGTGCAACATGTCTGCAGTATAGTTATATTTGACTCAGTACTAATCCTCTCCTAGGAATGACAGCTCACTCTGTAACATGAGTTGAATAAATGTTGTTTGTAATTTACTGCACAGTAAGTTACTGCTGAGAAAGTAAATAGGAGGCAAAAAGGAACACGCCAAACCAAACACGAGGTTAATTAATTCCTTGAGTTATTTGGCAGTTGTTCGGCTTCATGGTTTTATAAAATACACTGAACTACACCCAGGACAGAAGCTGAGAAGAAAAGGTGGATCTACCTATTATTATTATTATTATTTACACAAAGATGAACACATATACAATGAAAAGCAGGCACAAACACTGACTATTTTCATCCCATTGCTAAAGCCCCTGCAAACTGGGAGATGGTGTAGCTTCTAAGTAGATCACAGAACAGAGGCAGATGGATTAACTGGGATTTCAGGCAATACGAATTCACACAGCTGGGCTATCTTTGATAATTTACAGGAATGTTTCTTGTTGAATTACTGCTCTGTCATGATTCTCTTCTGTTTCTGTGTAGTTATCCTTATGACCAGCTTTTTCCTACCTTTGCCAGTGGCACATTGCTACCATCAACACCAGATGCATCTGACATCTCAAGTAAAACTACTGTAATACAAAAATGCAAAATCTGCTAATTTTCTTGGATTTCCGTGCTCTGTAGCTCTCAAGAAGCACTTTTTTTCTCCCCACTTCTTTTAGACAATTCCTTATGGTTTTTAGCTTGCTTTGTTTGAGAATTTGGTAAAGACCTCTCATGAATTAACAGAACTACATCCAGTGTTTTTCTGTCTGAGAAAAGTATGAACAAAAGCATTCTTTGGCTAAAATGAACTGCTGTCATCTATGACATGCATAATGTAACACGGGTCAGAGCAAAAGCTATGCAATCCATGTGGTTATTTTCTGATTCCCTTAAGGTTAATGGAATTTTGTGAAGGATAAAAGTATAGCATTTTTAAAATATATATATATATATATATATATATATACACTACATATATATATTACATACATATATACGTTTTGCTCATTTGAGTAGAGGAAATCGCACTGAAATAATTATGAGTCTGTAAATACTTTGTTAGATCTTTAACTAGGTTGTAGCATCAGAAGGATCAGAAATACGATGTAGTTTCAGAATGAGGAGCAAAATGCTTTCCTCATGTAAAAAAAAAAGGTTCTCTCAATTTGTAAATCACTGTATGAGAGTGTTAGATGTGCCAGAGTATTTCTTGGAAACAGCTTACTAATCCATGAAATAGGAACTCAGGGAAAATGAGGTTCAGTGTCTTGTGTGTGGGATGCATTAACTGAGCAAGAGTATCTTGGAGGTGTAATAGTTTTATTTTTAATTTTTGTTAACTAGGGTCAGTGAGACTCCGGGGAGGCAAGAATGAGTTTGAAGGTACAGTGGAGGTTTATTTGAATGGAATCTGGGGAACAATCTGTGGGAGCCATTGGGACAATAATGATGCGACAGTTGTATGTCGACAGCTTGCACTTGGGTAAGTTTCAGTCTGAGTAAAAATCAGTCAACTCATTTTAATGATGTTTGGACATCATTAATGTAATGACCAAGGACAATCTATTTTGTAAATCCTGCGGGCTTTTTGTAATTGATGATTGCTTTTTCTGTTTGAAAGTGTTTGAATGCTGAAGTTGTTCTTCCCAGAATATTCTGCTTGCTTCAGCCACATTACACTTCAAAGAGGATATCAGTATTTCCTCAGAAAACCGCATATGGGATGTGGACAGGAGCAGACCATGGCAAATGCTTTGCTTTCAAAGTGAAATGTGTGAACAGGTCAGCAAGCTCAGGGCAAACACAAACTGCTGTACTGGACATCTGGGAGATGTCCACAAGGACAGAATTACATGGTGCAGTCCTGATCTCACACATCTAAGTGTCAATTAAGAACAGCTCCAGTGAGGTTATTGAATCTCTAACAATGTAAATGTGGCCGGGATTAGACTCTACATGGGTTCCTAATCATAGGAAAATTCCTGATTCTCAGGAGCAAGGGGTTATCCTAGTAATCACCCATTCAAGCATGCCAAATAACACCTGGAATTCATCCTAAGTTTTTGGCAAATGGCAACATTTTAGAGCTATAGCCATACTGGACAGGTTGAAAGTCCCTGTACCGTCCTTGTTGACCACCACTTCCCACTGCTGCCAGAATGGAGTTAATCAACAGCACCCTTTAGCATAATTTGGCTGGCTTTATTGCCTTTCTAAAATTTCTTTCACTCACATACCAAAGCAGTGGTTTTGCTTGCTACAAGCAGTATGGGGCCTTTATAGCAGACTTGCACTGTGACATTCCTAATGATTATTCCACTTTCTAAGACTGCTAGCCAGAACTAAATCTGAGCTGGTTTATAATGCTCAATACTAATCTGGACACACCATGCCAACTTATAAAAATATGAGGATTAGATGAGATAAAAGTTCAGCCATCTGGAGGCTGTGATTTTGCTTATGACTTCAGCTGTCTACGTGCAGTGTCTCCTTCCCTCATTTTCATCTAAGTCCTATCTGCTTTCCATACCCTGAACACTTCAGCTGAACGAGGCCGCTGTTGGCAGAAGTAGTTCAGCGATACAGGTGAGTGGTTTGGTCTTTTCAAAAGAAATGGCTCAAAGCTGAAGCCAGGCCAAAAAAATCCCAAGCAAACAGTAGCTGAAAGTTTGAGTGATCTGGAATGTTTGGCAGAAATTTGGATCTCTGTACCACCAGGTGAACTCACGAGGCATTACTGGTGCTTTGCAGGTGCTCCATCTCTCTATTCCTTTGATATCACCATATCTGGGCTTTGTTTTAAATTTGTCCAGCTTCACAAGGTAGAAAAGATGGCTCTGTAAATGTTGCTGTAGATTCAGCATGAGAAGGAAAGGGAGCTGATTGTAAAGTGTTCTGGGTGGATGGGAATGGCTAAATAGAGAAAAATGGATGGGTGCCTGATGTAATGGAGTGTGAGGCGGTTTCACTGTCCCATCATCACAGCCACAATACATGGCATTGATGGGCAAAGCATGGTACATCTTCATGGAGTAAAGGACACAGTAAAGGAGAAAGGCCTGGTGGCATTACCCCTGCTGGAACTGTAACTGCAGTGGGCTGGTGCTGTAGGTTCACCTACAGACTGTGGATTTTGTGTTGATTTTTGTAGTTAAGAACTGGGAGAGCAGGAACGTAGCTGGCTCTGCAGCAACACAGTCATTGTACTAAAATATCCCACAACAAAATGGTGAGAACTGGGTCACATCTGTTACTTTTCTTTGTGCAGAAGACAATGCTGAACTGTATGAAAATGTGATGAATTTACACTACTGAAGAAAGCCCTTTCTTTTCTACTCCAAGATTTATATATGAGAAAATGTTCCCACTTCCCTTCCTCCCACTCTGATGCCCTATCCTGATTATTCTTACAGGGAAAAAGGTACAGCAAAATACATCCCCTTTTCTGGACTAGGCCTTATTCCTGTTTTCTGGAGTGAAGTGCGTTGTCGTGGTGATGAAGAAAATATACTGTTATGTGAAAAGGACACCTGGCAGGATGGGACATGTCCTCAAAAAATGGCAGCTGCTGTCACATGTAGCTCCTCCCTGGGTAAAAACAATACATATGGTTTTCCTAAGTCCTTATTTTATGTAAGCGGAAGTAGTAATAATTACTCATTCTTAAATTAGAAAAAATGTTAAGATTTCTTGGAACAGATTATACAGATTGAATCACTGCATCATTAACTGCTTCAAATACCTCAAGCAGCACCTAGCTTAACACCTTTTTACCTTTCCATAATCAACAAACAAATTGTTTCTTTCAGATGTCGGTTGTGAGAAAGAGTAAAGTAGCAAGAATCTCTGGCTGTAAAATGAGGGTTGTTTCCCCACATTTTTTTTTAATGTCAAAATTATATTATTAGGAAAACAAATATCATTAATGTTTTTAAGATAGGTGATATTATTTTAATCAACATGTTAACTAAATGAGCAGGCATGCCATCAGATTCAAGATAGTGCTGCCTCAAGGAGGGCTGGGCTGGCAGTGCTGGGGAGCTGGCAATGCCAATCCCTTCAGCTGAAACCAAAACGTGTGGCTGTAGCCAGTTCTGTGCTGCCTTTCTTCTCCTACTCATGTTTCTATCCAAAGAAGGCAGGTGCACTTTTGTCCTAAAGCTCTATTATTAATGAGCAATATTTTGATAAATGGCTTTTAAAAGAGCATTTTGGTCTTAGAAAAATATTGAGTAGAGGGAAGAGAGAATCTTTTCAAGCCAGGAGACAAATTGAAGAACCAAAGCAAGAGAGTTTTGCCTAAAGAAACTGAAAACTATAAATGTTTTCATATTTTGCAAGTTCTATTGCAACTATCCTTTAAAAATATTTACAACTCCTCCCCCCCATTTTATATCAGTGAAACACTAACATGAAATTGGAAAACTGACGTCAGTATTGTTTTGGGGTTTTTTTTATAACCCAGATTTAGATTAAATAGTAGCATTAATTGGTTGGAAAGTTACACAAAAATTACTCAAATTTAAATCAGTTGGATGCTAGATATGATGAAACTTTAAAATAACCTTGTTCACATTAGAGAAATTATGGGGTTTTATATGGCTTTAAACTGTTTCCATTATTAAAGTTTTGTTCAGCAGTGAGGCTTTCAAGACAGTTTCTTGGTGCACCAGAAGAGAGCTACTGATTTTAAAAGACTAGAAGCAGGAAGGGAACAATACTTGCACAATCCAAGTGAGACTTCACAGAGATTTCACTGCTCTGCCTGCATTTTCTAACAGAATGAGAAAACAGGAGGATGAATTTCTATTTCTGTGTCTATGACATAATTTTTGCCTCTTACATCAGATTTTACCCAGTTGTGCTCTCACTGGTAGAAACGCAGCTCTGCTGACTGATTCAGTATTTGGTCTTACAGCACTGTGTGTCTGTGAATGCTCTGACACTCAGGTCATTCAACATCAGTATGGTCACTTGTATGTGTAAGATTTTTCAGCTAGTGAGAGTGGAGCATAAGGGAACTCATTTCTGAGTTTACCTTCAGGTTTTCCACCTAACTAGAAAAAAAATGTGGTTCTTGAGTGATGTCAGAGAAACCATTAAGCCATCTTCCTCTTTCTTTACTATCAGAATGCTATTTTAGGAAGTGAATGACCTGTTCTATATCCTGTGTTTGCTCACAGCCCCTGTGTTCGCTCCGATCCGTCTGGCTGGGGGGAGCAATGCCCACGAAGGAAGAGTGGAAGTCTACCATGGTGGCCAGTGGGGCACAGTCTGTGATGACCAGTGGGATGATGCAGATGCTGAAGTTGTCTGTCGGCAGCTTGGCCTTGGGTTTGTTTTTCTACATGTTTGTTATTCCAGCAGCAAAGCAGGAGAGTTACCAGACACACAGCTGAAGCTAGGAGAAGCATAATTGTCAAAAAAAATGCTCCTTTAAAGTCGTACTGACACTTTGGAGCAGTAACTGAGTTTGTTTACAGAAGGTTCAGGTACAGTGACGTTACTTTCAATTCCCTGGAACCAGTTTTCAATGTCATATGATAAGGCCAATTTTGTCTGTCTGCACAGATAAAGAATGTCTCAGAATAAATGTTTACTTGGTAGTGAAAACTCACTCCAACTTCTGTAAAGTTTCAATCAAAACCTGTAGGTGAAGAAAAGGAATTTGCTTTGACTGTTCAAATCCTTACAATCCATTTTACTGCAGAGTCTGACAGCCTCCCTGCTTTGGCACAAAAGCTCTGCTTTGTCAGGAAGGATATGTTTTCTGGCATGCCTGTGAGAATCTCTCTAGATTTGTTTAAATCACAAGTCTCTGAAGATTGTCAGTTTGCATATACTGAGGTAGAGATCTTTTTGAAGTTTTGATAGTTAAGCTTGTCAGTGATTCTATCTGAACTAAGCATGGTCCGAAATACAGCAGCAGAACAGGATTTTCTTGCTTCCCTTCACTTTAACAGCCGGGGGTGATTTTGATACCACACAGAAGAGAAGTATTCAGTATTTGTGGAAAGATGCTGCAGAGGTGAGGGACTAAGAGGAGAACTGCTGGATCAGAGAGGAAGGAGATGAGGACAATTGGGATGGAAGGCCAGAGGGGTTGAAGAGGGAAAGAACTAGGAGCAAGAAGCAGAGAAGATGCTAGGTTGTATCCCATGCAGGAGGAGGGGATTATGTCCGAGAGACACTGGATGAGAACTCAGCAGGTAAAATGCAGAGGAGACTGGAACAGAGCTGTTCAACCTTGCTGGGACCATGATGAATTAAAAGAAGTGGTATTGAAGGCAGCAGGTTCTGTGGCATTAGTGGGTGGTCCCCAGAGTGTACCTATTTTGTACCTGAGGCCTTGGGCTGCCCTTGCCACCCAAATTAGCTCAGAAGGATGAGAACCGTGGAGTAGTTAAAAAGCTTGTAGATCTATTGCTGAGCCAACATGGGAACCAACATACTTCCCTGACATCAAATTTTTATTTTTCCCCAGCTTATTTTATGTTGTATTTCTATATTCCTGCACATTTTCAATTGGGAATACCTAATGGAAAGTCTATCTTCTTGCCAGCTTTTCTTGCTTTTGAATTGGGCTGCTATTGATAAGTTTGGGGAGTTACTAAGCTCTGCTTTGCATTTCTGTATACTAATGACAAGTGTAATGCTCTTAGCCTGCCTCCTTACTGATGACACTAAAACTTTTTATTACTTATATTTAATCATCACAAACTGCAGTTCTGTGATGCTTCTAATTTGATTCGTTTTTCTGAGTAAATAAATTGTATTAAGATGGTGCTAAAGCTGCTAAGTCTTTTTGAAATATGTCTAGAGATTTACAGAATTTCTCAAGTAAGCAAGATGTTACAACAAACATGCTAATTAATATGAAGTGAAATCTTACCAACAGTGGCAGTAGACCAGTTCTGAAGTACTAAAAATAACCTAAATTTGCATACTGTTAATCCATCTGGAAACATGCCAGAAACTGTGCAAGTAAAGCTTCTCAGTAAGTGGCTTCCCACACCCCTACAACTTTTCTGTAGCACTCCTACAAAACTCCAGAATATGAATCCACCATTAATAAGTGGAAAATAATGATAACTTCTTTTATTATTTGGTTTCCTAAATAATTTTTGCTTGACACGAATTCCCCTGGTTACAACGATGAGATATGTTGTCTCTGCCTTAGTGCAGCTCCAGAGACTCTTACTGGAGTATGGTATAAATTGTTTTCAGCATTCAGAGTAGTCCATCATTATCTCTTTGATTTCAGACAGCTGCTTAATGAGTAAGAATTTTTTTCCTTAATATTTTCTATAAATTTCTGCCAGCACTTTTATCAGATACACTGGAAAAAGAAGACGCTTTTTTAGTTAATTTAAATTAATGCTTTAGATAGGTAAATCATTACAGTCAGAAATTTCAATCTTGCCATTTCAAACTAGAGTGAATATATGACCAGAAAAACTAATGAGTGGAAAGAAACCAAACCATGGCAAACATTTACATAGGAAAGACGTGGTATTTTAAATAAAATTGGAAAAATCCTGATAGATGATAAAGGATTAAACACTGCATAATTTCTGTAATTCTAAAACAATGCAGTGTTTTCAATCAATGTATTTTTCTATGCTCAAAATCCTCTCTGCTGACAGAGAATACACCCATACAAGGCTAGCCATTGGTGTGCCTCCTGTTCTTATTTCTATTGCTCATTGGTGCTATGACATTGTCAAGTCACTTAAGATCTCTTTGCTGTGGCTTTTACATCACTAAATGGGGAACAATCACTTCTATCTGCCTCCTGTGGGTATTTGAGATCTGATTCATGTGCTTTGAGGACAACAGGTGAAAGTCACTGTAGAACTACATACTGGATTATTTTTACTACATGTAGACATGAAATGAATATTAAAATTAGAATCCTCATAGCCAAGCTGTACATTTATAATCTCTCCTAGGAAAGTTTTGCTTAAAAGTCAAAAGACACAGAAAAGGAAAATCTTCAGCTCGCTTGCTCCTGACTGGGTGTTCCTTGCATTTCCACAGGGGTGTTGCCAAGGCGTGGAGCCAGGCTTACTTTGGAGAAGGCTCCGGCCCCGTGCTGCTGGATGAAGTGCGGTGCACGGGAAATGAACTCTCGATAGAACAGTGCCCAAAAAGCTCCTGGCGAGAACACAACTGTGGCCACAAAGAAGATGCTGGCGTTTCCTGCACACCCCTCACAGGTACTTCAGTCATCAGTCATCACACAGAAAACAGGGACAAAGGCAGAGCTCACAGCTCTGGAAAGAGAACTTTTAAAGTTTGCAGAGGCACGAAACCCGGAGCGGATGCAGTAAACGCAATGTTACTGATTTTGCTTTAGAACAATAATTAGATCTAAGAAACGCTGATCCCTGGTTTTGTTTGCCCTTGTCACCGGCACAGATGGTGCACTGAGACTCACCAGTGGGAAGGGCAGTCACGAGGGCCGCCTGGAGGTCTATCACACGGGGCAGTGGGGCACGGTCTGCGACGATGGCTGGACGGAGCTGAACACGCAGGTGGTTTGCCGGCAGCTGGGATTTAAGTAAGATTACTCGATATTGGATATCTGACTCTGAGACTTGACCATGATGACAAACAGTTACACGAACCCTACATGGACCCTGTTTTAAGAGTCTGTTTTTTTAATATTAGCTGAGTGCTTCATAGAAACTACCACATTAAAATCCATTAAAGCCTGCTTCCCTCAGTCTCACAGGAGTTTTTAGGCCTTAGTTTAGGTAGAAAAACCTTCAACAAATGTGATTTAACAGCCTTTATTCACCGAATTCCTTCCAATTCTCTTTTTTGCTGAGATCAATGCCATGTGCTATAGAGAAAAACTGATTTTGACTTCTGTTTTGCCTATAGAAGTTCGATTCTTCTAAATCTTTGCTTGTTGTACAGTCATTATTAATGACAGACATTTTCAAGGTGCAAGCCCTTCTGTTCTACCTCAGAAAATCCCACAGCCTGGCCCTCCAACAGTTATGTATTGAAAAGCATATTTTAGAAAAATTCCATTAGTTTCATGCATTCACTCTTCCCTACTTTCCCTACTGACTATGGCTACAAAGATACACTCTCAGTTGGTAACTGTTGTCTTGCCTTCAAACTCTAACAGCTGACATTCAAAAAAGGATTTTGTCTCATCTTCTCCAGAGTGTGACATTTAAATGTATATATAATACTAAGAACATACTTAAAGCCTCAAAGTCATTGAGGCAGCCATATGCTCGGTTGAAGAGCGGCCTTAATCAAAGGTATTACATTCTTAAGTTTGTATTAATGTAACAGTAATTCCTTAAAAAAACCCCATTACTGAAGAGGCAGCATATGGTGCTCTCATTGAATTTAATGCTAACTGAACCTGCTAACTGAGAATACTTGAGAAACCTTTATTTCCTCAGGAATAACCACTTTCCTTTCTAATGCTTAAGCATCACGTGTCCTCTGATCACTGTGGATCAAAATGTACCTCGGTGTTGTGCAGGTATGGGAAAAGTGCAGGTATGGAAAAAGAGAGCTACGGAGAAGGAAGCTCTGGGCCCATCTGGTTGGATGATGTGATCTGCTCCGGGAAGGAGACAAACCTTCTGCAGTGCTCCCGGAGGGAGTGGGGAAAGCACGACTGCAACCATCAGGAGGATGTCAGACTCATCTGCCACCCAGAAAATGACAGCCACAAGTTCTCATTTGGTAAGGAAGCTCTTTGCTAAAGTCACAGTGTGAGTATTGCTGTGGATACAGATCCAACCGAAGTACAAGATACTTAAGGATTCTCAAAATCCTTATATTTGTCAGATGGGTGCAAGGAAGGAACAGGAAGGGAAGAAAACCGTACTTTTCTACTGAAATTATAGGAAGTAATCAAGTTTTGTTTAGAGGAATGTAAGCATCCAGAACATTAAAGTTCAACCCGGATTTGCAAGGTAACAATGTCACATTCCAGAGATGCCGTTCTCTCAGTCTCCACCAGATTTTGGACCTATTCAGCATTTCCTGATGGTGTACCCAATTTTACTCAGCACTTCTCAACCTCCAAGTAACTCTCTCATGGTGTCAAATGCTGGAGATATACCTGAGCACTGAGGAATATAAATCAGTAGTACATCTTCCTATGGCTTTGCATTCAGACAGTCCAAAACAAGGGATATGGAGAAGATGGGAAGTTCAGAGATAGCAAGAAGGAAGGGTGAGAAGCACGAAATGATTTCTATGTTACTATTGCCTATCATTTATATTGTGCCTGGGTGACTGGGCCCCACTTGCTGCCCAGGACAGAATGATACTACACACACTGATAAAAGAGTCAGTTCCAATGCCAAAAGCCTACAAACTTGTTTGAAAATGAAGAGAGAAAAAGACTGATAAGAAATGATAGAAAAATACCAATTACACAGTGAAATTATAGAACCAAATAGAAACAACTAAATTCCAAAAATTCCTAACTCCACGTGTAGATAATTAAACAATAATTCTGGCTATGAGATACGCACAGTACAAACTACAGGGGAACAATGGGTTACACAGCAATTCTGAGAAAGTTTCCATTTTACAATTTGCTATACAAAGTGTGTACCTTGTCAGTATGCAGCCTTTTAGAAAACTGCTGCCAATGCCATTTAGCTTACCCAAGAATATTCCAGTTGAATTTCAAATGAGTATTATATGCCTGTTTCCTGGAAATCACAGACTGAAGGTTTATCCCATGAACTACAACATGGATTTACTGCACAATGTTGCTACTTGTTATAACAACACTCAGCACTTTCACATGCACTTTTTGAGTCTCTCCCTCTTTAGAGGCTTTTTCTATATAGCCCTCTCACCATCCAATGAATGTTTTATGTTGCAGCACATGTATCAAATCCTATTTGGTAGAAAGAATTTTCTGAAACCAAAAATAACAGGAATTCAAACCATGACTGCTGTCTTTACAGATGCAAACCATCTGTGCCACTTTGCTCAAATTCCTATAAAATATAATCTCTGCTGAAGGAGTCTGGTTCAGTTAAATACATCCATATGGTAGCATTCACACATCCCCACTACCAGAATGCTGTATTAATTTTGTGCTCATAAATATATATTTTTTTTCTAAACCACAAGAAGATGAGATAACAATAAAATATTATTAGTATTCCATGCCTCTATCTGGTTAATAGAAGTATAATTCCCACCAAAGTTGCATTCTTCCAGAACACACCAGTTCAACAAGAAAATAAAACAGGTTATCTGACATTTCCTAGAAGATTTGTGATTGGAAAGTGGACAAAGACTGTTGTTACCATTTACTTCCCAGCATTTGAAAAAGCATTTTTTTCCCTGTAAGGGTAAATTCAGTGGAAAAAGATGAGAAATTAGTAGATGATATGACTTAAGGAAACACAGATACTAAGGAACACTAAAAAGGAGATAGAATACACTACAATAATGACACTTGTTCAGTAAGATCATGACAGCAGAGCTAAACAGAAACAATGTGCTTTAAATTCAGAAGCAAACAGACTTGGATTTTATCTTCAAATATTTCCCTATTCATTTAATGACTTAGGCCAAATTTAACTAGCATTGACCAGATCCCTGTTTGGTATACAAAAGTTATTCATATCCTAAACTAAACTGAATTAAAATATCAAATGCAAATATCTCAATATACTGCTTTGTTTAAGAATGCAATTAAGTAATTCCTCATCCTCACATATTTAGAAAAGATTAGGAACAGATTAGAAGAATGAGGAAGATTCTTTTCCATTATTCTAAAAAGCAACTCTCATGAGTATATTAAAGATTATGAAGTATGCCATACAAAAAGATTTAGGTGATTCTCCAAGGCCAGAGGAATTCATAACTGTTTTAAGGGTATTTGTGTTGCTTGCAGGCTATAGAGGAATTTTAGAGTAAGTGAGAATTAAGTACGTACTTTGCCTAATGGGTCAATATTTAACTACAGGCCAAGCACTGCAGACTAAGTCTCAACTAAGTCTGACTAATCCACATGAGTGAGATTTCATATTATGAACATATCTGAATAAACAATCAATTTAAATAGATGAGAAAAATAATCAGACATTAGAATAACATGCTGCAGAACAACGTGCATAGTGGTAAGGAATAGCTGAGTTCAACACAATGCTGCACTTCTTTTGCTGAGACAATGGTAAGGAGGAGCAGCAGCAACCAGTTTGAGAATGGGTTTATGGGCTGAGATACAGTTAAATTCACCCATAAAGTTTCTGTAAGAAAAACCTGCCCAGCTTGTATGGGTATGGTATCAAAGGTATCTCAGGTGTGTTCTACCTTTTTGTGGAGAATTGTGGTCAATTTCTGAGCTATGTCACATATTTGTATGGAATGAAGGAGCCAGCTGAACTCTGAAGAGCAAAGTACAGTAGTATTTAGTGTTTGTCTTGTAATTTGTACAAACTGCTTCCTTTTGCCAGCCAGGAAAAATATGACTACTTTAACCACTGATAATAGGCTTGTTGAACATAAATATCAGTTGTATTGAATATAATGAAAATAACTTAAAGTACCAGTTCTTGCTTCTGTTGCTGTGAACTGACAGCAGTAATTTATTCCCAGGTCCTCCCATCAGGCTGATGGATGGTGAGAATAAGAAAGAAGGACGTGTGGAGATTTTTATCAATGGCCAGTGGGGCACAATTTGTGATGATGGATGGTCTGATAAGGATGCAGCTGTAGTCTGCCGACAGCTTGGCTACAAGTAAGAAAACTCATTAAGCTGTTTCTCAAGTTGTATTTCCTGTATCTAAAAATCTTAAGTTTCTGCAACCAAATACCACAAACATGTCCAATAAGATAATATATGTCTTTTAAAACTTGTCAGTTTGGCATTCTTTTAGAAAAGTGTATTCCTACTATTAGTATGAAAAGTAGTAAGGCTATGTCTTCAAAAGGAATATTCATTAAGTAGCATAACTGGGAATGGGGATGTTAATATTCAGAAGTGTGTCATGGTCTGACTGGCAACAGAAATGCAAGTTAATGCTAGTTATTAAATATTTTTCATTAGGAGTTAAACATTGCAAATTATTAATCTGTTAATTAAATACAAAATTTTAGTTGTCATATTTGTTTCAAAAACAGGTCAGTGTCTACTGCCCATATGATGACTGCAAATTCAGATGCAGGCACACCAGCTACTGAATTCCTAGTTTAATGGAGTTTTTTCCTTCATTTACTGATTTGGCTAGATTTGATGTAGCTCGAAGATCTGATGAAACTGTTACACAAGGGATTATGGCTCCAGTCTGCATGACAGTAATTTGAATAAGCTTCATTTAATACAGGAATAGACCTGACAGAACAAACCCACCCTCTAATTAAAACCACTGCAATATATGTGTCACTTTTGAAAGAAATCACTTAATCAGGTTTACATCACTCATCAGCATTTTTTTTCTGGATACCCAAGAGCAGCAAAAATGTAACAACTATAGGGCAGATATATAAATAGCAGTACTAATAAGACTTGAAAAATATCCAGAACGCTAGTGAAATACAACAGGAAATTAGTGAAATGTCTTCTCCAAGGGTATCTATAAAGAAATTTGAGCTGAAGAAGTACAAATTATATTAACTGTTTGTTGTATCTAACAATGTGAAGTTTGTCCAACCAAATATCATCAGATTATGTCTGAACACACAATATACACCTTCTAAAAACTGCCTGGTATTCATTCGCTGCCTATTTAAAAGCAGTACTAGACTATGACTTCAAAACTGCAAAACTTGACTTACAAGTCAAGATATCACTCTTTAAAGTTACCTAACTTGGAAATTCTAGGATAGGTGTCCATCTACCCTAATCTACTGGATTTCCTCATTAACAGTATCATGAATAATGATAATAGTGCACCTGAAAAGCTCAGCGTGTTATTGTGCATGGCCCTTTGTGTGAGAGAAGTGAGAGGAAGAGACCTGAAGCCACTTCTCTCTCTAGGGACAGACCTGAGCAGGCAAAAAGGTTGTTTCTCTGACAATTATCAGTGCATAAACAGCTGGCTTGGAAAGCAGCAATCAAGGGACACGTGTTTGTTAGGGGTGGACTAAAGCCGACTGTAAGAGCACATTCCAGCATGTAACAAACACACAGACATAACATTTGTACCTTCAGAGATCTCCCAATTATACGAAATAATTTTCTCTATTAAGCTGCACTCCTTGCTCAAGAACACCATGACTTTTACATTTGTTTCCTGACAGATGTTCTTCAGTGGGGGTTGGTTTGGGTTATCTGTGGTGCAGTTGGTTGGTTGGTTGGGTCTGAACACCCTTCATTCCCATTATCAGCAAACTAAGAGATTATGGATGCACAGTAAGAGATAGAGTGCTTTCATATAAAGGTAGGAAGAAGGAGGTAGTGCCCCTATCAAGTAACTGGTAAGATTCTGCAGAGACAATTCTGTACTAAACTGCAATAAATACTTCTCTGGGGAAGGATAACAATACTGTGGTGATTCACAACAAAGTAGTTTTCAATATCCCGAGGAACTTTAGAACAATGCCCTAAAGCAGAAACTTTGTTATCTGACATAGAGATACCAAAACCAGGTAAGAATTTACAATGAGTGCCTGTACTGTGTCACTGTGTTGTAACAGCAAACATGAACACAGGAGCTGCCCACTGGTATCAGAGAGTTTGACTTCTTTTTTTGTGGTTATCTGTAATCAAGAGTATCCCTCACAAAAGAAAAACATTTGGAGCAAGAAGAGTCACATTACTTGGGACTGACAAGTCAAATCATAATAAACTCATTAGGCAGAGATTGTCCTACACCAGTTCCAAAGGCAGTTAAGGCTTTGGATTATCTGGCAAATACCTCCTAACCATGCAAATTGAAAATGTGTAAGGACAGCTGACCTTGTGGTATCATCTCTTGTGTAGTTTTTTATGAGCTTCTCTTTCCTGGCTTTTTACAATTCATGCATTCTAACCAATGTTTCCTACTTGGAAATCCTGCCCGCCTACCCTTCAGTACATAGTAAAAAACTCCCACAGGCAAATCTATCCATGTGCAAGTTTCAAAAGGGAGGAACCTCATATATTTTACTTTCATGTTTCAATTATATGGATGTGGCAATCGAGAGCTGGTTCAGTTTGAGCCAGACACACTTCTACTATGAGGAAGCTTTGAAAATGGTTTGACAAATCAGGATTCCTCCCCAACAGACCAAACCCAGCTCAGGAACGGATGTAAGCTCTTCCTGCCATCTCACCCACCTTCCCCAGCACTGCAGGTATTAAAGAGGTACAAAAAGAGCTGTAAAGGGAGAGAAATACTTTCTTGCCTAATACCTTTTCATAGTCAAATTCTCTTTCTCTACTCCAGCATTTCATCGCAGTTACAGTTCTGTATGCATAGAAGCAGTTTTACAATATACAATTATAAAATATCCTTTAAAATGGAAACCTGTATTTTAGTTATCTGGAATTCCATATATCCTTATCCCAGTAAAATATTGGTAAATTGCTCATAACCAATTTGCTTATCCCAGTAAATTGCTCTTAACCAATAGGTAAACTTGTAGTTCAGGCACACCTCAAGGCGTCTGTGGCTTCCTGCCCCACTTCTCTGTATAGCCAGTTGGGTGGTCTCTCACTCATAATTCTTTCTGCCCCTTAAACCCTATACAACAAAACATCTCTTTATAAATTGAGAAGATTATCCTAAGTAATTAACAGTAATAATCTATCACAAGAGTTGCCAAGTGAGATGCTTAAATGCTACACAAGCACCAAGTACTGGGTTCCTCCCAAGAACAGCAGGATGTAGACACTAAACTGGTCTCCAGTCCCATGACATTTTTAGAGCTCAAATATGGGGTGCCCTTTAAAAAAATTACATGATAACAAAATATTTTAATAACTACTAACAACTAATAGGTCTGTACATCTTAGCTCCTACTGCACCACAAGTACTCTGTATTTAACTGGCCCATCTTTCTGAGGGAATCAGACCTGAACAAATTATTTTTAGCATTCACAGATGCTGACTTTATACAAGGATTAAAGAGATTATGAAAAAGCAGCTTTCGCATATTTTGTTTTAGGGCAAAATGTAATGCTGATATAACGTAAAATACTTTGCACACTGCCTTCTATCCAGATACACAAAAGCAGTTTTTAAACATTAATGAACTGTAGCAATTTTGTTGCAGTTTTATTTTGTGTACATACCAGAATGAGAGAGCTGATGAGAAAGTGGTTGTTATCAAATGAAACAGTGACAGGGTTTGGAATGAAACCTCAATGTCTATCACTGCTCACTTGGAAATATTCGAGTAAAATGTAGAATAATGCCTCAAAATGTTTAATAATAATAATGAAAATATTCTCTGTTTGCAGAGGTCCAGCTAGAGCAAGGACAATGGCCTATTTCGGTGAGGGCAAAGGGCCGATCCACGTGGATAATGTCAAGTGTACAGGCAATGAGAGATCCTTGGCAGACTGCATTAAGCAGGACATCGGGACGCACAACTGCCGGCACAGCGAGGACGCAGGGGTCATCTGTGACCACCTAAGCAAGAAAGTCCCTGGGAACAGCAATAAAGGTGAGGCGCTGTCGTGAGGGGCAGACCAACAGGGCCAGGTGGGCAACTGTCATGGTAGGAAGAGACAGACTTAACAATCCCACCTCATGGAGGAAACAGTTTTATCAAAACCTATTATAGAACGAAAGGGGTGGGAATCCTCTCTGCTTACACTGTGTGAGCTTATTCCGTGCAGCTGCACAAAGGAATCACCAGGACTACTCAGTTGATACAGGCTATTTGTCTGCTGTGGTTTACAGCAGCCATGTTCATTAAGTTGTTTAAGGGACATGAAAATGCAAAAAGCTAACCAGCTCCTTTCAGCTTTCCAAGGTATAGGTTATCCTCAGATAAGGACTGAGACCTGTGTGGTTGGCCAAGGTCTGCTTCCACTTACAGGGAGTAAGGAAGAGCCCTATAAAATCCTACATCTTAGAAGCAAATGCATAAATGACTCTGATCACAGTCAGTAGAACTCAGCTACAAAGGATTTCTAAGTCTTGAAATTCAGTGTATTTTCCCTCATCAAAAGATTTCAGCTCTAAAGGATTTCTAAGTCTATTTTCCCCAATCAAAATTTGATTGTTAAAAACTGCCTTGAAACACGGAATAACTTCAACCTTTCAATTTTTTTTTAAGTTAACTCTCATTGAATGTTGGCTACTTTGCATGTTGAGTTTAATGCTCTCTACATCTCTCTCTCTGGTTTAGATTCCCTTGCTTCTGTTTGTGGACTGAGGTTACTCCATCGTCGACAAAAGCGAATAATTGGCGGGAAAAATTCTTTACGGTAAATAATTGGTAAAGACAAATAATTTTGAATATAAAGCTTTTAAGACGTGCATTTGCCCTAAGTGGTTTGCCTAATTTACAATTTTATTGTAGGCTTCTCTGTTTTTCTTTTGACTTGTCATGATGTAGGAATAGAAAAATACCCAAAGCAAATTTGGTAGTAAATTAAAAACTATTAATCAATAAATACTTGCAGTATTAGTTGCAAATCTGTAGATGCTTATGGGTTTAGTCCTTGAATGGGTTAAATTTTTAATTTACAAAATAGCTATTTTACTTTTATCAAAGGATATCTTTATATCAGGATGTGAGCTATAAAAAGAGAGCTATGAATGTACTATGAGGTTTTAATGGTTTTAAACACCAAAAAAAGGCCTGGGTATGATTCACTGCCTAAGACCTTCTTTTCCTTCACAAAATAAGCCTTGATGATGACACAGCTAAAAAACCAGGAGGCATTGACTTTACTTTCTAAACACAAAATATATATATTCCCATAGTCTTACAAAAGGCACTGTAAAAAATACACTAACAGTATCATTACATGTCACTGTGCAACCTATTTCAAAGTACATGCACAGCACCAGTCAATCCATTTCAAAGAAGACACTGCCCAAGTGGGGGAGCTTCAAAGAACAGTAACAAGAGGGAGCCCAGAAAAATATTTAAACACAGCCAGACAAAGTAAAGTAAGATGACTTAGCTTAGTAAAGAGACAAATGAGATAACAGATAATGCATTGCACAGGAAGAGACTGAGAATTCTTGTCTCAGAGTATGTGTTCTAAGGACACCTGCTGAAGTGCAATGGTGACAAATAATGTATTGCACAATTCAGTCGGAGCAAGGAACCTGGTCTCATCATAAATCAGTACTGGGATGTTAGATGAAGCAAAAAGGTGAGAAAAATCCAATAGTGCATGCAGAAATGCTTCAAAATCAAGGAGCATACATACATATCAGAAAAGGACTCAATGTCACATTAAGACAAAGAACTTGAGGAAGTTTGAAGAGAACTACTTGCATACGTACCAACAAATCCAAAGCTGTTTGAATTACCCTATTTTAGAAAAACATATTAAATCCTATCTTCCAAAACTGAAAAGTGTCTGAATTGTTTTATTATTTATGGGAAGTGAATTTCTCCACCTCACTTTAAAACATTTGACAAAACTCGAAACTCTGAGATACTGGACTACATGATCCCTGGCAGCTCTCTTGTTGTCCAGCACACCCATTCAAGTTGATAGGACTCAGAAAACACTCAAGACACCAGACTGTTGCTTACTCTTAGATGCTGCTGTTCCTTACAGGTGCATCTCTCTTCCTCTCCCTCCTCTGATTCCTAATCTATTAAACCAACAAAAAAGAATCCATCCTGTATTCACAGGTATGCAAATACGGCTAGATCTACTATAAAAAACAGACAATCAGAGGCTGACAAAAGGTGCTCATCTATACTTGAGACTTCTACAGTTGCTTTATACCTCTTGGTTTGCCAGCTTCCTTTTTCATGAAGACAGGGATGGATGCTGGGTTCAGCTTTTCAAGAAATCCCCCATTCCCCTCCCCAGTTGACAGGAAATTTCTGGTTTGTTGACTTGGACGGTATTTGGCGAGGAACCCACAGAATGTATTTTTGGCCCAATGAGTGCAATCTGAGAAGGGAAAATTCAAATAGCTGACTGTGGGAGGAAGCACTCAGAGTGCTGGATGCCCAAACTCTCTGTAAAGTAATGTGGACCATTGTTAAATGGAATTTTATAAAGGTATTCACTACCGTTAATGAAGAGCACATTTTGTAAGCTGTGTCAGTCAGAGAAAGCCAACAGGATGCACATTCCAGGTAACTGAGCAGCTACCCGAGTTCCCCACTGCTGCACCCTGACCACCATGTGTCCCTCCTCTGCAGGGGCGGCTGGCCGTGGCAGGTGGCACTGCGCCTGAAATCCTCTCATGGCGACGGGAGACTCCTGTGTGGTGCTACTCTCATCAGCAGCTGCTGGGTTCTCACTGCTGCACACTGCTTCAAAAGGTGGGTCTCTCTTCAATAGCGCACCGTGTTTCAAACTGTTTTGTTGTTCTGGGCATAGGCAAAACCATGCTGGTTCAAGCCCATGGAAAACTGTTCCAAGAGCTGGCCTTTGGTTTTAAAAAACCCTACCACTCAACCTCCTTTCCCTCAAAGAAACAAAACACCCTAATGCATTGAAATTATTTGGGTTATTATTATCGTTCATGTGATTTATATTCACAACTTCAGCATTTTCATGAAAAAATATAGACAACATTTCTGACATTTTAACTTTCTGTTCCAACAAAAATGCAGCTTATGGCTTTCAGGTTTTAGTGAAGACAACTGAGCAGACACCAAACACAGGGACTGTAACATTTCAGATTAATTTTGGTAACAACAGATCTTTGCAGTGATAGACATTTTTACTGTATCACAGCAGTGACTAAATGCAGGACTTCAGGTTACTGACGTATAAAAGCATCAACCTGCACAATAAGGAAGCTAATCTAGTATTTTAAACTTTCAACGGTGATTATTTCATTGGAATGGGCTGGGACAAAAGCATAGAAGAGCAGTACAGGTTTGAGGGTATTTGCTAGAATTTGCTCAAGTGGGCTGCAAGTGTTTCGGATTTTGACTGAGCCTTTACCTTTGCACGCTAGTAACTAAAATGAAGAGTTACATACACTTTTACTCAAATGCAGAGTGTTATCTTTGCTCAGAATCAGATGCACATCTTTTCATGTTTCCTGAAATCAAGGACTTTCCCTGGTAATATTTCAAGCTGAAATAGTCAAACTCAGTAAAATGTCCTGCTACTTCAGCTGATGTCCCAGGTGTTTCTGCAGAACTATGGAAGCACTTCAGTTGCTTTTATCAAAATTCACAGACAACGGCTTCCTTTTCCCCTGTTCATCTCTCTGTAATGATTACCAAGGATTATGCCTGAGGTCTTCAGAAAGCCTTTCATTACAGGCTTGAAAACTGAATGTGGTGCCAAGGAGTGCCCATTTTGGATACTCTGCTGAGCACCCACATGATGGAGCAGCAGCATGGCTGGAGCAAAGTACACTGTGGCACTTCCAGATTGGTGCAGCCACTTGAGGGGGTGTCACAGGCTACCCTGAAACTGTTACCTGTGGTCTCAGTGACCAAATTATTGTTTTGTCCCACAAGTTACATTTAAACTGCAATTAGACCTAAGCATGCAGCTCCAACAGCCTGTGGATGCACTACTCTTCACTGTAAATGAGGGAAGGCGTCCTTAGCTCTAAGCTGGCTTTGGACACTCTGGGCTGAGCTTCCAAATGATCTCAGAGTGATTTTAAGGGATAGGTTTCCAAGAGCTATCTATAGATCAAGTGCCTTCTTCAGATACTTTCCGCAGATGGACAAGAGAAAGGCCAGTATACCATTTCTCATATCCTGGAAATCAGAACACTGCTTAAGTAACCAAAGTGGGCTCATCTGTACTAGGGATAAAAATTAAGCATTCTTTTATGCATGATGATTAGAATTGTTCACCAGTACTACAGTGGAATTACTGGTTTCTATACTTTTGCAGATACATAATTCAAGATAAAATGTTTGAAGGTTGCTTTTTTTTTTATAACCCACCCATCTTATTAGGAAGTTTTGTCCTGAGTTATTCCAACAGCTATAGGGAAATTGGATGGTCTATAAATTTAAGCAAAATAACTTTGGATAATTAGGATTATGAGGCATAGGAAAAACCCCTTCATTTATCCTATACAGAAGGTCATCTTGAGATGAACAGGTGTTTGCTCACAGCCTGCAGCTCTCTCTCCATAAAGCCAGAAGTGCAATTTTGCTCATGGAACACCTGAAGGAGATCTGCAGAATTAGACCAAGAAAGCTTTACAGGCAACAAGGAATGCAACCCACAACTAGAAGAAATATTCAGTGGTATAGCTATATATTGTTTGCATTTTGCCCAGGCAGGGCTGTGTCATGTAATCCAAAAATCTTCAAAGGCATGCACAGAAAATTGTTATTTCAGCCACAGCAATATCTCTAAAGTATTTACCATTTAGTCCATGATGTGACAGAAATTGGGATTATATCAGATGCAAAACAAGCCTAAGATTTACAGGCCTTCTGTCAGTTTGACAATAGGTGGTTGTGATGCACATACACTTTATTATCTATCCTATAACTTCAGTTGATGTAAGAGGTTTTTATTAAGTTACCTAAGCCTCTAGAATTTCTCAACCAACCTACAAAGCAGGCCTGAACCGTGTTTTCATTCCAGTAATTACTGGAGCACTGCAATGATGTCAACACTCAGGTTGTCATTGTAATTAATGGCAGTTTGTGTTACCCTTACTGAATAAATTTATAACGCACATCTTGGACATTTGAAGTGCCAGTCACGGTAGATGGCTATAAGAAACTTGCCTGTAAAAATGTACAAAAAGGAACACAGCACAACCTGAAACCTCGGGAGAAGGTTTTTGTGTTCTTTAGGACACACTGAAATGTCAGTGAAAACATTTGGGAACGCATTTTTGCTCTTAAAAAAAATCTTTTAGTAACATTAGTTAAGTGAACAATAAAGAAACCAATGAACTCTGTTTCCATGCTCAGGATGTGACTTTGCCCGAGCCAGCCCTATTTGTTTTCACCTCCATCTCAGGTACGGCAATAACACTCGCAACTATGTGGTGCGGGTTGGAGACTATCACACGCTGGTGCCGGAGGAGTACGAGGAGGAGATCGGAGTCCAGGAGATTGTGATGCACAAGGAGTACAGGCCTGACAGCAGTGACTATGACATTGCCTTGGTGAGGCTGCAGGGGCCCGAGGAACAGTGTGCAAGGTTCAGCACCCACGTCCTACCTGCCTGCTTGCCACTGAGGAGGGAGCGACCACAGAAAACTGCTCCCAACTGTTTCATCACTGGATGGGGTGACACAGGTAAAATCATTTCTGTGCACCAATCTGGTTATCTGAGGCTGCTTTGAAAAAACCCTCAAATAATTAAAATATGAAAATGCTCAAAATGAAAGCATTTACATAGGGGAATATTTTCTCTCCTGATCCTTAACCAGGAATGACAACATTTTGTTTACTGAATATAGTTTGTGTTTGGAAAGCAGTGATTAACCATGCCACTCTAAATCACAGCCCCTGTCACTAAAATGGGTTCATTAAGACTGACAAGCAGGAATAAAAAGCTTATTTGTTGCCAGGCACACCCTGCAGAGCAGCTTATCACCCCCTGCCTCAGTACATAACTAACACCTCTAACACATTTAAAGTTTCAAAGGTAAGGACCATGAGTATTTTAATTTTAGAAAGGTTATTTAAATTACAGTACTTCAGTAGAAAAATGGATGGAAAATATACACATAATTGAATTTCAAATAACATTTTAGTGTTCCTTGTTACCACTGACATTTTCAACCAGCTTTGATTTGAATAATACAACATCTTGCTAAAATTTACAAGAGCCTCGACACAATCTGCATTCCAGGCTTCTACTTGCTTTTTCTGGTCAGTACAAGATTCTTCCTCCTCAAAGGTCTTTGTCCTTTAAATGTTTCACAAATTAATAACCATGTTTTACTTTTATGTTTTCGTGGTGCTGAATACAGTGCAAGACAGCAACCACACTTGAGCCTTTGTTCCAGTGACTCACTCAAACTGGCAGGGAGACAAGGCACGGCCAAGTATCTGTTCCTCCTCTTTACATGCACTAATCTGTGTGCACAGATGTTGGGGTCACTGTACTACAATAAACGAGACAGACGTGTAGGGTGCGATTTTTGCTAAAATCAATTGCTAATTCATTGCCTAGCTCTGTCTAGTCTTTTTACATAATTCACTCAAAGTCCTGCAATAGTGTTAACTTAGGACATCTATTTAAGGAAACATTAACCACTGCAATAATTGGCTTCAATTTATGGTACGAAATTTCATCATTGCAGTACCTCAGCTGACATTTCACACTTACTATGTGAATCATCATTACTTCACAAGTTATAAGATTTTACTTTAAAAAAGGCCAAACAAACACTGGCTTTCATTTTCCATGCTTCCAACTGAAAGAGGTGCTAGCTATGGAAAAAAGTAGAAAGATTCATTTCGATGCCCTACCTTGGAAGCCACCAGAAGATGCAGCACCTGTCAGGCTGAGCTACACTAGATTTGAACTGCTGACATAGAAATGAAGTATTTCTATTGCTTTACTCTCAACTGCTCAAGACTCCCAAAAATTGCTTCCACATAGAGGTATTAAAGCATTCTTCTGTAGAAGACACAAAATGCTCAGAATAAACCAAACTCAAGCCTTGGAAAGATCCAGAGAACACACGCAGAAAAGCTACTTCTTTTTAAAGCACCTATATTTTACATTTACAATATCTATAGTATTTTAGTATTATGTTTAATGCACAGATTTTTTCAGTAGTCTTGCTTCCAGTAATTTTATGTAATGACAAAGCAGTGTGAAGGCCTGAGAGCAAAAATTGGATTAAATCACATGTATGTTTCCAAGAGCAACCACTGTAATGAGACAACACTTTGGATTTCCTTTCTAGGACGGGCTTATTCAAGAACATTACAACAGGCTGCCATCCCCTTACTTCCCAAGAGGGTGTGTGAAGAGCGCTACAAAAGGAGATTCACAGGAAGAATGCTCTGTGCTGGAAACATGCAGGAACAGAAACGTGTTGACAGCTGTCAAGGAGACAGCGGCGGACCACTGATGTGTGAACGCCCTGGGGAAAGTTGGGTTGTGTATGGTGTCACCTCCTGGGGCTACGGCTGTGGGGTTAAAGATTCCCCAGGTGTCTACACGAAAGTATCGTCTTTTGTACCCTGGATTAAAAGTGTGACCAAACTATGAATGTCTGTAATGAAAACCAAACTTTAAGGCAGGATAGCTTGAACAGCACATGCAGTGCACAGCTGGGGCCCACAGTGGGTGGAAACAGACATTTTCCTGATTCGTGTGTTTTTCTTTTTATTAAATCCAAGCTGTATACACACAATCCTTCCAGTTAGGGATTACTGTCCTTCCTGTTCCAGAAGTTGAAATATTGCATGAACAAGTTACCATGTATCTAAGGGGGAAAGTGATAGCCAGGCAGAGTAATACTGGAGCAGGACAGCTGGAGACTTTGCTGAGACTCACTGCCCGCAAGACTGCAGCTCCAAGCTATTTATGCTCCAAGCTGCTCTACAATTAATTACAGATCTCAATTAATCTTCAGTCTAGTTTATTTAATCTATTAGTACTCTGATTTTACACCCAGTCCCCTAAATCTGACTCATGTTTCAGTAGCTAATGAGACTATTAGTAGACTGATTCTTGCTAAGTAATTCTGAATATATATTACATGCAGGAAGGAAAAGAATGGTCAATAATCAGATCCCCAGGTAGTCTGCTAAATGTCCTCACGGGTCAGTGTGCATGAAGTACATTCCCAAGTAAAACAGGCACCACACTGCCAGTTTCCCCACAAACATCCTGCACAGCTGCAAGAGCAACCACTTATTTTCTCTCCTCTACGTAAGTAACAATTGTTGTATTTCTGAAATTCATTCTTTAGAGTATATACAGTATTTTGGAGAGGATTCGCTTTTCCTATTTACCACTAGCTGTCAGTACAGTGTCAGACTAACAAACATCCCATTCCTCTCACTGCTGGGCTTTCCTCAATTAGTGCAAAGAACCTCTGTGAATCCTACCAGAGAAAGTTATACATACAATGGAGTTGTTGAGCCAAAACTTGTCTGAGAAGGTCTATAAAGTCTTAAACTATATTTTCTACAAAATAATATTTAGACAACTCTCTCCTGCTTAGTTGCAACACTGGTTAAGAGTGATCTCACAGGAAAGCTTAGTTTTCACTGACACATCTTGATTCCATTCAGTTCCTTTTCCAAATCCTGTTCCCCATGCTATGAAATCCCTAACAACTTATTATAAAAATGCACCGATTACCAACTTAGTGTCCTTCTAGAAAGGGCCACCACACTGAACCTAGAACACAGGAGGTAATCACCACCGCAGTGCAACACTGAAGGGTATCAGTCTGGAAATCACCTGGGAACTGGCTCAGCACTACCTCTACAGTCCCTGTCAAAGGCCATGCTGAGTATCCCCAAGTGTGCTCTATGTACCACATTAACAACCATGCTCATAAAAACTGGACTGAAAGCTGTGGGCCATGAAGCACTCCAGTGTGACAAGTGTGGCAGATGAGTGTCACCATATAGTGATTGTGCAAACTGTGACTACCAGTGACTGTTTCCTTGTTTCCTATTCCCCAAACTGGCTGTGACTGTGTTGTGTGGTGTTTTGTGAAAAAGTGGGGTGCTTGCATTCATGCTGTAAGTGGATAATCATTCATTTCTGTATGGTTGTGTGTCTCTCTGGTGTTATAACAAATATCGAAGACAACTCACTTGCATACGAAGTGGCAATGATATTGCAGAAGCCCATGTGATTGAACATTTGGCCCTTAATCTCTCTGACCTCAAACTTAAGTTTTCAATGGTCAGGACTCATTATTTTAACTGGTGCTAAACAAGTACATGAGGTGCTTTAATATATTTTAGTTCTCTGTAATTCCACACTATGTGAAATAGTGTGAAATATTTAAAAAACATCGAAAACCACAGTACTGTGACCACCTACTGTTAGACCAATGTGAAGCACTGTGCTAGTGAACTTTGAAACCATTACGTTTTTACTTCCATATAGCCCTTAATTACAGGGGAACTCAGTCTGTCAAAATGTATCTGCTTGTAACATCGGAGCTTTGCTGTAAAAGACCCAGAGACTTGTGGTGAAGTAGGCTACATAGTGCAATATATGCGTCGTATACAGGAGAAAAAATCCTTTTAAATAGTTGCACCACAAAAATAGGATACTTTGAGGGGAGGGGGCTTAAGCCTGCATACTAAGTGTAGTAAACATTTAGATTTAGTACAGTACTTTGTTAGTTTTGCTCTTTTAATAGAATGCTTTGTTAGATTTTAAAATGTTGCACTACTGTTTCCATGCTGAGCATGCCTTTTCAGTTTTTAACATAAAATGAAATTGTCTCCATCTTATGCCATTCTCATTTTTGTTCAGTGAGCCTGATGGTATACATATGTACAATAAAAGCTGCCACACTGACTTCAATTTCTGTACATTAATTAATGCTGTGGATGTACAAGCACTGCTGCAGATGGGTAAAGCTCACGTGAGCCTTATTACCGGAGAACGGGGGCTCTTCAGAGCATCTGAACTTAGGGCTATTTTCTCTGAGAGGGAAGTTTGTTCCTGAATGACAGAATTCCCAGTGCTTTAACTCAGACCAGTTACATTGTCCTAAGTTCATCCTACACTGTTAAATCTGTTTAACAACTGTGCTAATGGTGGCACAAACCATGAAAAAACTTGGCACTTCCGTGACCAGATGAGATGACCATCCTAAAGAGATGTGTCATCTCTCCAGGTTCTGCAGCACCATGAAGATTTATAGTTAAATGCAGCCCTCCTAAACATCCCAATGCTCAAGACTCTTTCCAGAGAATATACAGAGAAACATCACTGCAACTGACACACAAAGCCTCCTTAATGTGTATCTTACTTGACCCTGAACAACTTCCTGAAGTAAAAGGGCCAGCCTGCCTGGCATTTGTCCATGTAAGATAAGCAAGCAACTGCCCCTGTACAACAGATGTGTTATTTTCTAGAAGTGCTGAGGTTACTACAGAAGCCCAGTCTTGGAGAAAAGGAAACTCACAGTACACACTCCTGATTGTTGGCTACCAGGCTTGGCAGCCACCCCTTTGGAATCCTGAGCAGTAAGAATGCCATCTGATAGGGCTGTTTAAGAGGAGACAGTAATTACACACCACCAATTAAACAGGTGTGCTATCACTTATTACAGTGCCACACAAGAACACACATTCAATTCAACTGTACTTCCGCTAGGGCAGAGAAAAGTATATGCTTAAAAAAAAATGTGAAGTTTCTTATGACAGCTCCCTCATCTCCCTACCAAACACAACCACCAGCAGTCACTTCCTCAGTTCTAATCCATGCTGTAATCATAGCCCACAGTTCTGCTCCATTCACTTCAAGCAGGAATCCTGACCTCAGCTGATAAACACTCAGCAGCAATTACACAGCATGCTGATCATCTCAGTTCTGGCTTCACAAATTTTGTTTCCCAGTCCTTTCAAAGCCTCCCTTTCCCCTTAACATTTCAGTTTCCAACTACTTGCAAAAAAAATTTTATTATCTGAAAAATATTCTCTAAGAGATTTTGCCAGCACAGCTGGTATTCACTAAGACAGTGTATTTACTTTTAAGTAAAGTATCTTCTCTGAGTATGCAATGATTCACCATCTACTGGATCTCCATAAATTTTCTTAAATATGGATCCCTCAGCAACTGCAACTGAAAAATCAGCTCTATTTCAAGTCATTGTTTCTGCCCTGCAGTACTTACCTCTGATTCAAGCCATACCACTTCTGGAGTGGTTCCCACACAATGCATCAGCCATCTGAAACCACAGATTCTGCCACACTTAAGGCCCAAAAGGTGTGTGCCCAAAACAAGCAGATTTGGCATGCGTAAGTAATTCTGACAAACATGGGCAGGTCTAGTCTTAGTTACCAGCAGTCTTTCAAGAAAGAAGCCACACTTGCAGCCAAAGTCATGTCTCTTTATTGACTTATTCATACATTCAAATGCTTTACATTCACACAGACACCAAAATTATTGCTGTAGTTTCCACATCCATTTTCCAGGCTTCAAAAACTTACCTGCAGCTTCTGCAGCACAGGCACACTCCTTGCAACAGCCTTGTAACACACTTTGAGAGCAGAGGAGCCATCCCTGAAGGTGCAGCACAGCCACTCAACTACCAAAACCATTATTGTAACAGCTTAAGGCTTAGTGACAGCCCAAAGAGAGGAGCAGCACATCCCCAGAAGCAGCACAAAACGAGATCCTAACTGTATTTGTCTGTACAGAAGCAGATAAGGCTAATTCTAGGCACAGTAAGCCGGGTTCCACCCCTCTTCATCAAGATCAGATGGACTGCAGCAGCTCTCATTAAAGCTCCAATATTTTAACTTTGTTTAAAAATCGAAGTTAAGACCTAGCCTAAAATTAGCATTTGCTGGCTCTACTTGACAACCAGAAATATTACTGCTCCCCAAAGGCATCAATTCCAGACGACTGAACACATCCACCCTATTCTACGCAAAACCTAACAGATTTAGTCACAGCTACTCCTAGAATTCACACGCGGAATTTAGCCCCATCTTCTTCTGTCATCATAACTCAAAGAGGGTTTTTCCCCTGTAAAAACAAGTATGAGGCAGTTTAATATTGCTACTGGAAACACAAACAAGACAGCAATCATCACCGAACAGCAGGACGCTCTCCTAGGAGTCGTAAAACTGCTCTGAAACAAAGCTGCTGGTATCTACTTCCAATCTCCCTCGCTCCTGCAGCTGCAGATTTCTCTTAGTACTCACATGCTTATCGAAAAGACATTCCCCTTGCACAGGACAACCCTGAGAGGTCTGTACATTCGGATGCTTCTAGCTTGGCAGCCGAAGTACTGGCAATGTGCTTTTTATGCTAGGAACGGTGCATTATGTTTTCTAACGTCTCTACATGCAAACCCAATTCCTCCTAGCCACATTAATGCACTTGGGTATACTTTTCTATCCCGAAAACACGTAAAAATGAAGCATGCCTTAAAATAAAACACCAAGCCGATACCTTGATTTCAAAGGACAAGTCACAGTAGAGTAATCATTACACATAAATTATCAAATCTGTATTATTCCTGTCCCAAACCTCACCTATGAAGAGCTTATTAGGCAACACACAGCCAGTCACATACTTACCTACCTTCTGGGAAGAGAATCTTCAAGTACATCTCCATACTTTCAGGGTCTGCGCTCCTGTGCAATTGAAAAAATATAAAAAAAAGAAGTTTAAAAACTGGGCTGTAATAGCTTACTACGGGGAAAAAAGGGGAGAAATCTGAAAAACCAATCAACCAGAAGACACCCAAAAAAAGGGCAGACGGCTAACCCCACGGCAGCCTCGGTTTGTTACTTGCCACAGTCAACGACTCATACCCACAAGAGGGTAAAAGTTTTGCCAATTAGCAAGGCCCTGCTCTTCCATGCCTAGGAAGGGAGTCAGCCACAGGCGGCAGCTCCCATGGAGTCATGGATCCCTTCGGCCCCCCCCGCCGCCACGTGGCGGCCGCCATCTTCCCTTCCTCTCTCCCTNCGGGACCCAGGGCTGGGGCGGGGCTTGGGGCGCTGGGCGGGGCCAGCGCGCGCACGCGCACTGAGCTCGGCCACAAAGGGAAAGCGCGGATGGGAAACAGGATCGATCCCTCCCCTTTGATTGCCGCTCCTTCCCGAAGACACCGAGTAGCATGCCCGGGAGCAAACGGGTTAAAGCACTCTCCAAAACAAAGCAGAGACCTTCAGCTCATCGAGACAGCGATGCTGCTTTCTCTGTGTAGATACACGTCTGCATCTGCTTGCTTCCATCATAAGATGGGCCTTAAATGCTGTAACAATACTGCTTGTTATTTGAAAACCATGGACTAAAATAAAAATCACAGGTCGTGAAAGATGTGCTAGAAAAATGAAGTCATCCCTGTAGGTGAACACCGGTCATTTTCCTTTTCCAGTCCATGCAAGCAATGGCCCCATGCTGGCCGAATGTCCACACCTTCATTTTTAGTTAGAACAGGATAGAACAGAACAGAACATTCCAGTTGGGAGGGACCTACAAGGATCATCAGTCCAAATGCCCAATCACCTCAGGGCTGACCAGAAGTTAAAGCCTGTTGTCAAAAGCATTTTCCAAATGATTTTTCAACACTGTCAGGCCTGGAACATCAACCACCTCTCCAGGGAGCCTGTTCCAGGGTCTTAACACCTTCTCATAAAGAAACGCTTCCTCACGTCAAGTCTAACTCTCCCCTACTTACTAAACAGCACAGCAGCTTATTTAACTATTATTAGCCATCCTCATTCCAGGGAAGACTCCAGCTCAATGTATGTTTTTTAGATGATCACCCTTACTTTGTCTGAATTCCTCTTCCNCCCCCCCCGCCATGGAGCTTCCCTTCTGTCTGCTCCGCTCCTCTGCCACTGTGGGGGAGAACGCGCCCGATCCGCGAGCACCGCCGCCGCCACTGCCNAAGATGTGCTAGAAAAATGAAGTCATCCCTGTAGGTGAACACCGGTCATTTTCCTTTTCCAGTCCATGCAAGCAATGGCCCCATGCTGGCCGAACGTCCACACCTTCATTTTTAGTTAGAACAGGATAGAACAGAACAGAACATTCCAGTTGGGAGGGACCTACAAGGATCATCAGTCCAAATGCCCAATCACCTCAGGGCTGACCAGAAGTTAAAGCCTGTTGTCAAAAGCATTTTCCAAATGATTTTTCAACACTGTCAGGCCTGGAACATCAACCACCTCTCCAGGGAGCCTGGTCCAGTGCCTGAACACCTTCTCTTAAAGAAACGCTTCCTCATGTCAAGTCTAACTCTCCCCTACTTACTAAACAGCACAGCAGCTTATTTAACTATGATTAGCTATCCTCATTCCAGGGAAGACTCCAGCTCAATGTATGTTTTTTAGATGATCACCCTTACTTTGTCTGAATTCCTCTTCCACTCAGGTGTCCCCTAGCCTTTGGTTTCAGCTCTGGATTACTTTCCTGCTCCTGGGATTTGCCCTTTGCTGACTGCTGTGCTTCCTCTGAGCTCTAGGAATTTGTGGACTGGAAGAATGGAAAAGAAACATTATATGCAAGTAGATAAATCAAAGACAGAGGCCAAGAAGGCATTATTTGTAGCAAGGATCCCTTTTCTTACTGCCTGTCATTACTTTGTTTCTTTAAGAGATTATAGATATGGGTATTATATGAGAAGTTTAGACTTGTTCATTTGAAGTTGCATCCTTTCTCTGTAATGAATTCAATATTTTGTTAATGTAGGTTTCCTATTTCCCACACTCCTAAGTAGGTTTTGCCCAGTTAGATAAGTACGTTTTTATATTCTGTTCGGAGTTTGTTGATAACAGTGAATTTTCCTTTGGACAGTCATACCATCTTTAGAGGTTTCTCCAAAGAAACCTTTTCTCATGTCTGTGTAGGCTGATGCATTGGCACAACTATTGAATCCCCAAGGCAAATGATTTGAATAAATTTTCCTTGTTATCTTAAAAATAGCAAACTCTGGCGATGTTTCTCCAGCGCATTAGCAAGTGCTGGCACAAGAAATAAAAAGTAAGCAGGAAGCAAAAGCAGTAAAACAAGCAGCTGCATAAAGGAGCAATATTCACTCACAGCAAGAGTAAGCAGTATTTTTCATTTCTGAAAACATTTCATGCTGCTCCTGTGCTGCTGGATTGTGGTGTAGCTCAGTGTCAAGCTGCAAGAGCTGCTAACCAACCTGGAAAAGGACAACTTCTGTGAACATGAAAGTCACTTCCACACAGCACTAAATTTTCTTATCAGAGTTTATTGTTGCACTTCAAATACCATGCCACTATCAGAATAATATCTATTTTTTTATTTAAAAAAACTCTGAGAAAAATGTTTCCAGCAATTTTCATTCAATGTGAATGACAAGAGTATTACATCTATAAACATTGAAATATCTATTTAATTTCTTCCTGAGGAAGTTTCACATTTTTAAGCAATGAAAAAGAATATTCTGTACAAGATAGTCTGCAAATCATTCAAACTAATTCTTTCTGCACAAGTAGAACTGGGAAAATGTCACAGTATTCTCAGGAATGTTAGCTCAAATAATTAGGTGATTTCAGATCAGGCTCTGTGTTTACACCCCCGAATGGTCAATATCTTCTCAGAATCACACACTGTTTTTTACTGATGTCTGCAGAAAGCAGATTTCAGAATCATGTTTATGAAAATGAAGATGAAACTCACAAAATCAAGCAGTTGTTAAAGCAATGGCTTGTGCAGTTACCTACCGGGGAACAGAAACGGTGGCTGTGTTACCAGCCACAATAAAACACCTGACTTGGACTAGCAAAGAGAGATCCATTGTAACAAAGCCAGATTTTTCAGAGCACTAATACTGATAGTCTGTTTCTGGAAATCAAACACTGCAGGTTAGCTGTGAATAGAAGAGGTTATCAGGTAAAGTTATCACTTTATCAGCTAACTGGTGTGGTATGACCTGGTCACTCAGCTGTACTCATGTGCATCCCCTGACACACACCCAGCTGCTGTCTGCATGCTGTGCTCAGCCTCCTCCTCCTTCCCCAAGCTGGCTGCATGTTAAAAGTGCTTCTTAAAGGCTCCTGTTAAATGTAAGAACACATTTAAATAGAATAGTTCTGGAATAAAACCCCCATGGTTCATACCATCCTTCTACAAACAAGTAATAATCCACCCAAGGCCGTGCACGTGGAGGATGTATTGTCCCAGTGCCTCGTGGTGACCACAGAAGGGCTGTAAAATTCCCCAGGGGACAATGTGACCAATGCCACCACTCTGTCCTTGACTGCCCACTCATTCTCATTCTCTCACGGCCTTGCTTTCCCAGGGCAAGAAGACAGAGAGGGGATTCTTTAAAACAAAGAATGAACTAGGAATGTGGCTGAAGGCCATTCCTCCTGCATGTAGGAGGCACTCGATCTGTGTTCTCACCCCAAAACCATCAGGCATTTGATAGTGCCCAAGGTTTTTCCCATTTTCCTTTATTTTATAGTGCTGTTACACTCAAGAGCATGGAGTAACTGAGGCAGCACTGCACAACAGGAGCTTTGTGCAATCCCTGCATTTTTAAAACGTTTGAGTGATGTTACACCAGGCTGTATAGAGTGAAATCAATCATGACAGGATGAAATCCCCAGGTATTCTCTCCAGTTATTCAATTTAGCTGTAACAAATCTATATGGATGCTTGCAGGATGCACGAGCTGTCCATAGCATGCAGAGCATTTGCTTTTACAGATGTTCAGAATCCAGTGCTTCTTTTATCAAACAAGAAGTACTTTAAGACAAGTCAGCTTTTGAGACAAATCCATATGACTGAATATTTAAAGTGAAATGAAATTCTCATTCTAATAAATAACAGAGATGTTCATCTTAAAAAATGTCTACTCTAGTAGGTCCTCATCCTTAATCATGCATATTCCCTTAGCAAAAATGTGCTGTGTAAAGAATATTGTTATATACAGCAAATTTGTCTAGATTTTTTCCTTTACAGGCCTATCAAAACCACGTATTACACAGACAAAAATCAATAAATAATAAAGATTACCAGTTAGAGGTACAGTAAGGATCTCAACATCTGTTTTCTGTTTAGGAAATGACACACTGCTTTCCATTCCATTACCTTGAAAGTTAAATTGTATGACTACATAAATGTCATAAAACAGCACTGAGACAACAGGAAGTTCTTCCACCATTTGATGCATGTTTTAAAGTATTCACCCTGAAACAAATGATGAAAACATGACAGAGCTACTGTATAAAGCCTTGCATTTAGTACTGTAGTTCTCTTTTGTTTTCACTAATGCTTCATGCCCTTAGAAACACTCAGAGCCAAAGTTCAGTGAGGAGCATTAAGGCCACACTTAGCTGAAGTTAGGCATGATCTTCCTCAGCTTCTAAGCACTATTGATTAGACTTTATCTCCCATCTAATCTGATGCATTGAGAGACGTACTGTTGAGAACTATCACATAAATATCTGCCTGCAAGGGCAGATATTTGTGTTTTCCCACAATTCGAGTGTAATTTTCTACCATGACTACACACTGTGTTTATTTTTCTCCCCTCTGAAGCTTATTCCTAATATTTAATACCAAACATGTTTAACACATCTGGAAACAGAAGTGGTATTTTCACCTGGAAATGTGGTCATTTTTGCAGCTAACATAATCTGAAGGTTGCAGAAAGATGCTACAATTTTGATGAGGTCAAGGGGGAAAAAGCATAGGTTAAAGGCAAATAAATTAAGGAAAAAATAGTGGT
Organism: Aleadryas rufinucha; assembly: GCA_013397815.1. Classification (NCBI taxonomy): domain Eukaryota; kingdom Metazoa; phylum Chordata; class Aves; order Passeriformes; genus Aleadryas; species Aleadryas rufinucha. The sequence continues at coordinate 278,485 of VZTH01017182.1, read as the reverse complement.
GCAAATTAAGGCAATAAAAGTAAGGATCTTTTTCTGCTTTTTATGAGTTTTTCATTTATTTCAGTGGAGTCACTCCTGACTCACAGAAATGTAAGCCCAGAGTGCAATGTCCAGATCTGGCTGCTCACAGAACCAGGAGTGAAAGCCTCCTCCTTGCCCTGATCCAGTTTGGGTCACGGTTGTTGAAATGTAATACTGCAGCTTGTGTGCTTCACATATCCAATTCAATTTCTGCTCAGATAATTCACATCTCAGTCAGAACAAAATCAGACATATAAATTACAGACAAAGGCCCTTCCCACACCATGAGGGTTTGTTGTTACAGGATATAACCATAGGTTCTGTTTTGCTTGTTTGTGGTTTTCTTTCTACACCTGTGGGTTCCAGATGCTGCTGGGTGTGTTTGTTGCCATGCTCAGCTAAATGATACATGATAACTGTACTGCTCCCCTGTGTGTGCACACACTTTGGGCATTAGCAAGCTGATTCCAAAGGCAGGAGAACTCTGGGCATTTTGTGCTACATTAAGTTATCTTATCCTATGCAACACAATAATCAAATCCTAAGAAAAACTGTCAGTGGTCCATCAAAGGGCTACAAAACGTACATGAGACACAATACTTGAAAACTGATATATAAAAATGTGAATATTTACCGTGAAATTGGACAGGTCATGTATCTCTGATGCTTATACCAGTTGTAAATAACTTCCACATATGTGCACAGTTAGTCCACAAGTCCACAGGCCCAGAAATGTTTATCAGAAAGATTTGGCCCACCAGAGCTCTAAGAAACACATGTATTTTTACAATCCACATGCCAGCATATGGAAATAATTTCTATCCTTTACACTTCTTTGAAGAGGTATATCTTACAAGACCTTCCGGTAGCTGCTGCAAAGTTCAGGTATGACAAGTGAAGTGTGGAAGGGAGATTTCAAAAAGCTCTTTTCCAATGCTATCTCACTTTCTGTAGCTCCTGTCTCAGCCACGATGGCAGGGGTTGTCCCAGTTTGTGGAGGAGTTTTGACAGTTCCACATTGTGATCTCTGTAGTAGCTTGACAGAAAGGCCCTGCACTGATGGATACAAAAGGAGGGGGTTTTATTTAGTAAAATGCTGCATGGCAGTTGCTGTGAATTTGAGGTTTCAAAGTAGGTTTGACCTGTGTGAAAACTTTACTTCCTCTTAGGCAATTTATATTGTTTTATGCTATCTACTGCATGCAAGGAGCTGAACTCTAAAAGGTAATTTCAAGGGAAACAAAGGTTGTCCAAAATGAACACTGAAGTCAAAGCAAAATTTGATTCTACTCTTAGATAGTCTTGTAAATTTAGAATCACACTGAAGGTGATGCACATACTTTTACTGCAGTGTGATTGAAATAACAGCTTCTAAAATATCTTTGTATGAAGACATGTATCAGACAGCAACCCCCATTTTCAGAAGTATTTAGAGTTGAAAACGACAAGAGTGTGCACAAACACAGTCTTGTCTTATCTCTGACCAAGATCCTTCTCACCCAAAGATTTTGTATCAGTATGACTCCACTGATGTGAAGTTATTTATAATTTAAGTACTGTGAGAAAAAATCCCAGCTTACCTGGTACATTAATTCTTACTGCTGTTCAAACTCTAAGTTTTTATTTGCATTTCAGTCAGGCTAAATGAATTAGCAATGCAAGACAGAATCAACATAAAAGTTATAGCTAGAATAGGAGATTGAAGTGCCCTTGGGCACAGGCTGCAGCATTTGATCCGATGGAAATTTCCTCATTTGGGCATTCGTTTGGGGAGGGTATTTATAAAATTCATAGAAACAGAATTTAACCTCTCTTAAAACTGGATTACAGGAGTGTCTTATTGTAAGTGTGAGCATTACTTGTCACAATCTAACTAGTCTTAAAGACAAGGGACTACACAAATACACCCATCTGATCATGAGAAGAAAACCTGCACTGTGCACCTGCTGCTCAAGTCCATAAGGAAAAGGGGACAGGGCTTCAGGAGCAGCAAGTTTAGTTTTCTAAGGGGCACCAAGTTTTAGAATTTGTGGGGGTTTTTTGTTGCTGTTGCTTTTTTAATGACTTAATCTTCACATTTGAAATAAAGAACTGAAAGTCTACGCACTCCACAGCTATCTGAAACATCTCCTTTGTAGGGAAAGGTAGGCAAATAATTAACACCTACTTAGTTTTGTCTTCTCTCCCTTCTCATGATTTTGCCTCCGTCACGTCCCGTATGTGCCACCTGAATCCCCGTACAATGCCAACAAGCAAAATGGTTTACCTCAGAATCCATAGGAGGGTATTTTCTGCCTTTGCTCTTTCCAAGACACTTGGTTTTTCCTTCTTCCAAGAGCTGACACCAGAATCCTTTATGTGAATCGAACCTGAAACAAACATTGTGTGGTGTAAAATTTGTGTGTAACCAAACCGAGGAGTCAGAATCCAAAGGAGTGGATGTTACATTCCTGAATGATACAACTGAATCTGTTTTTCAGCTAATGCCAAAAATAAGGAGAAATTCATTCTATTTGCTTTCTGTTTATGCATATCAGCATTCCACGTTCCACTTTATGGAAGGAAAATTCCTTTTGATCCATTCAAAATTCATATGTAATTCTCACAAAGCAGCACTTTGTCTGTCAGAGCTCTACTTCTGTAACAGCCAAGTGGCTCAGTGAATGATTCATGGAAAATTTAACCCCAAATTGTGTTCTGAACAATTCACCCTACTGACAGCTCCAAGAACTGTGAGGGGCTTTATTCTGCAGGGAGCTGACTTACACACTAGCTGCTATTTTAGGAATGTAGGAACATGTGAAAATGATGAACTAATTAACTCACGTTAGGGCTTCAGAGTAATTGTAATGAGGAGAGACTCCCAGAAACTTCTGTACTTCATCCATTACGGTAGCAGGGTCACTTCTCAGCTGCTGTCCATCAATAATTAGCAACTACAACAGAGAAAATAAATGAAGATTTAACTTGAAATTCATTATTTCAGGCTCGCAACTGAAACTTCCACCTCTGTCAAACTCCTTCATTATACAGAGAGTACTGCCCAATGCAATAATGGGCCCAGTCTTAATTGTCATCATCATTAATGACCTGGGAGCAGAGTAAAGAGCATCTTAATGAAATCTGAAATTACATTGCCTTGGAAGCTGTTGTGAGAACAGAGAAATGGCAGTGAAGGATCTAGAAAGATAAGAAATACTGGCAGGAAATTGAGAGAGATTGGTTCAGCCAAGAAAAAATTGTATTAATGTCTACTACTTTTCTAGATAAAATGTAAGGCTACCAGGGCTGGTTCTTCACTATCACAGTGGGATGTAAAACCTGGCAAAAATATGCACGACAATGTGTATTATTCAATATTCACAGGTAACTTGTGGAGAAAAGCTACTGAAAACATAATGAGACTTTCATATGAGACTCAGGATATTACAGCATTGTGTGTCTCATGAAGAGAGATACAAGGCTGGCTGAAAAGAGAATATGTGGACAATAACACCAGCTAGATGCATCAGAGCTTCCTTGACGCTTCGGGAAAACAGAAGGTGCAGACTCCAGCCAACTTGTCTCAGCTACAGGAGTCCTGGATAAACAGAAGGTTGGGATTGCAGCCAACCTCCCTCTAACTGCTGGGTGGGGAGCAGTGCCAGACACGCTGCCAATGCCACAAAATTCCATTCCAGAAATAAATCTCCCAAGGAGATACCGATCATGTGATATTGTCTGCCTGGTCTAGTGTTATCACATGATGTTCAGGGCTTAGGATGTGCATCTTCTGAGGCCTGATCTTACACGGGGCCAGAAGGAGATTAACGATTTGTAGGATAGTCCTGAGACCAGCATTCAGTAGGCAAGACTTTTACAAAGGTAAACTTTTAGGACAGTATATATATATATGTGTATGTATGTATATATATATATGAATGACGATGTCAAGAGTCTTATTCACCTGGTAAGGTGGGAAGTAAGCGAGCCATCTTTCAATGTGGGTAGCATACCATCCAGGGGCCAGGCATCTCTTCTGGAGAGCTCTGAGCTCAGAGGGGGCTCGAGGGCCAGCTGTGATCACCTGATAGAAGCTGAATTTCAGAGCTGCGGGGTCTTCGTGGGATCGCTGATGCTGGAAAAGAAGTGACACTGCTGGAACTTTACAGCCTACAAAAGCTGAGAGAACAAGGCAAACTGGTTGCTCCTACTGACAAAAATTTCTTCACCTATCTTGTATTTTGAGCATGAACTAGATAACTGTGTCTATTTACTAATTTCTGTATGAGCTGATTATATAAATTGACTAAGTGACCGTTTTTTACATTACAGGTAGACTTGAAAAAGTGGTTTCTGGTATTTTAACCCTTAAAATATTTTCAGGTTTAAATGACAGATCTCTCAGCCCAAGGGTGATCACATATGGTCACTGACTGATGAATAAAAGCTGGTGCTATGCAACCCCTTTATACAGATACATCCTGAGAGGACATACAGAGAGGATTCAAGGTGGAAACCTGGACTGGTGCCTGCCCATGTTCTCCCAAGTGCATACCTGGTACCAGGAATAGGCACGGTCCGACGGGTCGATGAGGATGGTGATGATCTTGGCCTTGGGGATGAGGGAAGCAGCTCTCTTGGGAGCTTCCTCAGAATGGAAATAGTTGGCACTTTTCTCAAAGAGGAAGTCAGTGGTGACATTAGAAGGAGTGGGAAAGAAATCCATGTACCTGGGAAAGCAACATCATCCTCAGAACTACTTAAAAATCTCCCAAAGGCTGATAAATCTGTTAAGCACATTTTATTCTAGAATACTCAATTAAAATAAAAGCCTAATTGCCAAAAAAAAAAGGCAAACCGAATTTTACATTCTATCTTTGATCATATTTTACTTGGTACCAGCTTGCTTCTCACTCCATGTAACTAGACATTGCAGCTATTTTTTTTAACTGGATAAAAATGGTACAGTATTTATGTATCTTAAAATTAGCAAGTTCTCACTTTTCAGTCAGAACTGCTGAAGTCTAAAGCAGAAATTGAGTTTTCCAAATCTGGCCTTTTGCTGACATCAATCGAAGTGCAACACTCTAAGAAAAAGCTACTTAGTACCAGAATTGCTTCCACTGAGAACAGTAAGAGGCTGTTTATGTGGGGAAGATGAACTGAAACAATCCCCCACAGCTTCATCAGCTAAAAGGTTTCTAAGCAGTGATAGAATTCACTTATTTTTCTGTGAGCCACATTTTTGGGGAAAATTGGGTTGTAGTTGTTTTAGGGTTTTTTGTGAGCTTTCCTCATCCGTTATGAAGCTGTAGTTAAATTCCTGCAATTGCTTTGTCATATAAGGACTTCTTTATCCCTGGCCCTCAGACCACTTCTTATTGCTGGAGAAAACAATAAATGGAAAATTTTGGCCCTCTTGACTTTTCAGTTAACCTGTATTGAGAAAATCAATGTTATTTAAAACAGCCTCTTCTGAAGACCAGGCTTATGGACTGAGATTTCTTCCAGGGCTTAGACTTTGTTCTATTCATACAAGTGAGCTACTTCTAAATCAAATGATGTGCTCTTGTTGGCTTTGAAACTGTAACCACTGAAGTCAAAGGACTTTCATTTACCAGAAATATTAGGGCTGATTTGATGAGAATGATGAAGTTGTACCCATTTTTACTCACAAAATTATTAGAAGCTAATGACTCAGCCTGACTGTGTGGCCTCAGAATGCTTTACCAGGAAAGGAGAAGGTCAGCTTTGGGAGAGGCAACAGGCACTAGGGGCAAATCTGCTCCACATCATGTGTGGAGTTATTATGCTGTTGTACTGAAGTCCTGGAAGGAGAATGATAAATACAAGGCAATGAGGACTACAAGCCTTTAACATCAAATATGGCACTACACTGATTTTGGACAAAAAAAGGGAACTGATTCTTTAGGTAATACAGAAAATTCAAAAAAAGTAGAAGTTGATGTGCTATCAGTGAAAAATTGAAAGAGATTGGACTAGGTGTGGTATCAAGAGGTTCGAAAGTTTAGGATCAGCATTTCTGCTGGACATGGACTGCGGAAGTCTTGCTCGGTCCCTCATTCATGAGACAATCATTAAATTCACTAAGGGCAAAGCTGAGAAGGCTGTAGAAAAACTTGTCAAGGAAACCTGTAGTGAAGCTTACGTGAAGAAATGCAGGAGTGGTCCATTTAGACTTCTCCATTTCAACAACAGCAAGATCTGCTCTCACCTGACTATTCTGCCATGTCTATTGGAAGACTACAGTTTACATCTAAACTGCTTTCAAAATGGCAACACTGAGGTTCTGAGGACTAAAAGAACCCTTTTCTGCTTCTGTAGTTGGCCTTGCTCTAAATCCAAGCTCCAAAAAAGACTAAGTCACAGTCAGCTCAGGGATAAAGTCTTATCTCCACAACTGTAAACAAAATTGAACTGATTGTTATTTGTGATTCTTGCAGGAATCCCAGCCAATTAATGGACTAATGAGGAGAGCCCTTGTATCTAATTACAAAGTGCTAAGCCAGCATTGAAATACACTATTGGGCTAGGATATGCAAAATGAATGCAGAATGCAAATCTAAGAAACAGGCAACTACACCAACAGGGAGTTCTGAGGATCCAAGACTTAACTGTGGGAACCTGGCAGGAATGGTTGGGCATGTAGTGGGTGCTGTAGTGAGAACCTGTCAAAGGGATGTGCCTGGTCTACACAGGCTGACCACTGTGAGCTTTATGTACCAGTGCCACGTTTAGATGAAGGTAATCTGACGTATGTGTGCCAGCCAAACTGTACCTGCACCTTAGGGAAGTGCATAAGGCAGCAGGAAAGAGAGAAGCAGCACAGTTTTCCAGCAACATGAAAACATTGATTTTGTGGAAGAACAAGCTTTGCTGTACTTAGGCTGCTCCATCAGCGTGGAGCTGCTGTGTCTCGCCTGCACGTCCTGCTCACTGACAGCAAATGCCTCAGCAGCAATTTCCCAGCCCCAGTGGTTGGGAATCCAGCACCTCTCCACTGGCACAGCTGGCTGACTCACCACCCTTCCCAGTGAGAATGTGCCGCAGCAATTACAGCTCTGGGAAAATGAGTGACGTACAAACAAATTGCATCTGATGCGTCTGCACTGAGACCACAGAACAGCGTTCACCCTGGTAATTTTATGGATGAATACAAAGTCAAAGGCAATAAAAGTATTTTCCCTTAAACTGGGGGCAAAATAAAGAAACAAGACAAGAAATCAATAATCCTTCACTGCTGCTCCCCAGCCACCACAGCATGTCACCAGCTTTCACGCTGCAGTGCTTTACAGTGCAGCACTTTGTGAAAGCAGAGGAATGAGGAGTGACCTTCGAGGGCAGCTGTGCCTGGTGACTCCCAGGGAGCCACAGTGAACATGGCAGCAGGGACACAGGCTCTGTCTCAGTGCCACTTACTCACACACAGAGACACTTTCTCCTAATTATCTGATCTTTAAACAACATTTTAGAGGCTTTCCCTGCTCCCCCTTTTACATTATTACTATTGCTATATCCTATTTAAAGGAAAAAAATGCCTCTCCCTGATAGTATCTTTTTCTCTTAAGAAATAAGATTTCCAGCAGGAACATAATTTTTATGTCCATATATCCAACTAACAACCAATACTGTCCCACTTTCAAAGGCATGTGTAATGAGAAATACATATTTTGTTACTGTTCTGCACATATTAACATCTGGATATTTACAAGAAAGCCTCACAAAAGTCAGTGCATTTAAGATATTCTGTAGTAAGATCATTATTCATTTGCATTTATTTCTTATTTCAGAAGGACACTGGAGGTTATTTCTTATCTCACTTTATATATGCACAGTTACCATTACCAACAGTAATGTCATTTTTCTATTGTTCACAATATATAAACTTTTATATTTATACTAATAACCCATCTTACCAATCAATCCCCCTGTGGTAGTTATTTCTATTAAAGAACTGTACCTCCTCAAAGGTTTTTGGGCTGGGGGAGTTACTAATGATTGAAGGATGCATGACCAGGAACAAATACAAGGCTGTAGTACCTGCAAATGGGATAAAAGTCCAAGCTTTAAAAGAAAAATACACATACACACATTTCGGGGGGGAGGATCATAGTTGCAGATGGGACTAAATCAGCTTTATTCCACTTCATTTCACTGAGGGGATGCTGATTTATGCCACCTAAGATCCTGTGCTTTCTGAGCTTTCAGAATTAGGACATTTAAAGAACTGTTAATAGTTAATACAGACACTGGAGTGCCAGTGGTGAAATCTGTTTTCCTACTTAAAATAGCTGTGTTTTAAAAATAATGATTTGTGTATACGAGACTGTCACAAAAATAATTTTAAAATCTTGCATTCAGTAGCTATTGGGGATTGGTGAAGATGAAAGGAAGCTTACATGCAATTTTCTGATTACAGAGAAGAAAAATAACCATTAAGTCAATTTATAAACTGCTGCAATCTTGTAATTAAAACAGTCCATTAGGAACTTTTTGGCTTGAAAAAAAGGCCAAGAAATTACAAGATTCTATAAACAAGACACAAGCAAGACAAGAACTCCCAATTCAGAATCCAATCCATTTGAAAGATGTCTCTGTCCTGTCTTTTTTCCACTTTGACAAGAGCTTTATCTTGTTCACCTCCTTATCAAAGTTTACTTATTTTGACATAAAGCCCCAAACAATCTGACACACACCTGAACCCTGCATTTTCAACGTGTACTGACTGCTGTTGTAAGTTACATTATTAAGCTATATTTGTGTGATTTCTGAAATTAAAAAATGCTGTTAGATGATCAGGATCTCTACACAGCAGCCTGAGTCAACAGTGATGAAGTGTTTTACTTATCTCAACTTACACACAGCCTATCTTGGTGGAATACAAGAAAATCTCACCAGTTTTCTGGGGTCCTACAACCAAGAATTTTGGTAACCGATCACAGGTTTTTTCCTTAGACCAGATATCTCTGTGCCGTTTGTCATCACAGGGGTTCTAAAACAGAGAAGGAAACTCAGAAGTTCATTGGCAATCACATTTGATAAGGTTCTTAAATTACCCTTCTATATAAATTATCTGTTTTTCACCTATGTACCAATATTCTTACCAGAAATTACTGTTTTTCCTTATGACTGAAAACTTAAGTTGTGCATTCCAGAACTTTTCCAGTGATTCAGAACGGTATTTCCAATGTAACCAGGCCAGAACCTGATTCTCTTAAGTGTTTGCAATTTATTTTAAGGAGAAGGATGTTGAAGAAATATATTGCACACATATACAGTTGCCCCATTCCTGTAACAGCTACCACACTATATATGCTGCATTTTTAAACTAAAAGACTAAATTAATTATGATTTAAGGCTTTCTAGTCACAAATTCATATTCTGATCCTCCAATTCAAACCAGTACCTAATATTAATCTTTGGGGTTTTTGCTGCTTTACAACTGAATCAGTTTAAATTTGTTCTGGAAATGCTACTCACAAACAGTTTTTGACACTGTTGTTTGGCAATACTGCACTGAGATGAAGGGATTATCTCCATGTACCCCTCTGAGGCTTAAAAATACATACCTGTCTTCAAAATCACATTAATTATGGACAAAACACACCACATACAGTATGTCTTAGTCACTGTAACTTAAAACTGTCTTTTCTAAGTAATTATAATTTTTCAAGTAATGTGGCTACAGGCTAATTTCCATTTTTAAAATCATTCTCTCTTAGTATTATGCAAAATCCTTGACATTTTTCCCTCTAGTTCAATGTTTTATTCAAAACCAGCATGAATTTCAAGATGCATATTTAAGTATGAATTTGCAATCTCAGACTCTAAGTTGGCAATTCAATATCCAAGGCTGGAAAACATCTGAGTAAGCAAGCTTAAATACATTTTTATGTTTGATTTAGTAAAGTTTGTTCCTTAGAGTATTTCTACCAAGCCACCTTAGAAAGATTTTATTTGGGCTAATATTATCACTAAGGTACCTACAGCTTCTCAGCAAACTTCTTCCTTGGGCAGCTCCTGGCCTATCGTGAACTTTTTGATCTATCATCATAGACTTCCACTTGGCTAATTTGGGTATCCATGGTCTTAATGCTCTTTTCTCTTTTCAGATGCCCTCTTTCTCCCTACACATTTGGAGAAAATCTCATTTCTTTAATTGCTAGAAGATGCATATAAATCTGCCTGTCAAATGCATTATTCCTGTTAGTTCCAAATGGAGAAGAGAAATAACATGACATGCACTTGCCTGCCTTTCCCCACATTTTTAAAGGCAAGTCAAGTCAACAAAAAAACAAATTAAAGATAATTTTAATTACACATCTTAATGCATATTAATTTCACAGCCTTTTACAAGCGACAAGGAACACAATCACATCCTGAAGCTTCACTTGGCTCTTTTATGGAACCAACTTAAAAATGTAACTGCTTTTCTCTACAAAAACCTGAAAGAATTTAAAAAGAACCACCAAGACAATTTATTTCTGATCTCTTGCTCAGCCCTTCACCTGCCAGAGAGGGTCCTTCTGCTCAGGGAATAGCTCAAAATACTTGTGAGCCAGCTGCACCGGGGGAAGGGTTTGCAGTTTCAGGTTTGTCCAGGTATGAACGAAGTTGGCCAGATTCACAAAGGTGTACAAGCCCAGGCGGTCGTTCCCGTAATTAGACAAGTGTGTCATGAAGATGCTGATCTGTGGGAGACAAAATGAAGAGCACACCTCGAGTCGTTGCATCACTAGATGGCAGTGCAGCCCCAGGTAATAAAAATCTCATCTGCATTTTGCTCTTACTCAGAGCAGCAAGCCTTGGATCACATTCACACAGCCCTTACCACCCTTGCCCCTCATTGAATTACATCCTTCTGCTCATGTCAGCTCAATGCAATCAATGAGGAAAACGCTGGAACAGGTCCCAGGAGCTCTGTGAGCAGCAGGATGTGCAGTGCTACCCTGGGGTGGGGCAACACTGACAACATCTTTAAGCGCATTTACTTTGTAGGACACAGCAAAAACAGTGCCCACAGCTTTACTGTAACAGGAATCCAAATGCAATGTTAAAAATGGGCTTTCTGTTTTCATGGAAGGGTAAAGAAGTCAGAGACTAAGGAAGCAGCTGAGCTCTGTTGCTGTGACTTTCATCTTGTGGCTGCAGGTCTAAGTTTTATAGAGTAAGTTCATCCCTTCTGCAAAAGTATTCTGCAAGCACTGGCCTGACACACAAGAGAGACCAAAAAGTATGTGAAACCTTGCTGTACACTTTCAAATAACTGTGCATAAAATATCCCCAAACAAAAAACCCCAAAAGTTTAAAGGCTGCTGGTATTTACTCTCCCAATATTTTACTATGAAAGTCATACCCAGATACACCCTCCTGCTCCAGCCCTTGCTCCAAGTGCACTTCTACACTCCCAGTGGAAGCAATGCTTCCGTGAAGGTTTCTCACAGGAAGGGCATTTTTGGATACACCTAAACTGAGCTGGTGAGCAGAACAGGAATACACAGACTGCAAGGATGGGCTCTCAGGGACTGAGAAGGGCTGCAGACAGAAGCCTCTGTTTTCTACAGTGATCCCTTTCCAAGGTAATTTTTCACTGATGCAACAGTCTGCTCTTACACTGAAATCTGCGAACCCTCACCACTACACCAACGATTTCTTACTTCAAGTTCTTTTCAAAGTAGAACTCTCCCAAGATAAACTCTCCAGACTAATTTCCATTAAAAAATGAGAAACACGACTCTTTTTATAAATACATCTGCTAATGCCATGAATGAGCAATTTCTATTTAAAGTAAGACCTGATGTAAGCCACTTTAAAAAAAGAAAAGCTTATCAGTCATAATTCTGAAATTAGTTCAGGAGCTGAAGCTAATCTTTTGTAAAGGAATTCCAGTCCTCAGTTTAAAGAAAGAGAAAGAAAAGAATGAAAAACTGGTATTTACAGTAAAATGAGAAGATACACACTGCTAAATCACTAGGAGATGATCTTTCTTTGTGGGTAGGACTGAGATTGAAAACCCCTTCCCTTTAGGCACCAAATGTACAACCTTTTCAAGTCCTTTTTTATTTCAGCTCTCAAAGCAGGAACGGAGCAGCCACAGGACTACGTTGTTCTCACCAAAGACACAATCAGCAGGTTTCCATAAAAAAGGTTAACTTGCTTTCCTGACAGCCTCTTTCTTTCCTACACGTGGGCTGACCTCCGACATTTTTAATGTCAATTCACCTCCTGGCAACTCCTCACCTGCCAACAGCTACAGCACTGCCATGAAAGAAAAAGCAAGAGAAGTTGAAAAGACTGCTAGTTCAGGGAAAACATAATTATTCTTTCCCTGAAGAGAATATCACTGCAATTTTAAGAATGTCAATGCAGGCTGAGAAATTGACTGGACATATCATCATAAATAATTTGCAGCATATAAAACTGTGTCAGTGAAAGGGAAAAATTATCAGAGTCCTAAGCTCCCATTCTAGTTACATTTTTTAAGTCAAATACTTTATGGTTAATTATTTACAACAGAAAGATGATCAAATGCTGATTGAAAACTTAAAATGGCTGAGTCTTGTAAAGAAATCCATACTCACTCAACCAGATACACGGCCTAATACATGACTTTACATTGTAGAAAAGGTCTCTTCTATATGGCACCATAAATATCACAGATTACCTGAGAGGGATGGTGGATCACTCCCACTTCCCAGTGCAGAAGGATGGGAACACACATCAATCCCCTTCCATCTGCACCTGCTGCCATTTCACACCAGGACAAAACATAATGAATATCTTTTCCCTTCCATACTGGCTTTATGATGCTTTGATTTGCTCAATCATACCACGTCCTGAGTCATTCAAACAAGTTCTAATTAACAAGAATCATTATTCTTTCTCTGCAACTAATAGCATGCTATGCTTCTGAAGATTTATTAGCTTGGAACCACCAATCAGGAGCTATAAAAGGAATCCTTCGTGGCCATCTCCCAAGGCTAGACCTAGTAAGTAACACTATTTGTTCAATAATCTTCCACCTCTGGGAAATGCTGTAGAATGCAAAAATATATTTCTTTATTCCTCCTTCAAAAGGGAAGCAGTTGTGAACGGATTTATATTTGCTCTAACAAGCATTTTAACCTCCCTTTCAGATAAAAGCAGCTTATTTGATTTTATTATTTCCTGCACTCTTCTCAAATAATTTCTTTCAGGCATCTCAGCATTTTCTCTATTTCAGTGCAGAAGGATCACCCTTTTTAGCTGTTCCTCATAAACAAACCATCATCTTGGTTGCACTTCAATGCACACTCTCCATGGGATTTAATATCCTTCACGAGGGAACTGAAACAGAATGCAGGCAATTTTTAAAATGATGGTTTGGGACTAAATCTGGCCTCTGGGCAGCAGCTCCTTTCCTGCTCTCACACATTTTCAGATCAGAGCTGCAAAGGTGCTCTCCTGTCCTCTGCCTTCTTCCAGCTTCTCCTCAGCATCTTCTCCTTCCCCAGAGTGAAAGGACAGAGGTCTAAGTTATGTTTGCTCTCCTTTCTCAGTCCTGATTTTATTTGGGATTCTGACTGGTACTGCAGAAACGTAGGGAAATGAGAACAAGCACTCAGAAGAAAGAGCTTTTATCTTTTTGACTGCTCATTCTGTGCTGTGTATTTCCTTACTACAGCATTTCCCAATTAGGGGCAATAGCTTCTAAGTCAACAAACCAGAGTTGAGGCCGAGAAGGAGTTGCTGCTATTAAATCCTGTCCCAGGAAAAGATGAACCAGCACGATCTAATTCATGTATCAAGAACAGAGAGATGCTTGACAAACTACTTGAACAAAATGCAAACAAGTTACCCAACTTCCAGTGATGGATGTTAACTGGCTGTGTGTTTTAAAAAATACTGATCACTACAGAATCCAGATTATTAGGATGCTGCACCTACTGAAATGATACACCAAGGATACTACTCGAACCAAGCTTCTGGAGTCTTGGTAACAGCTGCTGTTTCCTGACAAAACAGAGGGGGCCTGCTTCCCAAAGGAATGATATTACCATTCCCAAGAGTGAGCAGCCCTTCGTAGGGCTCCTGGCTTCTTCCCTTGGAGTCAAGGGGTCTCTCTTAAGCTGCCAGGATCAGACCCCAGAGCAGAGAGAAGACACTCTTTTCAAAGGTCAGCTGTGGCAGCAAGGGAAGTCTGAGACTTGCAGGACACTGATGAGCTTAAAGAGTTTGATTCTTTTGGCATTTCAAATCTAGAACTAGAAGAGTTGATGTAAGAAAAAATTGGTAATAAACACTTATTACATACTAGGCACTTATTTTTTTACCATATATAGATCTACTGCAGGCAATTCCAACTTGAATAAATTCCTACTAATAAACCAGTCATCAAGGTACTTTAGTCACAGGCACTCTGTCACCCTCCCATCTGTGCAACAACATTAAAGGCAGCACTGAGGCCTCCCAACTCAACGAAGTTACGCACAACCTTTCAAAATGAAGTTAAATTACGACTGACAATTAATTCTGTGCTCTCACTAGGCACTAGAAGCAGATGCTTTACCAATTTGGAATATTGCTGGTGCTTTAGCTACTGAGCACATGTTTACAGGCCACGAGAGCACATCCAACTCTCCGAACACCTATATTCCAATTCATTTGGCATTGTGCACACTCTGTTTGCAGTTCTGCTGTTGTTTCCAAGTTACTCAGAACAGTTTTGTTTCAGGTATTCAGAGACACAGTAACAGCAGGTTTTGCTCCATTAGACCACCAAAGTGATAGAATAACAAATCAGAGCACAGCCTATATTGAATATGTATTTTAAACAGCTGAAAGACAGTCCTTTCAGACCTGGATGCTTGCAGAAAAGCTGCCTTCAATTCCACCACAGAGATTCCAGATTGCAACTCGCTTTTTAGCCCTGAGGTTGCCCTGCTGCTTTCACAGCTGCCACAGATCTGTCCACTCACAGACTGCCAAGGAGTGGAATTCCATTTCTATAGCAGTGTCTCCACCATAAATATGATGGAGCCAGGGAAGAGTTATGAGCTCAATCAAAATTATTATTTGGTGTAGTTCTGAATTGTTGATCTGACAGTCAAGAACCACAAGTTCATTTTCAGCTGCTGCTCATTCCCCTTGTGACTCAGTAGCAGTACTACTGTCCAAAAGACTTGCTTCACTCTAAACCACTGGCACAAAGCTTTCCATTCAAGAATTTTAAGGATCATAGAAGAGTAAAATGTTCTTATTGCCACAATTTCAATGCATTTCCTGCCCACTGTTACGAGGAATCAGCTCTGACGAGACAGCTATTCCTGTCTTTTCCACAGCCTTTCCACACTGCCTGTTAATTTAGGAACTTTTGGGGTATTTTTTTCTACTCCACCCACAAAATACCACACTCTCTGGCTTTTATGGGTGGGTTTTGAAGAACAGATAGGAAGGCAAAGAATACTTGTGTTCTGCAGCCAGCCAAAATGCTTGGCAAGACTAATTTCCCTCCCTGCCCCAATTTCCCTCCCTGCCCCAATTGCTGGAGTTATGGGCATGAGAGGACAGGGAAGAGATGAAACTGATGCCTTTCTCACCCATGAAGTGGGGCAAGCCTGTCAAACTGAACCATCCTTCCTGCTTCTCACACTCACTACAGTTAAATATGAGGTTGTGCCAAGCAGGATGGACAGAAAGGGAAGATCCGAGTCTGAATGCCTTTGGTTTTGTACTCTCTTCTGTAGTGCCAGTTCAGGGTCACATTAAGATCCAGCAGGTTCTGCTGAAGTGCATACAAATCCTCTCATTTTCAGTGCTAAAGGAGATAATTTCTCCCTTGCTGCAAGTCAATTAGTTTAATAACAGCTCTACTCACTGCAACTGGGGAGAGGTAAAAATTAGAAGAAAATAATACTTAGAACTGAACGCACACAAAGATTACAATTATTTTTAAGATCAATCAGACAAAGTGCCTAAAGCATTAACAGCCTTTCCTCTTCATCAGCACTGCTGTAACCACGTCAAGAGCACACAGCTGGCTACACATTAGGTTCATTGTTGGGCTGTCAACCATTTGAAGGCTTTCACCAAATTCCTCTCCACAGGGCATTTTCCCTTTTCTTTCCATCTGCAGACACAGAGTACTTTGCAAGGAAGTGCATGTAAGTTCACGTAACGCAATTACTGCATTCTGTTTGTTTTTCTTAGGGGCAGAAAAGGTATAGAAAAATTTCATGAACTGTTGGTTATCCTTAAACATTCATCTTATAGGATAGAAAAGCTCCAGACCTGTATCTTCTATAGTTCAATGGATCTGAGAAGCAATGATACAGCTGACGGCAGGGTCTATACTGACCTCCTCATTATGCAGAGCTCAAAACCTAATGGCTCACTTCCTTCAAAAGACATATTTAGGAGACTGGTGCAATTTCGTTCTAAGAAACATTGAAGAGAAATTTGTTTTACTAATCCAAGAATTTCACTGGATATTGCAGAGAGAGATGAATCTGAAATCACTGAAGATTTTAACAAGTTTATCAGGAAATACTTGCTGAAATGTTTTAAAGTCAGTACAGGGGTATGAAATAAGAGTAACAATGTGAGACAATAAACCAGAGAAGGAGATGTGTCTGACTGGGTAAGACACTCATCACTACACACTTCTCCAATGCACATTTTCCTTGTGGCTTTACCCTAGAACTCCGTGGCTAAATCAGTGCAAGTCCCTCGACCTCCCTGTAAGTCAATTATTCAACTGATAATGTGGGGGAAATAATGCCAGTACACCAATAATACAGGCTGCTGAAGCTTGCTTTTTCTTTAACTGTGAAACATTTTGTGCAAGATCCTGATATAGCACAATCTCGCCCGAGGGCCGCTACAGTCAGCAAGATCTTCAACAGGAGACAGATACAAAATATCACTTGAAGAGTGGGTAACAGTGTTCTCTTAGTGCTTTGGCTCTTTTTCAGCTTGGTGGCACTTCAGAATTCAGGTGCCTTATGAACACAACAGGAACACTGGTCAGGATCACATCCCAGCCACCAGTGAGGGGGTACCAATGCAAACCACACGAACACAACCTGCCAGCTGTGAGATTTGCTACTCCAACAAGCCAACTGCTGGCTCCCAGTTACACAAAGAGCATCTGCAGAGCAGAATTTCCTGAGGCTTTCCATAGCTGCAGGACACCTGCCTGTACAATGCCCTGGGAACAGGGCCACCACTCTGGTTCTCATGACAAAAACTCACCGATGCACACACGGCCCTGTGGGTTTTTGTGGTTTATCCTGCACATGGTGGTTGATTGAGCACACTGTAAAGAGGCAGAGCCTCTCTGAAACCACTGCACAGCCAAACCACTCAGAAATGCTGGGCTTCATTCCCAGGGGACCTTATTTCAACATAGGGTACTCAGTTTCTGAAGTCTCAGCCTGGTAACTTACACCTCAAAAACTGTATTCACTTCCAAATTAAATATAATGAAGAAATTCGTTAAGATTACCATTTAATTCACACTCACATTTTGCAGGTTTGGAAACGAACCATTTATGTACTCATTAGTGAGAATACTGTTTAGCCGACGTTGTAATGATTCATGGGTAGTGTTTTCTTAGTTGTGTATCAGCAAAAAATAACGTTTTGAAAATGCCTCATAATGGCATTTTTACATAATCTCAAAAACTGAGTGTTTCACATAAAGAAATCCCAGCAATTTTAATGAAAACACAAGAAAGCTTACGAAATCCAAAATGGCACTCCATAATCAGACTCCTAAAGCTACTTAGTCTTCATTTTAATGTCTAAATTTTTGCCCAACTCTGACTTGCAAATTATGACATAAATACACGCAAGACCTAAAACCCACAAAGGCACAAACCTTAATGTTTAAATTGACTATTTGACAGGCTAATGCTTAGAACTTTAGGAACTGTTTATAAGCAGACAGTTAAAAACAGATGCATCTTTTCAAAGGCACTCTGTAGAAGGAGTCTTGGGCAGATTTTGGCCTAATACTCATTTACAGTTATATTTAGAAAACATTGCATTAAACTTCTATTTTTTTTAGCCTGTATTGTATTGGGGATATCATAAATTTTCACATACAGGTGATCACACAATCTACATAGAAATGCATGAATCAAAGACCTAATTGTAATGTGTAAAAAGACATTACTGTACTCACATTCCAGGATGTCAGGCAGGCGTGACCAAACCTCCACGATGAATATCAAAAATCATGAATGTTTCACTGCTTATCTCCTCTTCCCCTCCATTCTCTACATTCTTTTAATTTCAAAGGCTTATGCCTCAAACACTCATATTAAATTTTGCTGTTCCCTACTGGTGTAAAATACTTTTTGGCTGTTGTGGCTGTGCTTCAATGTGGAATATATTTTGTCCTGACTCAAAATATTGTTACTGTGCCTTCCACTAAGTCTAATCTGCTAAACTAGTAACTCCTAGTCAAAACCCACCAAAGCACTGCTATGGTACCAAGACCTTCCCCAGCCAATTCCAGCCAATGAATTTTCCAGGTCTCAGCTCTATTAACCTGGGATTAGAATTAGATGGTCTTGAAGGTCCCTTCTACCCTAAACCATTCTATGATTGATTCTATGCTGTGCCTGCAGTGATCCACATCATCAAAGCTATGACTGCAACCACTGCCACCCTCTAGAAGGAAAACCACACATTTGCTAAGGAAGTTTTATTTCCTAATTCTGCTATGTGAACATGAAAAATGGGAACAACACAAAGTAACTGCTTTTAAAGTGCCAAAAGTATAGCCCAAAAGGATTTGAGGCTTGAAAAATAGACCTGAATATAAATTGCTGAAGTAGCTTTCAGAAATGGTTTTCCTTCAGATTGCATTAAATTGCAGAAGATTTAAAAAGGGCACAAAATATTTAGGCTGTTATTCCAAAAGATTTGAGTGGAAATATGTTTTGTTCCCTTTGGTGTTCCCAGTGACTACATTTCTATATAACAGCAGAATTTTATTTCTATGCTTGATTTGGACCCCAAATGAAAACCTCATCTAAAAGCTTCTCTGAAAGGTCAGTTTTGAAACAAGTGACCTAATCCTGTGGCATTTGGAAGTACTACACTGCTCTCTTCTGTCAGTGCTCTGTAGTTTCATCGCCTCCCTTCTTGTTTATCTTCCATTAAAGATAAATGCAAGGTTAAGCAGATGTCATTCATTTACTCAAATCTTTTCTTTGAACTGTGTGGTTTTTTCACTTGGATCTCTTCTTTGAAGCTGCTTGAGACAGCAACTGAAATTTCTCAGAACTGACTGCAGCCCAAGCATTCCTTGCTTGCAGCCTTCTCACCTCAGTAAGTGCTCCCAACACTTTGCATCACCACTTTGGCAGAGCAGAGAAATGAACTTTACCTGAGATATTCATAGCAGATCTTTACATTTGAATTCCTCTAAAATTTAAATCTCAGGGGTCTTATTTCATGCAAAAAGTAAAGAACAAAGACAGGCTAGCACTGCTGCATTACCAACAAAACAGTTGTCAAAAAAAGGTGGAGACTGCTTTGTACAACTAACAGAACACATATAATATCAGATCTTAATTTAATTAATTGAAAAAGCAAAAGAACTCACTGTGAGTAACCATTACTGTTTGGGAGACCCAGCTGATCAGCCCTGGAACATTCAGTAACCTTTCCTTTAATTAATTTTTTAGAAACATTTCAAAATTCCACTGTACTTACTGGGTTGAGAACCACTGTGAAGAACAACTCTCCTCCTTGAATACTTTTGTCTAATTCCTTTGGACCTCCGGGATACTCTTTATAGAAAATGGTGTGGGTGAATAAACCACAAGTTTGCCTAGGAAGCACCTGAATTTATGAAAAAAATTAGAAAAAACTCAAGAGTTTATACTTTTAACAAGATAATAAAAGTCAGAGAAATAACATGTAACTGGTAATTGCTGGGTATATTTGGCATCTCAACTTTGCAAGCAATCAATAATGATCTAGACGAATGATCATCACTAAAATCATAACATCCAAAAATGCATCCCATTTTGTTTGAAATTGGAGACTGATGTCTATCATCAAATTACAATTCCAGAGCCTCCTCAAACTCATTCTGTCTGTAACACCTCATCCTAAACCCAAGTATTTGAAGTCTAAAGTTTTAAAATCATGTGAAAGATAATCTAAAATATTATCAGTCTGTATCGTATCGATCAGTTCCACTTTTATCTGAATGATGGTTTTGTTGTAAATTTAAACTGTAATTGGAAAGGCAAATTGGTGGTTTTTTTTTTGGCTTAGGCACCACCACCAATAATAATTCTACACTGACACATAGGGAATTCTGACAATAATGCTCACCTTATAACAAAGATTTACTCATTCAGCTGTGGTTTTGTAGGACCAGTTGAAATACAAAGTAGTACAAGCAAAATTAATTTTAAAAACATTCCAAGAACAAATCTTTTGAATATGAAGAACTAATAAATGCAGTTATGTTTTTAATCAGAAATTCAAAATATTTTCTATTGAACTCAGAAAGTAATTTGCTGGAGAGTATTTCAGTTATGTCTATTCCTTATGGAAAATCAACACTGAGTATGGATGTTCAGGTACAATGCTTAACTGGGACTGTTAACACGGATCAACTTTAAAAGCATACAAATGCCTTATTTGACACAAGCTGTGGCTTTGTAGATACTCTCTATTTCTTGCAATTTCATTTCTCAACATTTTTTTTGTGATGTAGAGAACACTGTGATCACAGACTGTAAATTCTGTGTTGTCAGAAAACATATGGAATTTGTACATCTGCTATCAACTTGCCTAAGTTTTTAAAAAAACCCTTGGATTTCATTGAGGAAATATAAGAACAATTCTTCACAGAGACAGGGAATGAAGCTGTACTGGATGGGAGGTGCTCTGACAAACCTTACACAACAATGTTCTCACTGAATGTATTCATTACTATTAGCCTGGAGATGTAAAATATTGATGCATTTGCCCTGAGAACTGAAAGCTCGAGACTCCCTGAACAGGTGGTTTTATATGACCGGTTTTGGAAATAGATTTTTGGCTGCAGTGTCCTTGTGTAAAATCTCATTATGTGTCTTTAAATGACGTGTTTTTACAAATATTTATGGAAGAGCTTTTTGGAGATTCTGAGTCAATCTGCCTTCCCCGAACGCTTTGTGCTCCCTGAGCACATCCACGAACCCATTACTTCACACGCAGCGATTGCTTTGAGGAGAACAAAGTGTAGTTCGACCCTATACGGTGTCAATTTTGTTCCTGGATTTCTGGAGATCATTTTCATTCGCTTCACCCAAAAATAGATCAAAACTTTAAAATATTACTACTTCGCTTAAAAAAGTGGTATCCATGGCAACCCGAGAACAATACCAGAACTCTGTCCTAAGTGGCAGTGCTGTGCCAAGGCACTTGACCCCCCAAAAGTGCCTGTTGCAGCCAGAGGTACAACACAAGGCCCCCATTCACTGCTCTCCCACATGCTCCAAAAGAAAGTTACTTGGGAACATGCCACCAAGTATTTTGGAAAGCTGTTTTGAAACACTTGTGAGATAATAATGACGAGATGTGAATCCGAAATAGCCTCCGCCCCAGTGCCCAGATGGCAGCAGCACAACGCCTTCCGTGTCACTTGTGTACAAGCCCTTCCCTTGGCAAACGTGGCTGTCAGTGACAGCACTGAGTCGTGTAATTCAGACACACAGTGGGATTTGAGAGCATTTTGGCAGCCTGGAGGTGGTGTGGGGGGTGAATTCCTTCCCTGCAGCTCCTGAGGCTCTGCCTGCACCCAAGCTGACGGCTCTGGGTTAAACCAGGCTGCAAAGCCCAGCTCGCATTTGTGTACGGCAGGAAGCCAAACGAGGGCAACCGTGCACAGTTCACAGGGAAGACAAAAACATGTACCCACCAAGATCCAGATCCAGACATGACATAACCTCGCAATACTCTTTTGCAGTTAATGGTACCATGCAAATTTAAAACCTGACAGAAATCTAACCCAGCATATTGTGTTAAATGATGCAAAATTGACTTTTTCCTTGAGCTCTCTGAACCAGCATTAACCGCAGGACTAGAACAGTTCACAGCCTGTTAACTGCTGACAGCAGGGTGCCTGGATGCCACCTTCATCAGCAGAAACATCACCAGCAACAGACTGATTTTAATTAACAAGACACTGTCAAATACATCTTGCTACTTATGCACAGCAATCCGTGCTTCTCACAATGTGAACTTTCAGGATACCCTGCCTTTCCACTTAAAAATAAACTGTTCATGAAATGGTGGAGTACAGAATGAACATCAGCAATGCAACTCACCATGATGTTTTTGTGGATGAAGCCTCGTCTGTACCTTGCAGGTTTCAGATGTGGGTATTCTTCTGTGCTGGTAACTCTGATGTTCCAGACCTTTTTCCAGGCATCGTAAAGTTGAACATGTACTGGATAGACTCCAGAGTGGTGTGGAGCCACTGCATAGCCCAAGTCAGTCGGAATACCATGTTCCTAAAACAAGACAGAACAATGGCTGCCCTCAAAAATTTAAGAAACCTGATGTTTTGGCATTTCTCAAATGCTTTGCTTGTGAAAGACCAAGAACAGGAAATGAAAGTAACAGTAATATCAAAATATGCTGATCTGGAAGGAGATGGAAGATGAAACACAAGATTTTAAGACAAAAGCCTTTTTACTAAATATTTTTATGAGTATGCAGGGAAGAAGGATATAAATGTATTTTACATTGGTTTCTTCAATCTACATTAAACAGAAAGCTGCACTCTCTGAGTTCTTGCAAGGAATTTGCTCACAAACCCCAATTTCAGAGAGAAAATCACTGGCACATACTCAACACAACACGTAGCATTTGGCAGTT
The DNA here is from genome assembly GCA_013397815.1 of Aleadryas rufinucha. Classification (NCBI taxonomy): domain Eukaryota; kingdom Metazoa; phylum Chordata; class Aves; order Passeriformes; genus Aleadryas; species Aleadryas rufinucha. Next base: position 255,586 of record VZTH01017182.1, on the reverse strand, counting down.
ACAACTACAAAACTGCAAGTTCCACTACATGTCCCTTCACAATTACTTGAATAAGGAGCTGAATTTCAGAGTCACTGCATTTCTCCTCTAGTCCATTCAAAACACAAATCCACTTTCAAAAACCAGCTTAACTATTTTAGTGTCATGTTAAGAACTGAGGGAAGAGAAGCACTTGTAACAGTCTACAGGCAGATGTTGTAGAGGAAACCCTTCTGTAGCACATTTCCTAGTTTTGAAGACTCCTGCTGTTTATCCTGTGTACATACTCACCTTGCTGCTATTACATTCTCTTCACATCCAACCCATTTTCCTTCAGGTGACTTTTCAAAGGAACAGTATATAGCAGATATTCCTTGATAGTCTGATTAGCAGAATGCACAGTCCATAAGATACCATTTTGCCCTTGCACTGCCTTTGAAATCTGTCTTAAGAGTTTTTTATATGGCTTGAATTGATATGGTCATCTTCACCATATTTCCTAATCATTTGCACTGTGTGTGTAAAGCATTGGCTGACACCTGGACCTCTTCCTTTGAATGAACCAGTTACTAAGGAACACGAAAATCTCCAGGAAAATGGGGGGGTGATGTTCATAAAACCATTTCTTGTGGGTAACAGACATGCCTGGTTCAGTCATAGTGGAGAACCCTGACTTCTCTATGTTCAAAAGAATGGTGAAATTCTTGTGTCCCTTTAGGAATTCATGGCACACATAAAGGGCACCACGTGTAATCTGCCAAACAGGAATGAGTAACATCTGCCCTCCTGGTTCTACTGCACGAGGAGATAAGGAGTGGATACACCTCCAGTTACACAGCTTAACATCATTTAATTCCATCACAGATAATCCAATTCTTCTTCCTTTTATCTCTCCTACTTCCCTTAAGCATGAATAAACATCAGAAAGGAAAATCTTCACAGAACATGTAAGAAATTGCATCCTCTAATATCCCACTGAATCTCCTTCATTTATCTATAAACAAAAGTCTGATTTTTAAGGTTTTTCCCCTCAAGTTTCACAATAGGCAGTAATAAATAAGTCATCTAAATCTTTCACTCTAATAAGGGGCCTGTCATCTTCAATGAAGTAGTGCCTCCATTATTCCTTACTGACTGTAACTCCCCAGTTGGGCATCTCCCATACAATACACACTTTCAGTGGATAATGCACGAGGCATCAGCAATTTTGGCCTCTTTCAAAAAAGTGGATACTTCTCTCTGTTATTAATTTAAATGCTCTGAGCAAATGAAACATAATGAGTAGCTTCATGTCTGTATGTCTAAACAAGAACAAAAAATTAATAGAAGGCATCTGTAAGCATTAAGAGCATTGAAAGTACTGAAGAAAATGACAATTGCTGAAGTTACATAAACCAGGGTTGAAGATGCATTATCCCTATAACACATTTCAATGATTATATCCTGCAGACTAATCCCAGAGGATGTCTTAGGTCATACCAGAACTACAAGAACTACCCATTTTATTTCCAGTGGAGCTTGCACCAGTACACAAAATTATATCAGAAGGGTAATTCTGGACACAGGATTTTTAAATTTTCAGGAATCTAACTTCTATTGTAATGCTTTCTTGAAAGGAAACATTAAAGCAGAGCTGTCCTGTACTCAGTACAACTACAATATACAGCAAAAGGTGAAATCTTTGAAAGAAAGCATGAGTCTCACTTAAAAGCCAAGTTTTCAAAGACAAACTTTAACTGGCTGATAGTCAGGTCTCTCCTGGCCTCCTACACTCACTGACACATGACCATGAAGTGCACTCTTTGTTGTTCCGTTATTTCAAATCCCCCTGCTCCTTCCAGGAACAGTCATCACCTGCCAGCTGAAGAGCAATCAGTGCATTTTGAAAAGGAAGAAGTAAAATCAGGCTGTTGGAAGAGCAGATGCAGTTCAGCAAACAAGTTATGTCTGCTGAGATATTTTTGATACAACACATATTTAGGTCTTAACACTAGACCCCCTCTTCAGACAAATAACATGTTTTCTGTATGGCAATTTTGTTTTGGTTTATTGAATGAGATTAACTGTGATCTGTTTCTCCAATATCCTCAGACATAAAATCTGGTTTTATTTTTTCTTATATTCTCACTGAAACATTTTGATTCAGGCTTTGCTGTGAATAAATAATTAGTAAAGGCAATGCTTTTCAGAACAAGTTTACATAAAATTGATCCAAAGGGAATAAATAAGATGTTATTGGGTATCACTGCAGAAATGCATCTCTGAAAATAGCACACTTACCTAACCCTAACAAGCAGTGCTTTCACAAAGTCATTTGATACCTTTCAATGGAGTAATTATTCTTTCAGAAACCTGATTTTTTTTTCTAATCCAAACAGAGTAACGGTTTCTGAGTACCCAAATTAAATAAAAAATGCAGAAATATAACTCACTAAAGCAAATTTTTTGTTGAGGATCATCTGCTCCACCAGTGAGGACTCGTTGTGGAAGAGGTGTGGCTGCATGTGACTCCACATGTGGGGAAACCACCAGAACTCATCCACAGATCTCAGCAGCAGGTCATCGCCCTCATCCTCCTCCTCAGTCCCTGCAAAGGGAAGAAGAAAAAAAGAAAGAATATTCCTGAAGTAAAGTTTCTACTTTTATTATATTTTTACAAACATTGGAAAATGTAAGAATGATATTAACATAACAAAAATGTGACCAGTTGAAATACTTCTTGCTGAGGCACTGGTGACAAAATGGGACAGTCAGGACCAATTTGCCAGCCCACATCCTATTTAATACCCTCTCTTTTATCTCTCCCTACTTCTACAATGGTTTAAGTACAAAATTGTTTTAAGGGATAATATATACTGCTGTATTTCTACAGCAGAGATGAAACAATCACAAGGATGAACTGTGGTAGCTCAACAGAACCCTCTGTGAAATCAATACAAAATTTGATGTGATTGGTGGAATTTACCAATCAAAAAGAGACTGAAAGGAACTGAATTTTAAAAAAAGGGGGGAGGCATTTAATCTGTTCCACACCAGCAGCTAATGCAGGAACACAGCATACTAAGGCCCTGAGACACTATCATTCCTACTTGTCCTCACACTGTACACAACACCATCAAAATCAGTGATTTCAGCGTTTCATTCTTACCTGTGTGATAAAATTTCCCTGAAAATCCCAGGTTGAAAGTAAAATTTGTAATCTGGGCTCTCAAAAGATTCTGAGTGTCAAGCAGGGCCTGAAAAAGAAACAACCCACCATATAAACATACCTGTAGAAAACACAACCTGGCACAGAAATTTAATATAACAATATAAATATTTTTATAGTTACATGTCTTTTCAATTGGTTTTGCTGTTTAAAAGCAGCTCTTTATGTAAGACAGAGAAGTCCAGATATTTTTATTAGCATATAAAGATTAAAGATCACATAAAAACTCCATCATTTTCCTCATGAAGATGACCAGCTATTAAATACTGGGTTCCTCTCTGAATCATGAGATAGGAAAACAAAGGCACACACAGAGACAAGACCTTCCACTGGTCACTCACTAAACCTGGTCCAGAGCCAGGAATGAATTTCAGATCTCTTGTTCCCCTCAGCACTGCTCCATTCACAAGGCTGAAGAGCAACTGTTAGAATTCCATTTCTGTACATCAGCTCAAGCACATCCACAGCAATTCTGTCATGTTACAAAATCACGGGTAATGCAAAAAGAAAAATCTAGAGAGACAGCAGGAAGCTACAGCAATCCGATTCCACATCAAAGAACTAGATCCCAGATTCCCCCAAATTCTGACTCATTTCTCAGACAGTGAGCATACTGACTGTCAGCATCCATGTACTGGCACTAGAGCAGTACAAACAAAAAAACAGCATGTAGGAAGAAGGGGGAAAGCATTATTCATCAGGTACAGTCTCACTCTTTGGTTTCAATATGCTCTTCTTGGTTTGTTACTCCTAAGATTTACATATCACATTCAGGAGTTCTCTCCCAAACTCTTACACCCTGCTGCTGTTCTTTCATTCAGTTTTTTCAATAAACCCAGCTTTCCAAACTTTGCAAAGCAAGAACAAAACGGCCAAGCAAAGGTCATCAAAATGTTTTCCAAGTCAACTTACAACACAGCACAATGATTGTAATACAGTGGTTGAACACATTACTATTGTAAGAGAAGAGTAACTGGGTTATGAATGGGGAATATATTTTAAAAGCACAAAAAAGATGAAAATGACAGGAGATTTTCAAAGATTGAAAGGTCTAGCAGGCTCCCTACCCTTCAAATGCAATGACAACTTGGTGCCTTGAAAAACACGAGCCAGTAGTTTTGCTTCCCTGGACATTTTCATTATGTAAGTAATTTGCCTACAATTCCATGCCAATGACAACAAAATACTAGGAATTCAAGTCCTGTTTAGGTATTAGGAACAGTACACTCAAGCTACAATTCCTTAAAATATGACCCATTTTACAGCTTGAGGCAATATCCACCTTATTAGAGCACACAAGCTCTTCTTCAGGTCTTTCACACGGCTCACCCTGGTAAAGATCATCATCTTTCACTGCAAAGCCTGAAAACTGTCCTGTGAACAAGAGACATTCTAAAGGAACGAGCAAAATGAAGCACAGAATGGAGATAACTGAAAACAAGCTCCAGACTTATGAAGTGGAATATTAAGTGAAAAAAACTTACAGTGCTGTACCAAGGGCTTTTGCACAGGCTGAAAGTGCAAAGATCTCCGAGGAGGCTTCTTATTCTAATGAAAGGCAGCAAATCTGCACAGGATTTATATGAAAACCAACCATGAGCTGCTCAGAACCTATTCAATGAAATAATTTGATCTCTGCATGGTTAAAAGGTAGGAGGCAAATAATCCAGCTATTTCCTTCCTGTGCTAAGGGCACACGTTGTGGAGGGGAAGGGATCCTGAGCGCAGCCGGACAGCGAGGTGGCACCAACGGGCTGCTCGCTTCTTTCCCTCCACATTAAGAGCTGTGAGCATTTTTTGAGCTGAAGGGTTTATCCTGTACCTTGGTAACACCTTCCCAGCCTGTCACCTCCCGTCTGGTCTCAGCAGGATGGAAAACCAGAATGGCAAACAGGCTTTGAAATGGGAGGAGGGAGAAAGGTGGCAAGAGGCCCATGACATTTCTGTAACAGTGCAACACAGAGGTTACTTCTTCCCTGGGAATTAATTTTGCCAGTGTGGTTCCCACTTTCTTGCCTTGTGCTGGGAATGTATCAGCTAATTCCAAGTGTGTACCTGCTCTGCCTGAGAAGAGGGAGGCCACAGACCTGCTGTGAACCACTTTGGGTACAGACAAGACGAGCTAACATTTGAGTTGTCGTGCCTATGATTATTTTCTGGGCGACATGACATTTTACTCATCTTTCAGGTTCTAAAAACAAAATGTTAAAACTCATGAAAAATATATAGTAGCAGATGGCAGGGCCTATTACTGTGAGTTTCCATCAGAAAGACAGAAAGAGAGAGAAGCAGGGGGACGAAAAGCCTGAAATTTCATTTCTACATGCTGTTTTATAAGCTGAAGGTAAACTGCTGGTATTTGCTGGATGTTTTCTGATTGTTTATGAACAGCCCCTCTGGGCATCTGTATGAGATGTTACATAAATATACCAGTACTGAAGATTGTATTTAAAAACCGTTTAGTCAAGTCTTCACGTGTTTATAAATAATCATTTAGTACATGTTATATTTCTGCTGGTACTATAGGCAAAATAAATAACTGGATGCATAATCCCTTCCATGTATGTAGCTCCCACAGAGTACTTTCTTTTGAACTTCTCCTAAGCTCACCGACTAGTTTAGGAAATTCCTAGTGCCAGAAATCAAATGTGACTATTTAATACATGATGAAAGACCCCTTTCTTGACTAAGAGCAGAAATAAAAATCTCAGAAAAAGGCCCAGTTACAATTCAAGGAATAGACAAAAGTCATCCCGACAGCAAAACAACAGATTTTCTCATCTCACAAAGAGGACACAGGCACAGACACATGACATGGGCTGTCAAAAGCTTTTGTTCAAGAAAATCAGCTGAAAAGCCAAGGGTAAAACTCCTATCTCCAAACCTGCTTCCCACTTCCATAGCCAGGAAGCCATCCTGCCTCCTGCCCTCAAATATCTCAACGTGATTTCACTTTTGAGTCTGCCACCGAGAAGCCACAAGTGTCAGCCTGTCTTCAGGAGACAGACAGTTATAATTTCTTCAGCATCAACAAAAATATTCAGACCCAAATGCCTTGACTGATCAAAGGAATACATCAAGATTGCCTTTTTGAACTCCGGTTCACCAAGCAGGAACGACGCTTTCTTTGTGCAGTCACACCAACATATTTATGACTATTTTCCTGCTGAAAAGCTGCTAAAGAACTCAGGCACTTGAGAAGAGAAATAGTTCAATATGCTGTTAATTCTACTTGTAATCACGTACATTTCAACTAAATTGGCAAGCAGACAGACAGAGCCTCACAGTGCTGCAGCATTAACATCTCCACATCAGTACATGCTTTCATGTCAGCAACAAAAGCAAGGGCAGCTTCATCATTTCCCAAAAAGCCTTTCTCCTCCTCCTTTTTTCGGGAAGCAGATCTCATCTCTCAACTCTTACTTGCTTAACTATTTTACTGTCTGACAACACTATCAAAGGAGCCATTAAATTAGGAATTATTTTGCTTTTGAGGAAAATTTCTAATGTCGTGTTGGCTCTTCAATAAAGGCAAGGACCTTCTGAAAAGGAAGGACAAATTAACAGAAAGTGCAATGTGAAAGCACCCGAGTTAGGCACAGCAAGCCCCTCTAAGGGAGCTCTAATGCAGAAGCAACTTTAATTTTTCCATATTGTCTTTCCTCTTTAGTCCAACCCCTGCAAGAGAAGGAAGAAACAGAACTAAAGCCATGTCAACTTCTGAGTGGAGTTCTTGGTGTAGAGGTTCAATGAGCTGTAACTGATGCGATGTCCTTTTTGGGACTCTGCACTTTCTGGGACATCACTTTGCCTTTCCATGCTCCGGGAGTGCTGCAGCAGAAGCTGCTGTGCAGGTACTCGCACATCACCTGCCTCCCTCAACATCCCCCTCCTGCAGAACCTGGGCTGCTGGGAAGCAGCACGACAAGCAGGAACAGAACACAGCCCCAGTGAAGGGCCAGCCCAAGTGTCTGGGAATCAGTATTTTATTGGACTATTTTGCTTATGAGGACAAATGATTCCTTCGTGATAAATTATGTATTTTGGAACATCATTAAAATGCAATGTCTACTCTTTCTGGATTTCCAAGATTAGCAATTTGACACCCATTACCATAAGCATTTAATCTGTGCAGGAGAACGAATAATTGCTTTGGATATAGGGGTGTACCTGAAAAAACCATTTTGTCTATGCTTCACACAAAGGACAAGAAAGCTTCATTTGTCTTTGTGCGCTCTCTTAGCAGAGCTGACACAGAGAGGACAGGAGCAAAAATAAAGAAAACCTCCAGCTTTTTCTGCAAAGTGTTTTGCTGGCAGAGAACAGGTAACCCAATTTTCCCTCAAAGTGTCAATGAAGTATCAGATGGGAGCCCAGTTACGTGCACCCTAAGTTTTTCAGTGTCCAACAGAAGAAAAAGGAGCCACAACTTCATCTTATGTGTCCAAACCAGGTATCTGGATCTGAGGTCCAGTAAAGAATCCTAAAAATATAAAGAGCCACTTCAGAAAACATTGCTCAAATGATTTCAATCAAAAGTTTTTTCATCAGGACATGCTGTTTTAAATGTCACTGGGTCTTCCTTTAGAGCTGTTTTTTTATCACACACAATAATGATCTTGATGACGGTGCAATTACATATTTTCAAGTAATTAGGCTCTTTCATCTACGTAAATCATTTGTACAACCAAGAGAGTTAAGAAATATTTCTAACTTCCTTCACCAACTTCTCACTTCTTGGAGGCTGAGGTAGCAGCTAATGAGAACTCAGCTAATTATGGCAAGGTAACTTGAAGGTTATAAATACTTGGTGCCAATAGCATTTAATAAAGCAAAGTAATTAGCATGCTGTTTTCAGGGTTCTGTCTGAAATTCTGCATTATTAGCTCTTAATTAAACTGTACTTAGATGAAAAAGGTTACTATTACTAAACAGCTACATGATCTCGTTATTTTGCAGTTAGCAGAAATAAATTGCTGCCTTTTGGTTAATTAAAGGTCAAAAAAATCCCAGGTCAGTTGAAACAGAACTAATAAAACATCCTACTGCTACCTATTTTCCCCTGGATTTTGGTCAGACAGGATTCAATAGAAATCTTGTTAGTTGCATTTTTACCTAACACTTCACCTGCTTATGTAACACCAAGTATTAAGAGGTGAGTTCCCAGACTATAATAGAATGCAGAGTGAAACCAAAGCGGCTCTAAATTGCATTTAGAATCCCTTCACATTGATTAAGTTCCTGTGATCTGGTGATGGTCAGTACAGAGGGAATGTGAGGTTTCTAAGCCCCAGTGGAAGCATTCTGGTAGCTGAGCTGCAGTCACACACAGCCCCACAGCTGCCTCGGCTCTGAGCACGACAGGCCATCCCTCAGATGCTGTTCCAGGTCACTTCTGGGCCACTCTGCTCTGCCTGCTTAGCCTGGCTTGTCTCCATTGCACCCCACCAGCAGCAGATAAATTCTAAGGGTTGTTCATAGATTCGTGTTGACACTCGTCTGGCTCCCAGGAAATGTTGGGCATTACACCTCTGCACCCTTCATTAGACAACCCACACTTGTACAGCTTCACATCCTGGCTGCAAGGGTGCATGATGTTCTGTCACAGATGAAACAGCGGCATGGCTGCTCTGTCTAACGGGGCATGTATTTTACACTCACCCAGCTCAGAAAGGACAGAGGTTATGATCCAAGCTCCCGGCTCCACATTCATTATCAACAGCACATTTGCTCCTTCTTTAATGCCTCCTCACACGCCAGCTCCAGCTGTAGCTCCCGCTGCAGCCAGCGGCGATCTGCCTGCAGGACAAGGGGGGCCAGCTCCAGCTGCAGCTCCTGCTGCAGCCAGATTTGCCTGCAGGACAAGGGGGCCAGCTCCAGCTGTAGCTCCCGCTGCAGCCAGGAGCCAGATCTGCCTGCAGGACAAGGGGGCCAGCTCCAGCTGCAGCTCCCGCTGCAGCCAGATGTGCCTGCAGGACAAGGGGGCCAGCTCCAGCTGTAGCTCCCGCTGCAGCCAGACGTGCCTGCAGGACAAGGGGGGCTGCCCACGAGCTGCTACGGCTGCAGCACATCCCGATCCCTGAGCTGGGCCCTCTCACCCTGCTGCTGGCAGTGTGAGGCTCTGCACAGCCACAGAATGCTGGAAATATCTGCAAGGCTCAGCTCTGGAAGAAGGGCAAGGCCTGATCTCTGAGCAGCAGAGAGCTCGGGGGCTCAGCTGATGTGCAGGCAGCCGCAGCTGGGGCACTGCACTGGCTCTGGGCTGAGGAGTTTGTCCGTGGCCACGTTACTCTGCCCAAAACATCCAGGTTTTTAAGAGGTGCAATTTCAGGTCTACCTATACCCCATGGCTTGTGTACAAAAGATGACATTCTGTAAAACCTAGTTTACCACAAATTTGATTCCCAAACTGCCATTCCCAAGGTGCAATAGCCTGCAGCTCCTTTCATGCTGCTGCCTAGGACCTGCTCTCCACATCAGGTCTCCAAAGCACCCCATTCCCTTCCTGCTCTGCCCCACACGCCCTACCCAGATGAGAAGGGAATAGTAACCTCATTCCAACCCCCTGCCAAGGGCAGGGACACCTTCCACTAGACCAGGTCGTTCCAACCCATCCAACCTGACCTTGAACACTTTAACGGGTGGGATCACCACAGCCTCTCTGGACAGCCTGTGCCAGTCCCTCACCACCCCCACTGTAAAAAACCCTCCTTCCTGATGTCCAGTATAAATCTACCCTCTTTCAATTTAATTCCTGGATTGACAGAGGCAAACAGGGAAATAAAAAAAAAAAAATCCATTTCTTTAGGTAATGAAAGTAAAAATGTGGTGTCAGTGCTACATATATCAAATTCCAAGAGAGTGTGAATATGGCCTTCTGGAAAAATCTCAGCCTTACTTTTATTTTCAGTGCCAGTATTCTCTGGACCTCAAAGCCTGAGCCTGGACAAACTAAGACCCACCTACCACCAAAAGGCCTACAGGCTGTGCTTCCTGCTCAGAAAAATTTTAAATAAACAAGATTTCAAAGTCTGGTCTATATCATTATCTAAATGACCAGAGCTCAAGAGTGAGTGAAATTTATCTATTTTTCCAGTGCAAACAAAATTCAAAGCATTTAAATTTGGACAATGTTGTCCCACAGAGTAACAGTGGCCATGATTACAACATAAATCTGTTACATGATTACAGAAAAACTCAACTCCACAGAATAAGGTGTAACAAGCTACTATTTAGGTACCTTGAAAGAAGTATGGGAAACTACAAGCTGTATCTAAAATGCTGATACCAATCAAAGAGAAACACCTTGGGGTTTGTTCACCTCTCAGCTGACACTTTTTTCCCCCAAAGTAAGACTAAAGCACAGTATTTGTGTTAATGCTGAGTTTTCCATACCAGAGAACAAAGAAAGTGCAAATGAATGAAGACTCAAACCCTGTAATCGAGATAAAAACCAAAATAAACTGGTTGCTATCGCTGCTTAGCAAAGCACAAAGAAATTACCACATCAGTGGCATATTAAATAAAGATTACTCCATGGGCTGGGCAATGTGCCAATGTCACAGTCCATTCACAAATGCTTCTTAGATGTTCCTTTTTTTCCTAATAGAGCCAAAAAGATTCCTCTGCTTCTCCTAATACTCTATCTGAATAAAAATAGCTATCTACCTCTGTCCCTATGTTTTGGGTGAGCCGAGGAAAACCAAAAGCTCTTTTTCTACGTTTCACCTTTACTGACACAAAAAACCCAATCTTTAACTAAAAAATTTTCATTTTCTCCCCCTGTCTGAAAGCTCCAGGTAAGATACAGCTGGGAATTCAGTCTTCAGCTTGCTCACCAGCCAAGGGTCACAATTTATGGTTTTTTCCTTCTCTTTACGAGTAGTTCTAAAGTTGCTGAATGAAATTCCCCAGCTATATCAGCACCGGTATCAAAGAAATTACAAAAAAAAAAAACCCAAGAGAAAGCTTCCACAAAATAACAGATATAACTCTTCTCAAGCCACACTTTCATGGTTATATGCAGTCAACACAGAAATGACATAAAAACTTATTTCAAGTTAATAAGAACTTTGACAGTTTCATTGGCTCCCACACAGTATGAAGACTAAGGAGTATTAACTGAGCAGAAACCCCAAAGACTTGAGTGAAAAAGGGGGGGATGATTTTGTTGGAAGTGTTAATACACATCCTACCTGTTTTCATGAGTGCTTGCATTTCTGAAAGACAAGATGACAAAAACTAGGTGTGCCCAGATAAACATCCCAGCTGGCAAAGTCTACACTTGCAGCCTCAAACCAAGACACAGGAATCCAAGTGAGCTCTGCATTTGATTTAGTGGAAGAGACTGAGAACATATCTTAATACAAATCCCCTGCCAATAACATATTCCTTCCAATTGCATATTTCATACTCTTTTGCCAAATCTGATTTTTAAAGACTTACATAATCCTTTAACTTCCTTTTGGATATTAGCCTCTATTCTGCTGCTCTTCTTGGCTATTCAACCTACACTTAAATATCTCTGCGCCTTACATTAAATACTTTCATCCATCCTCACTGTTTATACCCTGCAGACATCTGCAGCCTATTGCTTTCTGCTTTGGTCATCGTTACTCACTGAATTCTTCAGCCTTTAGTTTTTCATTTTTTGCTCAGATGTTTCCTGACTATTCTGGTATCTCTAAGCACTCTCCAAATATTTCTAATCAAGTTGGGCAGAACTGAGCACAGTATTCTAGAAACCTCCTCAGTCAGTATGATTAAGTACTTCACTGATGTAAAATATTTTTCATAGTCTCTTTGAATTTAAAACAAGTTTACATTACAAACTGAGATACATTTTAGTATTCATCTTGTTTTAGGATATCCTCAGGATTACAATTTTCAACATTTCTATTACCTTTAACAATGGCAGTGGGAAAGGACAAGGGATAAGAGGACCATCTCGCAGCATAAAATAACGTTTTTTTATTTAAATGCAAAATTGATTGTCAGCCTCCTTTTGTGTGCCATTAGCATTCTATCAAAGACAACTCTGACGTATCTTTAGTCCAAGTCCACTTTAAAATGGAGAAGAGACACTTGGCTTATTCCCAGGATAGCTAACACTAAAGGGCAAGTAAATGAGAGCTTGAGGAAGAGCTGTGGCTTATTAGTTCCACAAAAATACAACTGGTGCTCCCAAACCAAACCTGTCACCTCTGCACGGCACAGCAGGGCCTTTGTTGTGTCAATTTACTGACCTAGGTTGGAATGAATGTGAGGAGTCTTCCTCTGCAGTCACAGAAATTCTTATTTGTCCCCTGCACTGTTTCTATTTTCAAATGGTTTGCAGTATAATTTTTTGCAATATAAAGTGGTTTTAAATTTAATTTATTACTTATCTCAGATATGAAGCTACTTTTTAAGGAGCAACACTAACTCATCTCCAGGACTGAAGAGTAAAAGAAGGTGTAACTACTTCTAAAAATTGGTTGTAAGGTTTTTATGGTCTGTGCATAGAAAAAGAAAGTGGAATTGTCAATAGATAGGGAATTGTTATCCCACGAGGGACTACATATAAACTGGCAACCAACTGCCTTCCCTTTTACTTGGTTTTGTAAGCATAATTACCAAGAATCAGTCATGTCATTGCACTGACCTTCCAGACTGAACAGGAGGAGAAAGGACACTTCCCATGCTGCTGTACTGTAAAAGAAACGAATGAATTAAGAGTCCCACTTCCACTCTCATTTTTCTCTTCTTGCCAGACTGTGCCTTCCTGATGTGACTGAAGAGCAGGAAGGAGGAAGGCTCACTTTCGGTATCATGTTTTACAGTTAATGGCTTTGACTTCTGGATCTGTCTGCAGTTTGGTTTTTATTTGTTGGCTGTGAAAATTTTATTCAGTTCTGTTAGCAGCAGGAAGTGGATGGCTAACTTGTCACCTGAGAAAGCTCAGAATAAATCTTGCAGGAGCCCCTCATACACTGATGATGAATCTGAATCAGCTCTGCGGGAAGCTGTATTGCATTATTATTGTTTGTATTACCGAGGTGCTTGCTGAACAAAAAGAGCCTCTGACCAAGAGAACTTGCAATCCAAGAAAAGAGAGGGACTGACAGGACAGCAGCTTCTGTTTTCATGGCCAGATGGATTGACCCAAACACTGCAGAGTTTAGGTTATGCTGACAACACTCAAAGCGTGGAGAATCACATGCATTTTTTACCATACCCATGAAAATACCCACCTACATTCCTAAGGTGTATACTTTTAAGTAGACAGAGGAAGATAGAGCTTGCTAACCATGTGGCTGTGAACAAAAATGATCTCAGTGCAGGCTGGCACACTGGGTGGACAGAAGCATTTGTGAGGATTTCCTGGGATGGGAAGCCTTATGCTCAAGAGTAAAGATATCTCTGCATAATAAATTAAGTCAAGGGAAAAAAGCAGGAACAGCAGTACCAAATATTCAGAGTTAGTCCACTTGATCTCAGGTGTCATTCCTTAAGTTTTAAATACAAGAGCCCTTAAATCACAAAACTCCATTGAGAACAGGAACACAACAACATTACATTAAGCCTAAGGATAGTAAAACAAAGTATTCACCACCACAGAGAAATGTGGGGAATTTGGAAATGAAAACAAATTACTCTAATTTTCTGGAAAGATGTAGATGACTGAACCTACAGTGCACATCATTTTACTTGGGAAAGCACCAGCAGATCCACAGAAGCTGTGATTTCCTTACTTTGGCTCTATCCTGAAGACAACCAAGGAGCGTATAACCAATAGTCAGATCTGGTGCTGGGGTACAAGAGCTTGAAGCCAATCAGCCTCATTGCCCTCAAAGATCTCATGGGATTTACCATGCCAAGAAACAGTTTCTGCAGTCTCTCTGACAATAAAAATTTGCAACTGAAATGCATTTTTCTTCTCTTAGCTACCTGCCACTGAAATTGTAACAGAAGGAGATGGTGCAATCCTTGAAATATCACTGTCTCAAGATTTAGGTCTGCACGAAATATTATTAGGTTTCCATGTACAGTGTCAGAATATTAAAATTAAGAACCAAACCAAACAAAAAACCCCATCAGATTCAGTTATTCCAGTACTGCAAAACTAAACAGAGGGAAAAAAATGCCAAAAGGCATTTTTCAAAGAAAACCAAATACAGAATACCTGACAAAACAAACAAGAATTTCAGCAACAGCAGAACTAACGCAAATCACTGAATTTACAGGAATGAAGGCTGTAAATTCAGCCTTCATTCCTGAAAATTGCACACACAGTTTTTGTCATCATCCACCGTGGATAAATGCTAAATTGAAACTGGCACTAAACTTATTCCATGGATTTGGTTGTGTCCAGCTCACACAGGTGCAGAACAGGAGGAAGAGGCCCACAAGGAAGTCCCCAGCGCTGCTCTGGCAGCCCCGTAAGTGTCACACCCAAAACAGAGACAGCTCCTCTGCATCCCTGTGGCCCCTCTGCCATCCCCCTGCTCTGGGGGAGCGTTTTTATCCTCCTTTCCATTTCAAACATGGGTACGATTTTAACAAAAGGAGCTGGGCTCTACTGAGCAGCAGCTGTATCAGTGTTACTAGACTAAAACTCACAGAGACTGGCACATAAGCCAAATGGGTCTAAGAAGGTAGATGTTATGGTGACTGACTGGTAGAGTGTACTATATGCTGGCAGCAGCCTATAAAATATGTAAGACAATTTTTATAACTTGTTTTAAAGTTGTATTTCAGTTCTGAAATCTAATTCTAATTCTCTACTGTCTCACAGTGTGCAGTATTCCACACTACTACAGNAAAAAGCATCATGGCATCAACATAATATGCTCAAGTAAACCATTCTTCCTAGGGCATCAGACAGCTACAGAGACACCCCAGTCAGTAATATTCCTTTTCCTTGACACATCTGAAGAACTGAAGGCACTTTTTTCCTGCTATTTCCAACAAGTCTATACGAAATACCTTAGGAGCTTCAGGCCAAATTAAGAAAGAATGTATGCACACACACAGCAGGCCCATTCCACAGTGGTATACAGGTATTATGGCTAACGGACTGAGAACGCAAAACGATTCAGCAGCAGAAAAGTTCGTAATCATTAATTTCTTATGTAATTTAAAGATGTGATTAAAAAGATTGTTCGAATCTCCCCAAAGGAAAGATTTATGGCTCAGTGCAACCAAAGAGCCCTGAGTATCTCCGGTGGGTCTGCAGCTGACACATTTGATGACACATCTGTCATTTCTTTTCTGACAACCTTCTACGTGATCCTACAGATAAAGAAGCAATTAACTCAGAGAATTAGACTTCCTCCTGTGACAGGGACCATCCTTTGTCTTGACAGTTCAGGCTTTCTGCACCTCTTAGCTCTTCTATCTTAACACAATATATACAAGATTCTCTTCTGAGGCAAATATTTAGGTCATTCCTGTGCAACAAAAACTGAACAGCCACATGATTGGATTTTTAAAATTTATAGCCATGTGGTCTGCTTTGCCTTGGGAAGTTCTGGTTTCTTTCTGTGTATGCTGCACAGGGTGAAAAGACACTTAATGGGTTTTAAACAACTGCAATAATTTAGCCAGTGCTGACTAATGTGGATGAATTTAATATAGGGAATAAACAACTAGCTCCTAGTGGGGAAATCTGTTACTAAACAGAACTACATTAAACAAAGCTTAGGCCACCAATGTTACTAAGAAAGTACCAAAGAAGTGACAGCACCGGCTATGGAAAATGGAAGAGGATTGATCTGACCAAATAAAAATGTTTACATTTGATCTCAGTCACTCTGGAAACAATTTATGAACAACAGTCACACGCTTTTAAGGTGCAATTCACTTAACCAGTGCCTGCCTGAAGATGAGCTGTTTTTCTATGTTTATGTCTACTGGGGGAAGTTACAGGAGCAGCTCCATTAGAGGTGTCTGCCTTATAAACCTCAACATCCAGGCCACATGAGAGACTGTGGAAGTGATGGAGACTGAAGCACTATGAATTGATTCCTTTTGGCTAAACCCTCTCCATTACCAGAACAAAGTTTGGCACAGAAGACACACAGAGAGTGCAGCTCTTTTCTCCAATCCTCCAATGACTCATTTATGCTGGAAGACTGCAGCCTGAACCTTGTATTGCCCACTGCAATGCACACATACACTAACACATGCATTGCCCAAGCACTCCCAAACCAGAATGATAAATAAAGATCTATTATCCCCCAGAATGATAAAGATCTATTATCCCCCTCCAATAATGGATATGGTTAATATGAAGCTTTTTCCTTGGCAATTATAAAGAATAACTACAGGTGTAGAAAAGGTTAGGCTTACCTGAAGAAAGAGAAGAGATCCTCATCCTGACTTCAATTCAAAGTGTCTCTTTTGAAAAGCACACAAAGGACCAGACGGTCAAGAGGAGCTCACACAGCTAATTATTAGGAAAAAATAATTTGGCAGTGCTCTAATTTTTCATTTGGAGAACTTGATTAACTCTCAAGGAACTACAGAAAGTGCGTGTATTGAGGAAATAAAGGGAAAGGCAGACTGCCTAGACCACCAGCACTGAACAAACTGTCATCAGGAAAAAAAATCACATTTAATTTCCCCCCTTTTATCATCTGCTTCTCCCTTGAAAAATCTCAGTGCTTTATAGTAATAAAAATTTCACAAAGTGTAACTGTAACAAAAAGAGATATTAAATTAGTAGACTGTCAGCCAGGACAATCATGGTCTATTAAGATAAACTTACTCTGTGGATATCTAGATAGATTATTCTCTGTATGTCCATTTAAATGAATTATTTGCACTGCACAGGCTCTTAAGTCTTTCTAAAAGACACAAGGAAAATAAAATATAACATTGTCACAGCATAATGGTCCCTCCTGCCTGACAGACAACAGGAGAGAAAAAAACTTACTAAAAAATGAATGTTGAGTTGATTATTACCAAGCTTATTTTCAAAGTGGGAGGCAATTAGACCATGGAAACATTCTCTTCCATTATTTCTGTTATACCAGAGGAAGATAAAGTAAATAAATATGAAGATGGATGGTTATTGTTGATGCACAGCGACAGCTACTCAGTTATCTTACATCGAAGAACTATGTTCTGTCAGCCCAGATGTTACACACAGACAGGCAAATCTGCAACAGGTACTCTAAAAATCTAAACCACTGTTTCAAATAGTTTGGGCACTTTTTTTTAAATTAAAGAAGCTGTGGTGAAACTAGAATAAACTTTATCTGTTGTTTAACAAAACAATGCATTTACAAGAGGATTTAGGTTGATAAACCATGTCTGTAAAAGATTTTCAGAAGGGGTCTTTACGCTTGTGTTCCTGACACTATAGGTACTCAAGCTGAAGTACCACCACTTTGCCTCCTCTTCAGAAGTACAGAAGACACTAATTTTAGAGGACCTGCTTTTAATTTAACCTCTTCTGAGGTCAATATATGATACTGATAAAAAACTACCACTAAATCTTGTAATAGCAATTTTTGTAAGTGCTCAACTCCAGTTCACACACTTTAAAGGAGAGGGAAGTTAAGCTTTAATGAGTTAAGCCTCCAAATATTAACTATTCTGGCCATTTGGCAAATCTAATTTAGGTATCTAAAGAACAAATTCCTCTGAAACCACAGCCTTACACGCAGTCAGGATCTCTATCCTTAGAGACAGTCAAAAGGCACCTGGCCATGATCCAGCCTGAGCAGGGGGTTTGGACCAGATGACCATCTGATTTTTGCTATTGGTTCTGCATTAACCTTCCAGTTTCTGAGCTCTGTCCTATCCACAGAGCAGTCAGAACCAACCCTAGAGGTCTTCTGGCTGTTGGGAGGTTCCTTAAGTTTTAGATTGATTTGCGTTAAAAAAATATGGGTAGAAACATTCACCTTACTCTCCTTCAGCTCACAGCCCTACCAGACGTGAGTATATCCAGGAAATATTAACTAGGAGACATGTCAAACAAAATTAAACCATAGAAGAGCATGCTCCTCAATTCTATATTGCTGGTATTTAAAATGTAAGCTTAGTGGAAATGAGCTAATCTTGAGTACTGAAATTACACAAAGTCTACATTTAGAACCTCTTTTCACACTTGCAGCACCCAATTCTCCGTCACAGTCACCGCAGCAGAACTCAGTAAAACTCCTGTTTAATGAGATGTCATTTATCTGCAAATACACTTTACAATAACCTATTTCCAACTACTGCAAATTGATTTTGTTTCATTCCTTCCACATGTCATTGTGCCACAGAGGATAACTCCTTTGATATTAATAGTAATGAAGATGCATTGCATCTGACAGCCCTAACAACATGTTTAATACAACATTTTAACTATAAGTAGATGAAGAATCAGAAGGGAACGCTTTTTTCAGATTCCATTGTTTCAGAACACAGTTCTGTATAAATGAAATTATCCTACTTAAAAGTTATTTCCACTTTGATACTACTTCTATTTAATATGACAGTTCTATTTTGGGAAGATTACTTTCTGACATACTGCAAATTATTTTCCCAAAACAATACGGTTCATCCTTCTGTATCTGCTGTAATCAAATTTGTCTCAATAGTCTCTCGTTTCTGGTATACAACTCTGGCAATTAAACATCCTAACTTATTTTAAAATGACAATCCTAAGGTGTCACTTGCAAAGAAAAACAATACAAAACATGCTGTCTCCAACTGCTATCGCACAACACAGCGCTGGATTTATTCAGCCTTTACTTCACCCACTTTGTTACCACAGACTGCTGCTTGTGCAGAACAACACAAGTTCTGTCGGTGATGTTGCTCAGATCTGACTTTTTTCCTTCCATCTGAGTTTGTATTTAGGAGATTCTCCAAGCATGCTCACTCACCTAACTCAAACACTGCCATCGTGTTCTCCGCAGGAAAATCATTTGTTGAGTTTCACCTTAATTTCTGCTCTCTCCCATGCAATTTGTTTGCCTAAGGAAAACACCTATTTAACACGGAGGTGAATCTCATTTATAATTGCATGCACAGAGCATGTTTTGGAAAAGAGTGTATGCTGCAAATTCATGGGAAATTAGAAGTTTAACTGCAGGGTCAAACCTTTTGTTTAAGGAAGCACTGTATGCAGAGCTGCTGCAGCTTGACAAATATATTAATGAAAAAACCCCAAAAAGTTGGTTAAAAAAGAAACAAGAACAACCCACTGCATGCAGTGCTGCCCTTGTCTTTGCTTCTTGCAGTTCCTCATTCCATTAACAAAGTTCTAACAAAACATTCTCCCTTATTTTTAGCACAAACAGGGCAACAACCAGCATGTTACAGATTTTTAGCTTCCAGACCAAGTTGAGAAAGGGGACCTCCAACCACCTGCTTTGGGACAACACTCCTCACAAAAAGCAAGGAAGAAATATTTACAGGAAGAAATAATGTTAAGATGTTACTGCTACTGACCAACAACTATCACCTCACTTGGACAGCACAACAGAGTGGAAAAGGGCCTTCAGGAATGCACAGCTCCAAATGTTGAAATGGAAATTATCAAGTCATTTAGCGACAGAATGAGCTTTGAAGACAAATATTAACACCAACCCTCCTTGTAAGCAAGTGCCATAAAACAGAGATGAGAGAGGTGAAACGCTGCAAGCAGCTCCTGACATCCAAACCTATTTCAAACAGCCAATAACCCAGTTCACTCTTGAAAATTTATGCTGACATTTACTGTTGCTCACCACATTTACCTCCTGCTTGCAAGACTCTCAGCACGTGCATTAAATATGAACAGCTCCCAGGTCCAGCCCTGAAGTTCCAACTACGGACAACTATTCACTTTCACACAAAAAAAATCACTTTGCTGTAATGACCATTTAATTTGTGCACATACTTTACCTGTACATCGTTGGTGTTCATTCTCGTTCCCTCCTTCCCAACGAAGATATCATCTATGTCAACCAGAATGTACCTATCCAAGGACAGTGTGAGCTTCTTTCCAGAGAGGAAAGAGATGGCATCTATGAAAATCAGCTTGTGCAGCCAAAAATTCAAGTTATTGCCGAAAAGGACTCGTTGAATCCCATCGTGGAGCCCCAGGTCATGAATTACCGTGGCATAGAGAGCACTTAGAGCAGCAGGTGGAGAAAGGTTTTCTGGTGTCTTTACTTTTGCAAATATCACCGGTTGATAAGCTGTGTGATTAATCTGGAAAACAGCCCAGTCATTTCCAAGCAAGGGCCCTTTCTCAAGCTTGGAAGATTTAGTCACATGGAGCAGTGGGGAATGAGGGTTAATGCAACAGTCCTTAACACCCAGATTGCTGTGGACATGAAAAGGAAAACCCTTCAACTGAAAGCTCTGCAAGCTGTTCTCATTGCCTTTGTAAAATCCGATCACACCCACACCATATTCTATACAGTACTTATCTAGAAGGCCTCTGTTCCAAGAGTCCATATTCACATATTTTAGAATGTTTTCATATACTATGAGAGCATATTTGCCTTTGTTTTTGTCTATGAGCACTGGGAGGTCACCTTTCCCAGATGCAATCTCAATGTGAAACTGAAACCTGCTAGATTCCAGAATGGTTATAATATCTTGGCCTAACGTTGAGTACTGGCTTTCCACAAACACCAGCACTACAAGGTCTGTCCTCAGGGGATCAATAGGCTTCGTGGTCTTCATCTCCATCAGCTTGTATGGCAACAGTTGAGGATCACCACATTCCACTTCTGAAGAGGTTTCAGGAAGTTCATTTTCCTGTTTGTAGCCATTATACAAGTAGTAGGCAGAAATAACTATGCTCACCATACAAAAAGTGGCCAGCAAAATTACTGTTCTTTGAAAATGTCTGTGAAGTTTCAGGATAAAACTCATGGTGTTTACTTGCCTTAGACAGCTCTCAACAGCAGCATGAAAAACAAACACAGATTCTCAACAACTTGTTCCAGTCCTCTGAAATATTTATGTCACCATTGCAGCACACACATCTATCTTCCACAGAGCTTTACAGATGGTACAGTCTAGAAGAAAAGAAAATCAGAGATTTAATGGAGGCATCACCTCGTGAAGTATCATCCACTTAAACTAATGGGAAGAAATGAAATCACTGCCAGCCAGAGGTTTGGGGACCAACAGCTCAAAATTTTGCAATATTATATTTCTTGCTGCTCCCACTAGTTGCCATGTGCATTTGAAGGTCTCTAAATCTCACAGGCTCCTCAACTCAGCGGATCAAATAAAGTAGGGTACACACCAGAGGCACTGAAAAGCAAGACATAAAAGCAAAGGATTTACTGTGTTTTAGAAATTCTTTTACCCAAAGATAAAAGTTAACTCCAAGTGGACAACTGCTCACAACTCAAATATTGAAGAAAATTTATAACCTTCATCCTTCTGCCCCTAAAAAGCTGGGGGCACATGATTAAACAAATTCTATCTTGTATTAGTTTTTCAAAGAACCAAGGAGTTCTTAACAAAACATGCACATCTTAACTAGTGTATAAACATATACTCATATACTCTATATTATACCTAATATAGGAGTGCTTCTAAAGCAAAACTTCCTTCCTACAACATTAGAGGAAAACAAAGCATTTTACTGGACTCTGTAGTTTTGCCAATTATTAGAAGCACTTTGCATTTCTTTGCATTAAAGAAACCCCCACAGAACAATCAAGCTCTTAAATTTGAGCAGAGAAAGTAATAAATCAAAAGGTAAACTTAACAGGCACATCACCTAAGGATATACTTATGCTCTATCTTGTACTTAAGGAAAGAGTAATTTTTCAAGCCAGCACTACAACTGCTGTCAAAACTCCCTAGTAAAACAACTGGATGGTGTGACAAGCATAAAGTAATGATCATAAGTCATAAAAGAAGGTTCAAAGCAGATTTTGAAAAATATGAAGTATGTGAAGATCTAGAACAAGCCATTGTAACTTGAGTGTAGTATGCACCCAGGCCCATTTGGAAATAGGATTAGGATAAGGTACCTGTGTAGCATTAATATGGTCATTTCCCAAGTGAGAGCTTAATCCTTCCACTCCTGGCTGGTTTTTTTTTAATCCTACATTGTAAGCAAATTGGTCTTTCACTCCAGGTTTTCAAAAGATCTAAAAAATATGAGGTACTTAATGGTACCTATGTAATGTCCACAAATTTAATTAAATCCTGAAGACAGATCTTCCTAGTGCCACGATGAGCATAAAGTAAAAATAAATGAGAAAAATCAGATGAGGGGAAAAAGAAACTACAAGGAATCTTGTTCATCAAAACTGCAAAATTCAGCATGAAGAGCAAGTGTACGTGAGCTGTCTCATTCATAGTTAAGATTCACAGCAGGATTCCTGCTGTCTAGATAGATTCTACTCTCCTCACCTTCTACTCACAGATCCCTGTTTATCAACCCCTTCTCTTCTGGAAGGATTTACACCCAGCCTTGAACCCTACCTGCAGCTGCAAAAAGTCCTGCTCAAAGCTTTCAGGCAGTGAGCCTTTCACCCAGGCTCACTAATCAGTGGTAGACAAAAATAACATAACCCCAGCTTCCCGCTTTCTAGAGGCATGTGTCTGAAAAGAAATTAAAGAATGCATAAAGACCTGTGAAAGTACCTTTAGAAGAACTCAAAGAACATTCTTAAGTATTGAAATGTCCAATCCTTGCTGCACTAGCTTCAAGAATATCAGTCTAGATGGCATATTTAATATGGGAACACGTCAGGTGACGAAGAGAAGCTCCATCCTGAATGAGTAACACCACAGAGAGGTTTCCAGACAGATGATTTTTCATTACACACACGAAGGGTTCTCTTCATTTTGCATTTCCAATTCAGCTGCCTGAATGCCAAGAAACACATAATTTTAGTGCCTAAAATTAACACTGACTGCATTCTGTAGAAAAGCTGTACATACATCTACTTCTCTTTGACAACCACAGACCTGGCTGATCTAGATTTGGAAAAAATGACAATTGACACTGACCTAAGCTCACAGCAAGGAAGGGCTGATGAGACAGAGCTGTTTGAACTGGGTATTACAGGGTATTTCAGAAGGGTTGCAACCCAAGAAACATTTGCAGCAAGGACACGGTTCCTAATGCTGCTCCATAGAGACGAAAATCTGGAGCCAGCCCAGAAACCTCTGTTTTCCTCAAGAAAAGCCCTGTCATTGTATCCTCAGCTCCTAATTGCAGGTATCCCCTGGGGCTACGGAGTGCAGCTGCAAGCAGGAGTGGCTGGAAACACCAAGACAGATGTGAGGTTTGACTGGGAGGAATGAGGAATTCTCTGAGATGCAGCAGGACACAGCCAGACTTGGCACACTCCCTGCTTCTGAAGACAGCGAGGAGTGGGATGGAACAGAGCAAGGCACAAGTTTTAAATGCACGCTCCCTTGTATCGGCTCGATGTTACGTAATTCTCACTTGCTTAAGGAAGTGGTTTGCATGGCATGAGTTCAAAAGAACACAGAAAGAAGAAAACAAAACACATGATGAGAACATGCATTTTATAGTATCAACACAGACTCAAAGCCTTCACAAGGTACAGTTGCTTTCCTCGAGGGACAGCAGCAGCATTTCCCCCTGAGCAATAATTCTTGCTGGATATTCTAGAGCTGTATTACAGCACCATGCTAAAATAACTCATAATGCACCCCCCCTTGACAGTGACATCCTCGGGATGCACCACACACCGTGGGACCTGTGGAGACCATGACAGTGACCTTTACCCCATTTCTAGATGTGGCTTCAGGGAAAATGGTCCTTGCTTGCTATCACTTCCTACAGTAAAACCAGACAAAAGGTGTAATTCAGAATGCACCTACAGTGAATAAGCTGTGAGAAGCACCATTTCAGAAGAAGACAGTACTTGTAGAGTCTTACTTTCATGACAAAGAAAGAAGAAGTCTCGATAGCTTGAACATCAATAAAAATATCCAAGTATAAGAAAAAGGCTTACAGCAAAGAAAAAATGACTCTAGAAAGTCTTGAACAAGAGTTCAAGCTTGTTAGTATTGTTTCAGTGAAAAAACATGACAAAGATCCACAGGTGACATGAGCACTCAGATCTTTGGTTTCAACAGTCACGTGCAGTTCAGTGACAGGGGAATATGGTCCCACCTGTACCTCAAAGCACCTGAAAACAGGTGTGAGATATTATATGAATCCAAAGTTCCATAAAGGTGCTGCTGAAATAAATTTTACCTATAAAATAACTTGTATGGTATTTTTCCATGGTTTGAAGCAATAAAATCTGCCTGTTTGGGTTTTTTATCTAGAACCTTATTGCTTTAGAAGAACCTGCATTTGATCTCCTACAACCTGCATTTGATCTCCTATTTTGCATTTTCATGCCACCATCTCAAAATTCAGACCAGAAGCTTTTACCTCTGCTGTTCAAAGTAGGAGGTATCAAAATGCTCCCTTTAAGGTGAAAATTAGCATCTTTGAATATTCAGAATTTGGTTTTTAACTTACAGACTCACTATGGAAGAGAAGATCTTGCTGAGAGAAAGCTGAGTCATGGAAGCAAGTTTTGCATTTTATTATGAACACAGACAGCAAGACTCAGTGTTCTTCGCGTCTACAGCAGAAGTGATTTCTGCAGCCCAGGACTAGTTCACATGAAAATCTTGTTGGTACAGGAAAGAAATATCACCTTATTAAGCAGAAGATTTGCCACTGTGAGCAGCACTGCTGGGCAGTCACAATTACAAGCATCTGCAGGAAACCAGCATGAAACAGATGCATTTGAATAGAGATCTTCAACTCAGATTGGTTTGGGAGTTTATAATTTATTCTGCTAGTTCTGTTTTGGGTTTTTTAATTCACTAACAAAGTGGCACCGATGACAGAACAAATACTGTGAGGAACTCCAAAGACCCGAAGCACACCATAAGGAGCCTGGTAAGTTCCTACCACTTGCAGCTTTCTTTAGTTTGTTGTTTCACTGGTAAGTATAAAGGACCAAATTCTTGGCTTCTGTAAATTATTTCAGCATGATAACCCTAATGGAAACTCTTCCAGGAGACAACACTGGCTGGGAATGCAGCCTACGAAGTTCTTCACAGGGGTTCTCAATCCAGTAAGAACAGATGCTCAAGTAAGAAACCAGGTACCTGCATAGGCACATAAAACTGCACAGAATTTAAAAAAAAAATTATTAAAGTTGAATTATGAGTATCAATAAATTTTTTTAAACTACATGGAAATTTTTTCTGTGTTAAAAAGTATCAAGATTAAAGCAATGGGTTGAGCTAAAAGATCCATAAATAAGTGAGAAATGGTTCTCAAATAAAATTTTTCAAAGCTCCGTAAGAAAAATCTGGTTTAATCTTACCCCAGGCCTGTGCTAGGGCAACTGTTTACTGTGATCCTTGATCAGAAACAACAAAGTTGGGTCATACTTATAGATAAAAAACATACTGTTAAAGGGTAACAAAAACCCTTTTCATCAAGAACTACTAAAACAGAGCTAGTTCTGGATCAAGTAGTCATCAATATTATTCAGGTATATTACATTTGTCTGGGGACATATTTTTAATAACTTCCTTCTAATAATCCCCATCACTATATTCTCATTCTGTTCTCTACTAACCTGGACACTACCACAGTGCTGGTGACATGCTGGGGATATATGACATGAAGGATGAGTTTTAAATGAAGAGCAGACAAAAAAGAAGCATATTGTTCATCTTATTACTACAGACATTTAAATCTCCACTGATTAGAATTCTACTGAACTGCTTTGAACATAAAGGTCTGCTCTGGCCAATCACTATGAAATATGACTTTAAAGGAAGTATTCTGAAGTCATATTAGTGTTACTAAAACAGAAATCTTTGGATACACAAATGACATGGTAGGAAGCAGCAAAGTGCAGCTGAACACAACCAAACCTGGGATGAACAGCAGTGCTCAGATTTTTAAATCAATTATGAAAATACCGAAGTAGACTCCAAATACTGGGTATCCCTATTTACAGCATTATTTTACTGACTAGAGTATTCAAGCAGCAACAGCTCAAACAAGTAAATCCAGGCTGAAAATGAGACCTTACAGCTGCATATTAAAAAGACATTTTCAACTTGAAGATGGTGATATGAGACATGACCTGTCAAGAGAAGTCTTTGGGACCCTTCAGTATCACATAACAAACCCTGGGATGTGTGAATATTGAAGGGCTTACATTCTCTCACAGCTGTTAAAGAAAAAAAGAAAAAAAAGGAAATGGCTTGGGCAGAACAACAACCCTGGTGGATAGAAATTCTTTTTCAAGTCCTTGAGGCAAGCATTTCTCAGTTTCTACTGTATCTGTGATATCCTCAGCTCCATGCTGCATTGCCTAATGCAGTACTAGAGACCCTTACAGGACAGGGATTCGTGCACTGCAGTTTGTCAACTAAAAATATTTATAAAGATTAAATATACAGTATTTTAAAATAGTTTAAAAGAAGGCTTTGAAGACTTAAACAGAACATACAAGTTTGGTTTAGTCTTCAAATTACTACTTTACCTTCATACAATACTTTCTGTGGAAAGACCTTAAAGCTCTTGACATCACACAATTTTTCTGAGATAAACCCTGTTATTTTCCAGCAATTGCAGAAACACCACTATCTAAAGAGTAAATGATTTGCTCGAGGTCTCTGAGATAAATATCCAGCACAGTCTGGTCCATGCCCATACCATTCCTTCCCCTCTCTTTTCTCTCACAGCTGCCAAGTGTAAAGAGTTAAAAAGGCAGAGTTCACTACCATTTCTTCTGAGAGACCCGACTAGGGATGCTGACAGTGAGAGAAACCCCTTTTCTTCCACTTACCATTTGATTAAGAAGAGAAAACCCCACCACACCAAAACCCGAAGCAATTATCCAGCACATCAGGTAGCAAACAGAATAACAGAAAAGTTTTCTGCCATTTCCCGGGGGTTGCAAGTGACAGCTGAACAGAGCAGCAACACACACAGATTTCTGATGGGATTTGGGGAATCCAAGCAGCTATAACCACCTGAAGTTATGAATAATTACCGCACTAGGCTGACTAATTTTGTTCCCCAGAAGAGCCATAACCAATTCCCGCAAACACTAGAGGGCAACAGCGTCGCGCAGAACAACTCCGCGAGGAGAGGGAAAGGGAAAAGCCCAGCCACTGAAGGGCTGGTGCGGGGACCGCGCCAGGCAGATGCTGAGTGCGCCGGGAAACAAGAAAAACAAACCCAAACCCCAAGAAACACCAGAGAACAACCCCGCAAATGCTGCCCCCGCAGCAGGAGCCTCAGCGCCGGGCAGCCGCCCCGTCCCGCCGCGCTCCCGGCCCGGGCGGTGCCCACAGCGGAGCGGGAGCCCGCGGGCGGCTCGGGCACAACTTNCGCCGCCTCCCACATCGCCCGCCCTCCTCCGGGGCTCGGCCGGGCCGGGGGTGGCTCCAGCCCTGGGCCCTCAGGCTGCTCCCGCCCTCAGCGACCCGCGGGGCCCGCCCCTCACGGCACCTGCGGCGCCCCCTCCCACACGAGGGCTGCGACTCCGGCAGATGTGGGATTCTTAATCCCTGTCTTAAATAAAGTATGATTTAAATTTTTTTTCTTTTCTTTTTTGCTCCTCCGAAACCAATTTAGCAAGCCCCTGCTGCAGACGCACTGAGGGGAAGTTTAACTCACACCCTCCCGCCAAACCCCTCGCTCTCGGTACAGCTCTCGGTACGGCCGATTTCTGAGCCATACCTTAAGGTAGAGCACAAGGGTGGAAGTTCCGTGAGGTCAATTACATTTTGTCCAGACAATGTAGGGTTAAAATCTTTAGAGAATGCCAGTTAATGTGTTTGCAGCCTCGCTGCTTTTCTTTATTGAATTTTCTAACCCTATGTTAAACACAGTTAGTCCCACTGTATTTTTCACTGACACCCTGCATCCCTCGCTCAGGAGATGGGGCTGCTCCATTACCGCAGGTGAGGGAGTTACGATTCCCTGTCTGAACCGCATCAGCTTTCACAAATGGGAAATAAAATTAATAAATTTTACAAGTGCCCCCTTGATCTAGCTAATTTACCTCACAATTGCCCGGTGATTGTTAGCTCACCTAATGGCTGACAGTTCAATACATCGGATTAACTCCATCACTGGGCGCTTGTCTGTCCAAACCTTCCTTTCTATGACTAACTCAAGGCAAAAACTTAAAGGAAAAAAGCTACTCACCTGAACGTTGCTCTTCCAAACATCAGGAGAATTTACAGCTCTTAATTCAGGAATACTGTTATTTAACTTTCTCTTCTTGTTCTCCCTTTTATTCTCATAACACAATCTAAATACTGCAAATTTGATTGTTATCTAAGCTACAAAACAGCGCAAGGTCCATGAGCTAGACTTAGAGTAGAAAAGAGAACTTGTTGTCACAAGGGCTTACTATGCATGAGGTTATTAATCCTTGGAATGGAGAGTCCATCTGAAATCCTGTTGCCCTCTAAATATCCCACAGAAAGGAATTTTCTCCCAGATTAAGCTTCTTGACCAGGTGAATATCCAGATACAGTCTTGTTTTGGGAACTCTCTACCATGAAGGATTTTTCCTACAATAGGCCATATATGAAGTATGGGGTGGAAGTCAGCCAGAAGTGACTGAAATTCTCAGCTGTGAGTTCCAACTCACGGTTTCTCTCCTACCCTTCCCTCTGAGCAGCTGTTTTTAAGTTGCTGCTGGCCAACCTGGACAGAAACGTGTCCTCAGAAGCACTTGGTTGCTCAAGCTGCATCAAGAGATGTGCTAGACACCTCACAGCTGAGGGCTGTGCCACTGCACATCAGCAGCTGCAGCACCGAGCGCTTCTGGCAGGAATATTAACAGCTTTCATCTTTCTTGGTGCTACTTTTCAGGGTTTTTGCTCTTGAGCTGTCATTGCAGTGCGAACTGGGAGTGATGTCTTAGCCATTCTTTGAGCAATACATCTTAAGACACCGCTGACGGCCAAGATTTCTGCCTGGCACACAGTACCTCACAAAAAAATAGGAAAATGAGTAGTAAATCCAGGCAAGAAATTAGGGAGAAGGAAAACCTACTGAACTGCAGGCAAAACAGACACATCTAGACAACTGCTAGTCTGCACCATGAACTAAGGACTCAGCTTTCTGCCTTTCTTACTGCTGGCCTCTACACGTGAATGCTCTCTTTCCCATTCATATTTTTCTTCCAAATCAAGTCTTCACCCGTACTACCTCCTTCTGCACCATCAACAATCTCTTCTTTTCAAATGAGCTGAATTCCACCTTGTCTAAGGGTCTTACCATTTGCAGGCTATTACTGCAAGAAACACTTCTAACCAGTGCATGGTTCTGTGCAAATGAACTCTTGGTCCTGCTGAAACCTGTGCAAAATTTAGGTATTTTTGGCATGGTGATCATTACTACAACTCCCACCACAGATTGCTCTATACAATAGACAGACTGATTACACTGCACATGATTCTGTAAATCCGGGAAAGGTCATTGTTTGGGAGTTACTTGTAATAGCAACAGTTTTCAATTAATAAAGAAATACTTTATCTAGTCCTGCCATTTCCAAGTTTAGACACATCTTTTAACCAAACACTAATTTTTACTTGTATTATTTTTGTTGGCATTTTCTTGCAGGAAGCCATTAAATTCAGATAGATATTTGAAAACAAGGAGCAGCAAGGCAATTGCCTGTTATTAGTAATTTCATGATTATTTTTTTAAAGCCATTACAAATGCTACTAGTCAAAAGGCAGACTACCTGTAGATTTACAACGCTCTTTGGATTAATCAGAAACTTGTTCAAGTGGGAAAGGTTTCCTTTATAAGTTTCGTCTATATAATGACAAAAATGTGGCCTAAGATTTAAGAAATGCTTGTGGTCAAAACTGTAATCAGCTAAGAGGCTATCTCAGAGAAGAAAAAAACCCCCAACACTTAAAGTTTATAACTGAACTACACTTTTCCATTATTGTTATTACAATACCCTTCACTTGTGAAGTGTGTAATGACTACTCTGTAGCAAACAATACAGGAAGCCAGCCATGCTTATGGATTTTCCCTAAAAAGCCACTAGCTTTCAGATGAAAAATCCATTTATTGCTTCTTTTCAGTATTTCCTATTTTATTTTCAATACCTCAGCCTAAAAATTCCCACTGTCTGCATACATTGTAGTAATACCTTTCAAACCAGTGGAAGAAGTTGCTAATTACATGCCATGGGTGCTGACTGCTTGGCAGCAGAAAGGCACTTTTATCTCCAGGCTTAGAATAAACTGTAGTTATAAATATGTTTTGTTCCATGTTAATACCGTATCGAGACAATTGCCGTCTTTGTACAATGGTCAAATGGGCAGCTCTGGAATTCAAGAAGCTCAGGAATTCATTAGGTGTGTCTGTTCTAAGCTGCAAACTCATCCTTTACCGCTCAAGTCATGCCATGTGAAGTGTAAGATCCATTAATGAGGAGGACTGAGCATTTTCTGTTGCAATTTACCAGGAAATTTGCTTATGAAAAGAGAGAAAAGACTCTTCCTTCCCATTATATCAGGTTCAGAGGTTCCAAGTTAATAAATGTGCAAAAAAAATATAGCAGCATAGATTGAGAATGTATTAATTTTAGTGTGTTGTTTTGAATGCATGTCAATTTGAGTGAAAGCTCCTTAGCAATATTGAAATTGGCCACAGGAAAAGGATAATGGGGATGGAAGAAAATTAAAAAGAAACCAAGTGTCTATAAGCACAATCAACAATCCAAAGCATCTTCGCCCTTTTAAAGAAAGTAATGTGCAATTAAAACTTGTTAAAAACTGATTTTAGAATATGTAATAAAACAGGGCTAAGAAGAACTTGTATTATTACCCTAAAATCAATTCATTTTTCCCATCCACAACAAAGGAAAAGTCCTAAAAAGTCTTGCAATTTGCAAAGAGGGAAAACATTAAACTGCTGTACCCAGCACTTCAGTTGAGCAATAATCCAAATACTTCCCAAAGCAGAATGTCATTCATAGTCAGCTGGAAAAATCATCACAATTTCATCTTTCCTTTCCCTTAGCAGAAGCAACCCTGGAGAACATGGGTAATTAAGCTGATTTTTTTTAGAGAAAAGCAGCATGCTTTAGCACTGCCTTCAACTTCCTCACCCTTCCTTTTTTCTATATAAATAAATCCCTCCTCCCTTCTGTGCTCCTGGAACACACAGCACCCAAAGCACGGCCCCTCTTCCCTGTGGCAACAAACAAAGAGCAATAACCAGAGGAGTTTGTACAGGAGTGGGAAGTTACTCAGCATGCAAGGTAATGCTGCAGGATCAATGACATGACTGTCTGCTCCAAACTGAGAGCTCATCAGCTGGGAATCACTGAGGTGAGAAAGGACGTGGGTACCAGTCAAAGGCAGGGAATGTCTGTCAGCTGCCAAAGTGATGTGTCTGGAAAATACTGCAAGCAGTGCTCAGAGAGGAAAAGAAGAGGTGGAAATATGGAAGTGTTGATGCTCTTTCATATGGCTGAGGTACACCCTCACTCAGTTTAAGTTCGGGGGAAGTGATTCCAAGGGGAAGAGGTGGAGAGAAGAGCTGTTCCCATGATCAGGTGAATACACAGCCCGTCCCACAACAGTCGGGGTGAAGGTTGAGAGGTGATGGAGCTGCAGCACTCGAGGGAGAGACATAAATATGCAGTGGTAGCTAACAAGTATTTAAGAAAAAGATTTGAGAGTTTTGGCATAATGATTGGGTAAAACTGGTGCAGAAAGTTAAGGATGGAAATTAGAAGTTCTTAAATCACCAGAGTGAAGCAGACCTGTTCTGTGAGCAGTGAGGCCAAAAAGCATGGTTAACTTTGAGATGGAGCTTGAGTGACCATCAGACATTGTTCACCACAGTGGTACACTGGCCTTGATGGCCCAAGAGCATCTATCCATCAGCGATCCCAGAGTTTTTATAGTGCTGGGAGATCAAACCTACCAAGAACACGGAATAAATCCTCAGCGTTGATGCTGAAGTTGCTATCGGCTGTTTCAGCTGTGGGGGTTTGTTTGTCACATGGGTTGTTTCAGGCTGTCTGTAGGCACTAGGGAAGAAGAGCACCTGCACTCTGTTCACATGAATATGAACATCTCCTCACGAGTCATCATTTTTTAATGAAAGCCTGTATTCTGGAACACAAGATGTTAGCCTCCAGGGAAGTGTATCAGCTTGTCATCTGTCCCACAAGTCAACAGGTAAAAAAAAAAAGGGGGAAATTGTTTTGTTTCCTGCTAGAGTTAATTTGAATACCAGATCTTTCTGCTTATTAATATTTCAGTTCTCCCCAAACATGAAATGGATTGAAATATCAGATAAGCTGATAGAACTCTTACGTTTACCATATATTATTGTGATTTAATCGTAAGAAATTACGTCAATAGGTTGCCCATATGCAATCATGCACCATGCACAGAGATCTTAATTACCCTGTTCATCAATATTCATGATAGCCCATATTATCCAGGGTATTATCCTATATTGTTATATGTGATGCCACATGAATACCATATGGGAGAGGGATTTAAAAAAGGTTACAGGCTAATAAGAGTATTTTATTCCACTCAGAAAACTCAAGAGAAACAGTTCTTTTCAAAGATCCAGAGACTGTAATTACATGCAAAATGTTAAGTCACCTTAAAGGCAAATGCTAACCAAGACAGACTGAAGATTAAAATTAAAAGCTAAAACTTCCTATTGTTATTAGTGCCCCACTGCACTAGATATTGTGCAAATATATGAAAAAGGTGACTCCCATCACAAGGAGTTTAATTCTACCTTTCAGCTCGGTTGTTCTAGAGCAGAAATTGTAGTAGTTTTAAACTAGCAGCTGGTGGTCATATAATAGCAGTGAATTATAATGCTTTATAATGCCACAAATTTTGTATCTAATTCCCTGTGAAGTTTCCTAGGAGCTGTGCCTAGAAAACGCTGCTTTGGCATGTCAGCCTTACCACTTAATTTCATTTACCCCTTGTGTGCCACAGCCCTTGCACATCGTGCCTGCTCCTGGGCCACGAACTCCACGGGACAGGGCCCAGAGGCAGCTGGAGAACTGAGCGCAGTCACACGAAATCCGGATGCGGCTCCCTGCCCGCCGCCTGCTCCTCAAGTGCCACATGGATCTGTGGTTATATGGGTGTGTGAACAGTAAGGGATGCTCCCTCCATCCTTCAGTGCAGCAGGGGGAGCACAGCTGGTATCTCTGGCATGACACCACCTCTGTGGTTCTGCAGCTACTCCCTGTGCCTTACAACACGATCTGTAACTATCTCGACAGTGTTTGAAGTCTCAGTTCTGCAAACGACTCAAGGGCACACTGGCCTGTACCCACAGCAGCTGTCTCTGTGGCAGTCCAGATCAGAGGTCTGGACACAGGAGGCTCTGGGAAGGCTGAGCCACATTGAGTTTGAAGAGAAAGCCCAAGCTCACCATGAATGAGCACCACAGCCAGCAAAGAACTAAGGAGCTGGGATTTCTGCTGAGGAGCTCCCCCTTCAGTCCACTTTTGTGTCTGGTGTTTTTCACTGAGGGGCACTATCAGACCTCCTCAATTCCTACACAACATTGTTAGTTAATTCTTTGTCTAGAATCAGTATTTTGCTCTTCCAAGCACTGTTTGCTGTTTGAAGCAGACTGCAGACTGCTGGAGGTGTGTGTTTTGCCTGTAGCAAAGGAGCAGTCTCCTTCTTTATCTTAACACTGCAATGTTTCTCCTCTTGGACGTAAACAGTGTCCAAAGCACTCTAATCCTATCCACGTCCAGTACAAACAGAACAAACAAGGAATGATTTATGCACGCTTGACTGTGCTCTGTATCTTATTAGATGAAGATGAATTACTGTGCTGGACAGGGACACATTCTCATGAAAAATCCATCTTTGTAGATTCTAGTGCTCAATCTCATGCCTCGTGCAAATGTATTTTAGCATGCTATTGCCATTTTCCACTTGGTGATGCTACACACAGCAGAGTGGCCCTGGAGGAGTACTGAGGGAGGTTCCCTTGCTAGCAGACTGCCATAGCTGCAAGATACAGCTCCAGTCTACCACTTGCAAATGACTTTGTTCTTGTGTTCTAGGACAGGTGTCATTTCCCAACTTCTGCCAGATGTGGATAATGTTATTTAAGCAAAAGAATGAATCCTCTTTCTCTTTCCTTCCATCATCCCATCGTATGCACTGTACTTTCTGCCCTTGCAGCCACTTCTGAGACAAGTCTGTCCATTTATACACAGAGCAAGAATTTAACTTTGATGATGCTGGACAGAAAGCCGAGGGTCTGCATCTTGTGAGAAGTTTTACGCACAGCTATTGCATGGAACTGATGCTTTCTTCTAAGGAAAAACCTGTTTCAAAACCCATTAATTGTTGATACATGTTCACTTGCTATCAGAAAAGGCCCAACAGAGTTTGTCCTTAAGTCACTGGACAGGTACATTAGCCGTTGCTCAAACCAACAGAGCAGTAAATTAACAACAAATAAGCTAATTTTTCCCATTCTCCTTCCATTTTCTTCAGCTTTTGGTATGAACTGATCAAACTCAAATTTAATTTGTCTCCTCCCACAGTATCTTATTCTCTACCCATGTCAACACTGAATAAAATCCATTTTCAAGCTCCTTCTTCCAAAGGTAACACAGTGACTGCACTCATGTGAGACAAGCTGTGCTGCCATTTTTAATAAATCAGTCATTACAAAAGCATTTCTAGAACTCCTCTTCTAGAAGTGGCAGAGTAATGAAGAATGTCCCTACCTCTTAGTCTCAGACCAGAATATTAAAATACTGTTCAACAGTTTAATTTCTCTGTGAAGGTTTTTAATTACAGTCTATGTTCTAATTTTACTCAGTACAGCTTCACTTGCAAGAGGCAATACTCTGTGATTTCAGGTACCTGCTCAATGGCTGTATCCCAGCTAAGATACTTGGTACAAAACCACCCGTGGTGGGGCTGGCTGCTTCCCTTGCTGAAGGCATCCACTGGGCACTGAACTGAGAACTCCCACTTCACAAAAGCCACTGATGAGCAATTAAGAAAGGTTTATTATGAATCCCCTCTGCATACAAAGCTACCACTGACCTTAGAGAACTTTTTGGCTTATATTGCACCAGGTCTCCAGATGGTGGTGATTTCCAATTGGTGCGGACGTGAGCCAGCTTCAAACATCAGCTCTAGAAGCAAAAAGCTCTATGAGTGTAATGATGCCCTTAAGACATCCAGCTGTATAGGTTTTTCCTTTAAAAACAATGAATCACATCCCTTTTCCCATCCTTCAAATAAGAAGAACAATACTTTTCCATATAATTGTGAGGCTGCATTCCCAACATGATCTAACAAAGTGTGATACCAACTCCTGCATGCTTCGAAAGGCTATTGCACAGAAAATGTGCCGCTGCTCTGCAGTAGACATTCCCTAGTGCAACATTTTTTCTTTCAGCCTTAATTGAATTTTGCAGCATTTGCTTGTACATGTTGTTGTCGTCCACAAACTCTTCCTTTCTCTCTCTTTTTTTTTTTAATTAGATGTGCCATTTACAATACACTTTCTACCAGGTCAAAGAATAGAAGAACAGAAATTCAACTTTACATAACAGCCGGCAATTCAAATTGTTAAATCAAGCCAAGAGTCAGTATAATGCAATGTTAATTTTCATAGGGTAGATAGAATATGAAATATTTTTATCTCTCTAGCCATTAACAGAGTACATTAGGTTTATGTTTTGAAATCAGATCATCACCAAGAGCTTTGTGTTTAAAACTATTTTATGAAGCCAAAAAAGGGAAAAATCCAATCCTTACTGAGGAGCTGAGAAATTGTCACCATGTTGAACACTCAGTTACTCCTGCCCTGAACTGGCAGCTTGGGCAGTATTCTTACTGGGAGAACTGGGAGAAGCTAAATCACATTAACCCACCTGCCATCTCATGCTTAGATGGCTGTGGACAAAACAGATATTTAAATTATAGTGCCTATTCAGTTAAACTCATTTCTCCCACTGCTGGCCAGGAGCTGTAAGATTTCAGGAGTCATCTCTCCTCTTCTGCTACTTGTAATTATACATTTTCTGAACTGCCACTCGCACTTCACTGTGCTCAAGAGGGAGAAAGGCTCTATCAGCTGGAGTTCTGGGTATACTCAAACTTTGTGTGAGCTCTCCAGTGGGTGTCCAGAGCTCATTCAGTGCTCAGTGCCAATACAAGAACCCAGCTTTATTCTCTTCCCCCTTCCAGCTGTGCTGCCACGCACAGTCTCACAGGTGTAGACATGATGGGAAATGTAAAGCACAGGGAAAAGAACACAAATCAGAACAGCCTCTGAGCTTGCAATGACGAGTTTCTGAAGTCACAGCGTCTGACACTATTTTGTCCTTTCCAAACAAACTATTGGCAAGAGCCTTGAAAACGATTCTTGAGCTACGAACAAATGGCACATACAACCAACCCTATGGCAATCTGCACACGTGTTCATTGCTAACTTTCAGTTATGTCATCTGCTATTCAGAAATTGGTCCTATTTTCTGGAAAACATCCTCAGATTCCTCCTCAACTATTCTGTCTCCATGGCTCATCAGTTAGCCTCTAATGAATGAGATGAAGGACTTCCACACTTTGTTTATCAAAAACCACATGACCCTTTCTTTGATCCTATTACAAGACAGCAACATTACTGGGATGAAGTGTCTTTGTTCAAAAATGCCCCTTCTGTGTGCTTCATAATGTGCACTTCTCCAACATTCATCAGAGTTACTGGCATCTCTCTTAATCAAAGTGAATAAAAACATCAGTATCTTGTTTTTCACAAAGTTTGCACTTTGCTGTCACCCACACTTCCTGACAAATAATGAGCTCCCCCCTACATCAAGTTCCCAGAACTTCTATCCTTTTTTCTTTAGCTTATATACAATGTAGGGCACACAAAAAAAGACAACCTGGTCTGTCAAGTGGCTGAGAAACATCTACTAAGCCTTATCCAAATATTCCTACATAATGAAACCTCTCCTGTACTCCAGTCAGTCCATGAGACTGAAGTTCAAGTCTTAAAGGCTCATTTTCAGTATCTCCTCAAGCAGTAGAAATTCCAGGAAGAGATTTCTTTTGAGAACGAGCAGCACCTATGTCCATGCTGCTGCTGAATTTCATTTACCTCTAGGAGAAATAACTGTCTTCCTTTCTGGGAACTACAAACAGCAGAATATATTGGTGCATTTTCTATTCCTCTTTTACATGAAGGCACTAAGACTCAAAAATATGAAGCTTGGACACAGATATAAAGGGTCATAAACTGACAAGTGTAAGCAAAGTCCAGAATAGCAGGGATTCAGTGACACCGGATCTGTTCAGTGAAACTGGACTGCACTGCTGGGACAGGCTGGGGGAACGGATTGAAGTGGATAAACTTAAAGAGAGGGAATCCATAATGAGCCTTGTGAGCTGTAAGATTAATAAAAAATGTGCTGGATGGAAATGTTGCTATGGTTCTCTTTTAGTCTATCACATCTGGTCCCCCAGTTGGGTACATTAATCTTTGTTGCCTCCTCCAGTTCTCTGACACAAAAATGATCCCATCTGATACACTTCTGTACATAAATACAGTCCAAGGGACCAGAGGCAATGGGCACACACTGAAAGGCAGGAGGTTCCCTCATTTTTCACTGTGGGTGTGACCGAGCACTGGCACAGGTTGGCCAGCCAGGTTGTGGACACTCCGTCCCTGGAGATGCTCAAAAGCCATTTGGACGTGTTCCTAGGCTGCTGCTGCTGTGAGTGACACAGCTGGAGCAGGAGGGTGGGATGAGACGACCCCCAGAGGGCCCTTCCAGCCTCAGCCATTCAGTGATTCTGTGTCACCAAAGGATTTCACTCCACACTTGCTGCTGCTGTGTCGGTGTTGTGTCACAAATGCCTTAAGCTCAACTTCTGTACATTCTCAGAAGTCACTGGTGAGATAATTGTCTGACTTGCTTGACTTCCTTGAGGACAAATTAGATTCTCCTCATATATGCTTTACCTTTTCTTACATTATTATCTTGCTCCTGTAGACCTTGTTCAACGAGGCAAAAAACCTGGGATTTTAATGACAATATTGCCATAGTTACTGCAGGACTGTGCCCTAGAAAATCATCAAACTTTTCTCTTCATTTTTTCTAATTGCCATTTTAGAGGCAAATTACCTGTGGTGCTTCCTGCAGTTTATTTATGCTTCAGAGTGCAGGAACACACAGCTTGCAGCTCTTTGGCTGCAAAGCCCTTCACCCTGCTGATAGCTGATGTGATTGAAACCCAAGGTCTGGTGTTCCTAACTCATATCTGAATTTATCATAGTGCTTTGTGAGCAGCCATCCAGTCTCTCTGCTCTCAGGTACGACTGGAGGGGCCTCTGCTGCTCCAACCTGACAGCTCTAGCCAACCTTGGCAGCCTCTGAGTTTTACAAGCTGCTTTGCTTTAAGTCTCTGATGCTGGGACCAGACTAAGTACAAAATATGTTACCATCAGATATACAAACAAATCTCTGAGGCACGGGAGATGTTCTTACAAAAATGTTCTGCTCTGCTTGGTTCAGTCTTCTTGGTCTGAAACTTTTAGACTATACCAGAATTAGAAAGAATTCAAAAGCTGGAAAAATAAATCTCTTTTCAGAGATACTTGCCGTCATTTTCAAAGAAAACTTAATTAGTTTTCTCTCCCTGTGACCAAAAAGCATGTCTTTTCTGTTGTCAGACCTGGGAGAATTATGAAACTTAAGCACAAGTACATGTCGTGATGCTAATGAAGCTCTGCCTTGGTTTCAATCCACTCTGTGCAGAAGCTATCAGACCAAATCCCACTCAGTAAAAATAACCCACACCCAAAAAACCAAAACCAGCCCCAAATCCTGTTTTCTCCTAACTTTGAAGAATTTAAGGAAAGAGTAAAAAATGAAGTGGTTTTCTACTCTCTCTTGACCTCTAAAACACATAAAAATAACTATGTAAATAAGATATAACTTGAAGCTGACCACTCTTTTCTTCTGGTTCATACTTAACTTACACTCAAGAAGAGCAGCCAGAAGAACAGTCCACTATAAAAAAAGGAAATTACTACTAAGTTCCATGGGGTTTTTTTGAGGAATACTTAAGAGAGTCTTTGTTTGTGTTCATGGAACTATATATCTCCTTAAAAATAATTTACTTCATGTCATTGTTTTTGGGGAATATCTGTGGAAACAGTACACATGGGAATGTAGCTGTGAAATAACTCCTGCTTCCTCTAAGCCAGTTGGAGATAATTAAGTGAAGAGATAGCTATTTCTATTGTTTTTATTTTTAATATAGAAAGAGGGATGTGTGCTTGATTTAAGATATGAAGCAGAGGACAGGTTTAACTCTGAATCAGAGATACACAACTCAGAGTTAAGGTCAGTATAGAAAGCTTTAGGAAATCCCATCTTTGTATGTTCACGTACTTTCATGCCATC
Organism: Aleadryas rufinucha; assembly: GCA_013397815.1. NCBI lineage: Eukaryota > Metazoa > Chordata > Aves > Passeriformes > Aleadryas > Aleadryas rufinucha. Next base: position 215,959 of record VZTH01017182.1, on the reverse strand, counting down.
CGTAGAATTCAAATAATTTCTTATATTCATATTGTAAATATGTGCGTGGTGATATCTCCTTTATTGCACAGACTTCTACCTATCCAGCTTGACAGAATGTTGGGGGGGGTTCCCTCTAAGTGCAAGTGGAGACGGTGTCTAAATTGCTCTGAATGGGTAAGGAGGGAAAAAGAGAGAGGAATAACGTCTGCAAACTTCATGGTGATGATAAGTGTGGAAGGTTGGTGATTTATGCAAATGGTCAGGGGTGCCTCTAAGCCAGGAACTCCTACTACAGGCTGCAAGTACAAGGCACAGGCACTCAGCAGGAAACAGAAGAACAGAACATGTGAGCACTGAAAATGAAGGTCTGTGTGGATGCCTTGTTTTGTCTCACCCCTACTAAATATGACAGCAAACCTTCTATAAGTAACAAGTTGATGAAATGCTTGTGTTTAAACTCAAAACAAGGTTGGAGTTAACAAAACATAGCGGGGTAGAAATGTTTGAACATTTTATCCTAATATTTATTGCCAAAATTACTGCCTGTAAGCCCTTGACATTGAACCTCTTCACTTTGTTAACTGCTTGACAAACACAGAACAAATCCGACCGTGTCTGCTGAAGAATGCAAATATCAGGGAACAGATAAATACAGACACACCAAGGGCAGGCAAAGAAACCTGTCTGAAGTCATTCTAATGCTTCCAAGCAGTGCAGGCAAAATTAAGGACAAAATAACTGAAGGGGATGATGAAACAGGAGGATCAGAGAAGCTGGAGGACTCTGGCCTAAGGAAGTTAAGGTGAAGATCAGTGGGCTTCTGAAGAGCAGTGAGAAGCTGAGCAGAATTTATGAATATGAAAGGGATCCCAGTAACGCCCTCCTTGCTCACTAAACCAGTCAGAAATTAAGATGCTCTGACATATACTGACATTTCTCTCCTTCCACTGCTCTCATTAAAATTGGTCCACAGTTACTTGTAGCTTTGCAATGTGTTGAAACAAAGAAGGGGAAAAAAGTACTTTTGAGAGCAGTTAATTTGGAATTAAATTAGTTTCTTCACAGATCAGAAGATATGTACATAGCAGAACCTCACCGATTTATATCAGCGTGGAAGAAAGAGCAAAGGACAGTGAGCTATCACTCCTCACAGAATTGCAAAGCTAAACCCCAATCAAAAGCAATCAAAGCAAAAGAAAAAAGAGTATGAAAACAATTCTGTTCTGAAGGATCTTTTTTAAAAATATTTTTTTTGAAGCAGGTAGAAATAAAACAGTTTGGTGTTCCAAAAAATAGTTTTCAACACAGAATTCATTCAAGGAAGCCGGCATTTTTCCACTGACTTCAGCAAGCATCTTTCAAACCTAGCAGGTACCACAGCCCACACCTGGAGTAAGTCAGCTGTGCCTTGGAGATGATGCAGAAGGTCAGATAAGTCACTGGACTAGACACAGGCTGTAACAGGCATCCTGATCCTGCCAGGCCCAGCCTGAGAGAAGAGAAAAGCACTCCAACCAAAACACATATCCATAGGTAGAGTTCAGAGGGGTTCACTTTCTAAACCAGAAGAAAATATGAGAGAGATGGAACGGGAAGAAAATTCATGCAGAAAAATATGGTCAAAGCTTGTTTAAAATCAAAGCCATCCTGTGAAGAAGGAAGAGAACTCCACACAACTTTTGGTTTGATACAGAAATAAAGGCAACAATAAAAACAAAGCCTACTTCTAAATTTAGGGATGGCATGGATGACATGGACACCAGTAGAAATTACAGGTTAGAGCACAGAAGGTTCATAGGACTTAAGACTCAAATAAAGACTCAAATCCATGATGACCAGAGGCAAATACCTACAGCTGTTAACAGAGAGGCAGAAGAGTTAGAACTACTTCATAAATATTCATAAAACTGAAAAAACAGGACAATGAACCTGTATCCTGTGAAAAGATGTGCTCTCCAGCCTATCAGTTACAAACAGGATGCTAAACCACAACCATGGGGGATACATACTTTTAGTCAGGAGATCTAGATTATTTCTACCCAGAATCCTAAAATTTTGGCTTGGCACATTTCACTGATTTATATTTTTTAATACATCTTGGAATAGCAGGGCACTGATAGAACATTTAGGTACCAAAGTCTTGGGCCAATATTTAAAACCTTCTGTATGGTACTCTCTGCAAATACAGTGAATTCATAAGGAAAGCACAGTTTGGGCAAAATCAAAGTGATTGTGATTCAGCGTGGGAGAAAAGGAGAGAGGTAAATGTATGCATCTGGCCTGACATATGTTTTGGCTCAGCTCTGTGAAAGGAAAAAGATACATCCTGTAAAGAAATGTCACAAAGAACAAGTGATAAATAATGAATAAAGATTCTGCTTTGTTTGTTTATAGAATATCAAGAGCATCCTGCTAGGTGCATTTTCAATTATCATTCATCCTGCGCAGCCCTACTGTGATTGCTTTAACCTTGATTTTAAGACAGCAGTAACAGTAATGTGCAAACATATTGGTACAGCCACGGCAGCAAGGCAAGAATGGTGAAAAGTGTATTTATAAAGCAGTAAAATCACATTAAAACCGCTATCCAATAAAAACTACATTGTAGCAGCATCTGGGAAAAGGGTATTCACAAACCAATAATATCCTATTAAAACTAATGTGCAATAAAAGCAGATCGCAGCAGAATTTCTAACAGTCTTCAGAGCAGGGCTCTGGAAATGGGTTTTTGACCTTTCCCAGTATTGCTGCCTTCAACTCAGCACTTGGGGCGCTGCTCAGGAAGCACCCAGGACACAGCTTGGGTTAAGTAATCAGCGTTTTTCTCCATTAATCAAACAAACTCACAAATGTGGTGAGTTAACCAATTATGCAGCAAGTGACCTTCTTAAAAAGTACACCTGAATCTAATCAAGCTACCCTGATGAATAAAAGAATGAAAAGATGTGTCTGCTTCAAAAGAAATGTTTTCAAATAGCAAATGGCTGGATTTTCACAAATGTAACGCTCCTGGCACCCAAACTGCAGTGAGAATAATTGCATTTGAGAATAACTAATGGGATGTTTTTAAATAACCACCTTTGCTGAATCTCCAATTTTTCCCTATGGAAGCTGAATTCTAAAATCCACCCGAGTTCATTGGAATTTTTGCATGTCCGTGAGCAAATGTCAAACCCCCCACTGCTCAGGTACTGTTACACTAAGGGAATCTGATACACAAAAGCAAGAAAAATTAAAAGTAAACACTGCAAAGTAAAATTAATGTTTGTCAGGGCTGTGGCGGCTTAAATTCGGAGGCTACTCTGCAACTGTAAACAAACCTTCCTCCAGGTAAGCTGCAAACCAGCACACACAAAGCCATCAGGGTACAACAAAGCTCCAGAAATGTGCTCAGGAGACAAAAACAGCAAGAAAAGAGAAATGTTGTGGTGCAGGTATGATTCTGTGGAGACATAGTGGAAGATGCTGGGAGACCAAGAGAGTACCAGATGAATTATTCCATTAGGGACAGCATTCCACTGTCATCCACCTCTCCTGTGTCTCCAGGGAGAGACTGGGGGTGCTGATGGGGCAGGGGACAGACATGGGGCTCAGAACCATCCCCGCTGACTGACACCACCACGGGAGCAGGGTCTGACCATGTGTTCCTGCCCCTGAGGGGACCAGGACAGGGCTCTTCACCTCCTGCATCCCACAGAAACAAACGTCCTGTGCTCTGCAGAACAAGGGGATGTTTTTCTGCAAGGCTCCCAGAATCCCAGGTAACAAATGCATTTCCCTCTTCACCTAAAAAGACCTTTGCCAGATTTCTTAGACTTGAGCAAATCTCACCACTGCTGTTGCAGATGCATCACACTCCTCGTTCTACTGGAACTAGTAACTACAGGGGACTATTTACCCTCACTTAATGTCTTAGCCCAAACCAAACCCTGGAAGTCCACACATACTCAGTATGCCATTATAAGATGCCTCACTGAATTCTTTACCAGCACCTCATCTCATGTACATCACACACATGAATGTGCTGGCCTCATGTTTTAAACATCTGAAAAAGCCAATTAGGCTTGTCACTGATCCTGTTGTTTCTTTCTTTTACGTTAAGGCTTCTTTATAGCTGAGATCCCTATATGGGATACGTCTCCAACAAAAGTAACATAAAAACAAGGAGCTGAATTTTATTCCTCTTGTATAATGAGCTTCCAGTATGGCACTGACAAAGACTCTGTTCTCATGTAAAGTAAGCAGGAGGGATTAAAAGAGCAAGGGCTGTATTTTACATTCACTTATCAGCCGTGGCTCAGCTCTTCCATGAACTGTATTATCTCATTAAAAACCCACTGATGGCCATGTTGCTCAGTCAGGATATCCAGGGAGCTGCTGTTCTCTTCTGTGAGTGACAGGCATCACGAGGAATGTGGTGGGCTGAGTGACACAAGTGGCTGGGAAGCATAAATCCATAACAGCACAGCACAATGGAAAAATATTCTTCCGGTGTGATTCCATTTATTTTGGCAGAGATTTAGATCAAAGTTCTTGGGACCAAAGTTTGGTTTGGTTTCATTTTTTTCCCCCCAGTGTAAAACAAACAAAAAAAGCATAAACTGGAGATGCAGACAGGTCTTTTTTCACTGCAGGATAAGAACTGAGCACAAGTTAGAGATAAGGACACCCAGCTCTCTGAAGTCTGAGCACTGACCTTGAACTTCCTGAGGACTCCCATCTCTGCCAAGCTTAGCACAACAGGCTCCCTGGAATAATTTGGGCTGTGGCAGCCCCAGGTACAGAAACAAAAAAGAATTAACTGTTTACATATTCATTTATTCTGCACTTTGTAAACTTAAGAAACCACACGCCATAGATGAAATTTAAATTGCTTTCTACTTCAGCAAAAAGAAAGAGACTGCTGATGTCTAAGCAAACCTTTTGCTGAGGAAAATAAATCCATTTTGGGTGTTTGGGAGTGGCAGTTTTTATTTGAGCAGGTTGCTGATGTCTGCTTTGGCCTGGGTGTGAAGGTGCTTCCCACTGAAGCCACAGGTGACCGCTCCATGAATGAGCCTTCGATGCATCACCCCAGAATCCAACATTAAGGACACACCCAAGTGCCCCCTGAACTAAAGCATTTGGACAGCCTTTGGCCCAGCACACAGCTCCCAGTTACAGGAAGGGTTGCAGATAAAGAGCTGGGATGACATTTGAGTGGTTCTTTAACTCCATTTGTGACCTGATTTTTTTTTCCACCAGGGAGTTTATTGGTATGAAAGGATGGATCTGGCATTTGCACACTCAGCCCTTTCTACTGGATCGGTGCACGTCTGCCTCTGTGTTACAGGAGAATACTGGTGATTGCAATTCTTTACTATTGAGATCATTTCTAGTTTCTAACAGGAGGAGTTTTTTACTACCAAATGTGAAGTGGGGAGGAAGGAGGAAGTTTTCCATCAGAAAACAAAGAGAAATGATTGCTCTCCTCCCAGACTCAAGTACTAACTGGATGCATTTAAAGTTCAGGCCTCTGCTTTTCTTAATTATTCCCCTTCTCATAGGAAAATCACAATGACTTGATTGAAAATAATAATTAGGAAAGTTGCTGTTGTGTTTCACATCACGAGAAATTAATCTCTATTTTCCTCACCCAGCAGGAGTGAAACTCAGGGCTGCAGAAAGCCAGAGAAAAGATTTGCAGGCACCAGAGAAAGCCAAACCTGCCACTGCCATAAGTCAGCTGCAACACCTCAACCCTGAGCCAGTTCTCGGGCCAGGGAGTGACTGTATTTGGAACACAACATATCCTACAATTCCCTCTTTCTATATCCATATCATACTGTTGCTGCTGTCTAATTCTTTGACCAGCTGCACCTCAGGGCCTCTTTAATCACTACCATTTCCAATTTTCTCTCGCTCATTGAGCCTGTGTGCTCAGGAATAATTTCCCCAGGGGAGATCTCTCTGCATTTTTTTTTTTCAGGTTGATTCTCATTTTGCATTTCCAGTGCATATACTTTTCTCACTAGGCACTATTTTGTTCTTTTATGTCTCTATTCCTGTAGTGTTTATAGTACCTGTCACCTCAGTACCACCTACAAATTTTATTAATGTTCTTTTTCCCCTTCTCCAAAATGCAGCTTTTTTCAGTATTTATGATGAACCATCTTTCCCTACCCATCCTTGCCCACAGAATAACAAGATCTCTTAAAACAATGACTTAAAGAAGCCATTTTGTTTAATTGGAAAAATATCTCATTTATTTCCTTTGCAGAGTCGTTTAAGCTTGTCTGGTTCATAAATTTGAAAAGTTTACAACTGAAAAATAGCACTCTAATTCAATACTGTGATGTCTGGAAAACAGGAACGGGCCCACACTTGTACCTGGTGGATAAAACACGCTCATTTTTCCCTAGCAAGGCTCAGACATCCATGTCAATGGCAATGTAAAGCCTGAATTTGACTACTTTTCCCTAACCATGGATATTAAACAGGCCACATCATAACTTTGGATTTTCTACCTAGCTGACCTTAGCATCCTACTGCTATAATCCCATTCTTGACAGTGCCTGACCCATATCTATGGTTTTCCATTAGGAGATGATTAGAAGCAATGCTTTTCCTACACTCCTCCTGAAAATGTTCATATTGAACAACAGCACAGAATAATCATTAAAATCTAAGCTAGGAGAATCCAGAGGCTTTATTTTTCTCTTGACTGTAGAAGAAATTGCTAAGGTTTGGCAAGCTGCTCCTTATGTAAATGTTTTCTTTTCTCATCACCAATACAATGTCACAGTTATTTAAGGGCTTGCTACGATGCCACGAAAAAAGCATATTTTGGTTGCACTTCAGAGACTGACAAGGATTACTTTTAAATTGGTAAACAATGCAGTAGAGTGGCTGCAAAGTAAAGACCCAGAAAGAAGGAAGATAAAAATCAGGTCTTTAGAGAGGTCCAGCTGGGACTATAGGGAGATGCCCTGAAATTTTTCCCTCCAGTGACTTCAAAACAGACAGAACTATCCAGAAGAAAATCGCTTTTTCAACATCCCTGCAGCATCAGGGAGCTGGTTGCTGCAGAAAGGACAGTGGAAACCTGAGAAATATGGAAAGTATCAAAACAAAAAGAGCTTTTAGGGAGGTGCTGCAGAAAGGTGGCCTTGCAATGTAATATTGCCTCTCTGTTACAGGTTTTAAAAATTAACGGGGCAAGTTACAGCCTACCAGACACTCTGTAGGTAGACAGCACCCCACGGTATCCCGTAACCATGAGCTGATTCCAAGGAATAAATGTGCTGATAAATGCTACTCTAGAGCACAGAGACCCCTGTGGAAGCCAAACTACATGAGAATTACAGTAATTAAGCCTTGTAGCCATAAGGGGGCTAAGGGGGAGTATTTTTGTGAGGTCACTGCACATAAATATAGAGAATAGATAAGAAATGTTGTGCAGCTGTGGAAAGAACATTCCTACACTGTCAGCTGTAGTTTTCTACAGAGGTGATGCAGTTGAGAAGCACCAGCCTTGTGTGGAAGCCAGCTAAGTGCTTTTCCATGTGCTTCCCAGATAAAAGGTGACCAAGAAAGCAATGAGACTTGCAGAACTAACTGATCTCCTGTAACAAAATTCTGCCTGATAGAGACACGGACAACAAACCATCTCTGGGTCTCCAGCAAACATCATTAGTTAGGTGTAGGAGCTGCTGCCAGCAACATCACAAAGTTCCCAGAGGGAAAAGCCCTTCAGTTGTGTCATGGGCCATGACAACCAAAGGAGTTAAGGGCACCTCACCTCCCTGGACATGACTGCGAACTTGGCACATCCTCAAAACAAAACTTCATTTCTATCCTTCTTTGGCCAGATTTTTTTCAAAAGGCTTTTGCTAGCTGTAAAGCAAAAACAGGTTCTATTGGAATAGAAGTTTAAAGCAGAAGGAATCTTGTGTACAGCCAGGAAACACAGCAGTGCTTCACAAACCCAACCAAACCCTGCACAGGTACAACAAGCAGTGCCTATCAGCCCAGAGAGGTCCTGGAAGTGCAGATGAGCTCCAAGCGCCTTTCCACTGGCTCTGCTCTCACAGCAGAGTCTCACCATCTGTCTTCCCATGACAGGTGGGAATATATGAAGTCAGCTTGCAAACTTCTGATGAAATTAATGGGCTGTTTTATTCTGCTTCACGTGACCCAGAGTAATGTGTCTCCATGCACTGAATTACAAGTATGACCATAAAAGTTACAGAGGATATTACATTGTCTGAAACTTCTTTATTGCAACAGATCTACTGGTTTACAACCATGGCTTTATACTCACTATTATTCACTTCTCCTGTCCTATGCAACTTTATTCTCCTGGAATAACAAGGACTCTTAATCTTTCTATGGATAGAGTTAAATGAGGAATCTCTTATCCCACGAAGGTAAGCTGGAACCCAATTATCCACTACTTGCTGCTGTGAGTGGGTAACAGGGTAACACCAGAGCTCTCTGGAATGTTCAGATAACACTTAAACAGGATTTTCCACAGGCAAAGCAGTGTGAAGAGAAGCAATCCTGTTACCGCCTCTGTAAGCAGAGGAAGTATCACTACTCCAGCTTTACTAAATGAAAAACTGAGGCTGAGAGAGCAAACCTTTGAAAAAATCAGATGCCTAAAATTCAGGATTAAATTCAGAATGAGGTGCCCAACAGTCACCTGATGATCACATTTCAGCATTTTCTAAACCAGGCTGCTTGTTTAGGTATCTGATGGTTTCTGTTTGGATTTTGTCACTTAGTTTGATGGCCTGGATGCCGGTTTTCCATTAAAACTGAATTACCTCCTTGAACAAATAGTCACATTTCCAAACTCAAAATTGGTTTTCAGCCATTTAGACAAATGCTTATATATCGTGTTTGCCAATTGTGTGCACATTGGGCTTAGTAAAGTCATTCATTACACACCATGAAGAACAGAAGCAGAAGGATGCAAACACAGAAGACAGAATCTGTAACCCTCAAGTAAAACCTCACTGCAGTGCTAGTCCATATTTACACCAAATACTGGACCTCACAGAATGTCTTCAAAATATTCCTGTCCCACCTTAAACACCTGTACAAATTTATCTAAGTTTACTAAAAATGTAACTGTATTTGTGCATTTATTTCCCTGTTCGTGGCCTCTTCCACAGGCATAAACCTCAAAGGGGTTATGCGTTGTAGCTCCACTAATTTCAGTAGTGCTGCTGATTTGTGCCTCCCTAAGAATAATCAAAATATTCCTTAAGAAGTTTCCTCGGTGTTAAATGTATTAAGCTTGGATTAAGCTATTGGTTTATATTTCAACAATAAATTCATTTCAGTTTAAACTTCAGAGACAAATTAGAACTAATTTTGTTTTATGAAAGGAAAAGCTCTAACACCTTTTCAAATCCAGACTTAATTTGCTTTTGATATATTAAACACAGATTTTGTTCACATTTTAATTTGGACTGTGCTAACTTAATGAAATTGCATTAGAGGCAATGGGGAAAATGTTCTTCTGAGTGTGAATTATTGTAATGGTATTTGCTTTTATTTGCTAAAAATGAAAGAAAGAGGGAAAGAATCAATCACAAAACCCTACCCTGTTTTATGGATACCCTGACAATTCAGTAGCCCATGAAATCTTTTGGAAATCAAGAGAGAAGTGTCTTGACCAAGAAGACACCACTGATTTCCCTCTGATTTGGAGAACTTTGGTTTCTGCACTTGAATTCTGCCCCCGCACTCCTAATGCACATTTACATTTCTGAGAACAAATCTCTGAGCACTGAAGTGAGTTTCTCATGAAAATTATGGCTTTAAAAGGAAAATATGTTATCTCATGTTTTCTGGCAAATGGGGTCTCCAGCCCACCCACCCCCTCTCCTTTCTCTAGCCATAATCCTTTGGACCATATTTCCCTCTTCCCACATGTTCTGCGCTGAAACTGGTGACGCTGTTCCTGATTCACTGCCATGGAAACCTAAAATGTTTTGCTTTTTCAATCTCCTTTCTGTCATGGCCCCTAGCTAAGACTAAGTGGTCTGCAGGATGCTAATCACCTGGAATATGGTCCTGCTATTGACAATAACTACATGTTTAAAAAAATCATTTTAGATTCGTTACCTGCTTTTTAGGAGTATAGTGGTATGTGTGATGTTTATCCTGGAAAAAGATTCCAGTGAGGTTGTTGTCCTGAATTATGCCCTACAAGAAAGGAGTACATCAACATCAGATGATGCAGGTGGAGCACAGAATCCATTGCTGGACCTTTGACTGGTGCAGTTGGCCCACAGCCAGAGTCTCAAGTGGGCAAGATGCTTGGCTGGAGGTGCTCAGAGGGAAAAGAAAAGGTGCTGACAGCGAGGCTGGCTTCAAATGACTGTACAGGGTAGCATTCACCTCAGGAACACTCATCCCTGCGCTGTGGAAGTGACGCCACACAACTCATCTAGGAATCTAAATTTGTTTGATATGTGGAGAGTGATGGGACAAGGATATAATTTTCCATCTAGTTCAGACAAGGCAACTGGGTCAATGACATTTTCCCCCATCTGTCGCTCCCTGCCTTACCTCCGGTAGGCCCTCTGCCAAATTTGCCCCGGGTTACAATCTGTGCAATCAACCTGGAAATCAAGATGGGACTGCTGGCTGCAAATAATCCCAACAGGATGAGGAAGACTGGATAAATGTTGTTGAGGAGTGGCAGGCACTGCACAGCATGGAGCTTGGCAGGATGGTGCAAGAGCTGCTGGTTAGACAGCCCGTGCCCTGCCTTTGGACTGGGAATGAGTGCCCAGGAACTCCCTGAGTAATTACCTGGCTCATTATCTGCCAGGTATGGCTCTTCCTTCACGCTGCTGCACAGCGTTAGCTGAGGCTGGCAACACGAATGCTAATTGGGGCTAATACTTCATGTGAGCTGCAGAAAACACCAACTTGAGATAACCTGGATCTCATCCCCCTGCTCTCTGAGCCTGGCAGTTAGGAAGCAGCAGTCACTCACCTGTAGGCCATTAAATGTAACACAAGACTGCCTTCTCCAAGTACCTGAACAATTACTTCTATCAATCAAAAATTCTAAAGTTATTTCCTTGAGGTAAATAAAGCCACTAGAAGGAAAACTTTTAGAAGTGATAGAGATAATAACTGGGCTGAACTCTGATGACTAACGTGGCAGAGAGGGAGGGGGTTTTGCTTATGTGTGGAACACTGTAACAGCTGTAATTGCTAATGTCCTGTTGTCCTAACATAAAAGGCCATGGATTTTACAGAGACAGCAAAGCACAAGACAAAATGCACAGAAATAAAACAAATGGTCTATGAGAATCATCTGTTGTCTGTGAGTAAATGGCTGGCAGCAATTCCGTTTGCTTACAATCTTGACAAGCATCTCCCCCTCTGACAGAACAACTAACGTGCCTTAGCAGGAGCTGCAGAAGTAGCCCAAAGTGATTAAATCTCACTCTTTCTTGCAGGAAATTGCCTGTGAGTCTTGTCTCACAGCTACATTATGTCTCATTATAAGTTCTGTCTTCTATATAGATTGGACTTCAGTTTAAGAGTCCCACGGAGCATCTGCTGTTTAAGGTTCCTACCAATATGTTGCAGATACAGGAATATATTATATATACATTACTGGAAATCTGAGCAGCTTTAATCACGTCTCAGGAACAGCAGCTCAGTAAATGGAAATGTCTTTGTTTTTATTTGCAGGTTTTCTTAACTGGAACAAAAAATGCTGAGAGCTTCTTTTCGTCACTTTGCTTCTTGAAGGTGCAGGCATTTTCTTAACTCAGTCAAGGTAAACACCTCCAACCTAAGACAGCTGAAGAAATCCCCATTTTTAAAAGACAATATTAAAAATAGAAGGGGATTCCAGTTAAAAATGTCTAGTTAGTGTGCATCAAGTTTTCTGAGGTGACACAGGAGTCCATAACTCCTCAAACAAATGGCAGCTCTTACACAGGCTGAAATAACGAACTTCTCTCAATTCTGAGAATGTGTAAAATTTAAAAAAAAAATAAAATCCATTTTTTTCAATGAAGCATACCCCAAAATTCTAAAAGTAGTATACAGACAACTTTAGTAGAAACCACTTGGAAAAATATTTTTACATTTTTCCATATTTTACCACAGCTTTTTTTGCCTTTGTTAATTCTTAACCTTCCAATCACAAGCTGTCTAAGCTGCCTTGTAGTGCTGGGCTGAAAAAGAGATCCCACCCTTCCGAAAGCCTTCTAGACAGATTGGGAACCTGATTCTGGACCAGACTGTATGGGATGGGTCTTGTAGAGGGGGAAGGATTCCTGTCAGACAGGACATTAGCTCATCACCTCCAACAGCCACCACAAAGTACTGAAGCTGGAAGAATGCTGCTGCTAGCCCAGAAGGGATTTGGGAATTCAGGCTGCTCCTTAAGAGTACTTGGCAGAGCCACTTCTGCCTTGTGGTGTCAGCAACTATTAAGAGGGAAACCTGTCTCCAAGGAGCCCAAACCTGTCGTTGTGCCACAGGCACGTTGTAAAGGAGCTGCAACAGCCCTGAAATGGCCTTTAATGTGGCAATGGCACATCTTCTCTATCACATAAAGTGCAGGGACTTGAAGTCCCCCCATTAGCACTGTGCATTCCTGAACAGGCACCACACCTAAATGAGGCTGTACCTGCTGGGGAGCTCTGCTCTGTACCTGCTGTGATGCTCTTCTCCTAAAATACATCGCTTGGGAATTGTGAGGAATTACTGTAAATGGATACTACAGAAATGAGGGTTTAGAGCAGACTCCTATAAGAGTAATAAGAACTTCTGCCTCAGATAGTGAAAGATTTAGTAATCAGATCTGTACTTGATTATTGCAGTACATTATTAAATGTAACCATTCGTTGCTGTTGTCTGTTATCTAGACTTTGTAGTGCTTTGGACAGTAGAAAGAAGATACATAAAGTCTTCTCCTTCCCTTAGGAGACATGAACTCTTAAGGAAGTCTTAAGGCTCCCTAAGGAAGCCATCTGTAGAAAATGTTGCATGTTTTGGGGAACAGTGACCACTGCAACCATTCCTTTCAGCAACATGTATTCACCCTTGAAAAACAGTTTATCCAAAATGATTGTACTCACTCAGGTGAAACATGCTACAGGTGCTAAGAGGGATGAACATGCCTGGATTTCACTTACTCACAGAAAACTCCTTTAACTCCATATTTTGCCTTGATCATAATCAAGTAATCAAAAGGAAGAAATCAAAAGGATGCCCAGAAACCAGAGAGGAGAGGGCGGCGTGGTGCAAAACCTATTCTTTCTGCTGCCTGCACGCAGAAGGTGCTGAAAGCCATTACTGTACCTGCCTGGCACAGCCATTCCTACACAACTTTTGGGCAAGGATGATTTGAATTACAGCAGCTCCTACAGATCCCACATGAAAACTTTATTCCAAGTCCTAGACAAGCATGGGAGAAATACCCCTGCCCCAGAGGACTGAGAGAAGAATGGGAAGAGATCAATGACAAGGCAGCAAGATGTTGTGTCCTACCTGAGTGTAGCACAAGGTAAACAGGAAAACCTCAGCTGAAACCTCCCATTCCCTTACCAGCCTTACCACAGCTCCATGCCCAGGAGCAATTCCTAGTGCACTCCATGGAATATTCAGCATTCACTACTCTATCACACATTTCAGCAGACAAACAACAGATAGCCCCCAGTACTCCATCAAGAGTCCCTGCTACTCCTCATACAAGCCAGCTCTTGGGCAATTCTGGTCCCAATTCTCCCCCAAGGCCCGGCCAAGGAGGGAATAATTCTTAAACAAAGTAAAGTGGAACACAAAACCCGGAAAAAGAGAAGAGGGAAAGAAAATAAAGCACTTTTTGGAACTTCTCAAAGCTAGTCCTTGTCTGAGCAATAAAACCAGTGAAATAAACAGCACTTGGTGACAGACCTGTGTGACATCCCTGCCCATTTCCATTTCAATGGGACAGACTGACACCCTCATCCCCGGTACCTCTGACAGAGCACGGCTGTACTGCCAAGGGAAAGCTGGTGCTGCTTTGGCACAGACATGGTGTAGGTGGACAAGAATAACCACCCTCCTGTTCTGCTGTCAATAAACCCTTCCTAAAGAGCCACAGAAGAACAGTGTGCAGCACCAACAGAGACATATTTAACATTTATTGACTGGGCTGCACAAAGCCGTGCTCGCACGCTCCGTGGTACCTTACGTGGAGGAACTCTGGCATCACCTTAGCTACCCCCTACAGCTTCAGCATCCCAAAACATGTCTGTAGGATTCCTGCCCCCCCTTCATTTGTCTCTCTGCTATTTTCTGTCAAAGCACCAAAATCAATAGTGGCACACTGATAGAACCCAAATTGGTTGGAAGATCCAGTACATGGTATCCAGTCAGTCAAGTGTGATGGATTTAATTCATGCAGCATTTATTACTCCCAAGCTTTGCTTGTCAACAGGGGAAAAAAAGGATAGATCTGAAAAGCAATCAGGCAGTTTTCAAAAAGACAAATCTTGCAGTAGCTCCACTTGCTCCCCTACCCCCATTAGTTTAGATTTTTTTTCTTCACTTTCATTTCTGTACGTTTCATCTCTCTAACACTGGCATCGTAACAAAGGGCAGCTGTTGCCAAATGAAGTCTGTAACATTTTCTGGCAATTTCTCTAGCACATGCACAAAGGTTTTAACTAGAGCATGATGACACCACTCTCTGATGGGCAAATTGTGAATCCAGTGTGATGAAGCACATTTAAAATACCGAGGATCCTACACAGACCCTATTAGAGAGTTTTGGGCTACGTTTTCAGGTGGCTTCCCTTTCTCACACAGACTGGTATTTAGCTTTGTATTTTCACAGTTAGGTAACAGCCTAATTTTGCAGGAAGAGCTCTGCATCTCAACAGAAAGCTTTTCATATGAGCAGTAAGGGCACTGTGAATCTTAAAGTTTGAATGGGACTCCGGGGGAAACTTGAGAAGTCCATGGAAACCTTTAAATATTACTAACCACAAAGAAACCCTAGCATTTTAGCAAGTTTTGGAGGCAGGCATCAGGTGAGGGCTGAAACAATTTTAAGAAATTGTTCTGTTTTGACTCTTCCTAAATATGTGCTTATGTCCAGTGATGGAAAGGGAATGCCAAAGTGTGTGGAGCCCTGAAGCAGGCCAATTCCTATTTCTTCTGATCAGCATGTTGGTATGGCTTAGCCTGCTCCCCTTTTCCTGGAACCTGGCTTTCTAGAAGCTCATCTTCAGCCATGAACAAAGAACTCCTTGTGTGCTGCCCAACACACAACGGTACAAGAACACTGGGAAGTTGATGCTCCTGACTCAAGCACCAGTCCTAGGAGCCAGCTGAGTTGGAGATTGCCCTGGCTGGGCACCTCAGGTGAGGATCATTTCACCATTCCTTAACCCCTGTGCTTACTGCCTGCTCAGGAATCCCATTCTGCAGAGCCTCAATATGAAGAGAGGCTTCCAGTGCCAGTACAGTGCGACTGGCAGCCACTGGAAACAGTGGCTTTCTAACACCCCTGAAAAGGTGATTTGTTGGTGCAGCTTCTGATTTGAAGCCGATTTTAGCAGTTCTTTTCCCCACGTTCTCTAAGGTAAGTGGCATTGCACAGTAAAGGTTTAAGATGAATCCCATGCACCAGACACACACCTTCACTGAGGTTTCAGGCAAAGTCCCCGGTTTTCATATTATTTCACCACCCAAGTTGTTCAAGTGTTGGATGAGGGTATTAATTCCTGGTTTGGTCTGGTGCTAACAACAGGTTAACAAGCCTCATCTTGGAAATATTAATCTGTGTTCATATGTCAGCTTTAGGTTTCCATCTGGTGATCCCATTCCCTGCTCCACACTCGCCCATGGCTGAAGGCCAAGGCTGCAAAACTAACGTATGGCTACACCTGCATTGCCATCTGCTCCACAGCAAAGCCCTTCCAAAATCACAGGGGTAGGGCAAGGAAGACAAAGAGAAAAACAACACTTTCTTACTGAAAATGAGAAGTGCATACCTGAATTTATATCATGACCATCAGTATTTATCATATATGCACCTAAGAAATATACCTTCATTTACTGACAAGGCAAAAGGAGGTTTCTGACTTCAAGATCTTAAAGTTTATGGGCACAATCACTCTTCTGCTTTGTGTGTCGCCCTTCTAAGGGCTGCAATCTCTCCATGACAAGGCTGATGGCCCAGCAAAATGCCCTTCACATGGATTTCACTACCATGGCACATGTGAGTGACAGAGTTTGATTTTAATTTATGTGTAAAGACACAAGAAGGCTTGGGCAAAACATGTCTTTGTATTTTCTTTGGGTTTATATTTTGATATATGTTACTTCAGAGGAAGATTATACCTGAATGAAAATGAAATTAAGACATTATTGAGTGAGTCACGAAAAGAGATTTTTTGAAATGGACAGGAATTAAAAGGCAAGACTATTTGTATTGCACTGGGGGATTATGATTACTTTAGATTTAGATGGCAAATAAAATACCAGAATCAATCATTCACTTATCCTACTAAGCAAGATAAATTAATTACTTTTTTTTTCAGAAAGAAAATATTAGTAAATAGGTAAAGACCTAGTCCCAAACCTCTGGCATACCCAGAATATCTACTCTGAGAGACATTTCAGAGATGTCAAGGAAAGGGTTGCTATAATTTTACATACAAGTTTTTAAATTACTATGGTGATGCATGCTTGCAGAAAATCTTAAAATCAAGTTTTCCCAACAAGTTAGTGGAGGTTTCTGAGTTGTTTCTAACATGACTCCGAGGCTTGTTTAAGAGTGGAGGTTCCATGAATCAGGGTCATGAACAATTTCTGATTGTAAATGAAGGTAGACAGGTTACTGCTGTAATTAAGCCAGACTTCTCATCAGCTGTTTGAAACTCTGGATCTTCATGGAAACTCAGGCTCAAGGGCCCCAGTCCTTCCCACTGTTCCAAGACAGAAAGGTTTTATTTAGCACTTTTTTCCAGCCAATTACACCCACAACATTGCTGTGCCAAATCAAGTAACTGGTTACATCAGTGCTCCCACCTCACAGACTTCAGCAAATGAAAACGTTCATGCTCTTCAATGAACACCACTGATACCATCTCCTCATCTTCTTAATGATTTGTTGTAGGCACCAAACTTCCACACCTTCCTCCCTCTTGCACAGGAAGCTTCCTGAAGCATTTGTTTCAAGGGCTGGATGGTCTGGAGGTAACAGAGCTTGAGACTGGATGTGATGGGAATCACCTCAGGCTGTACAGAGAAGACTCAAGGCTGTCCCAGCCTCTGAACAGGGATTTGTGTTTGTACCACAACCATCCAAACCCCATGACTGTGCACCTCTCCACCACCCAGCAGCATTGCTACATGCACCAAGAACACAGAAATGATTCACAGGAATGGGTATGAAATAATAAAATTCAAAATCCCTGGGGGAACTTCAGTTTGCACTAAGAATAGGCACCCTGAAAATCTGCATCCTGTTAGTTCTATTAATAACCCAGTGTTCCAGTCAGTATTGACCTATTAATTATGTGTCAATAATTCATATGGAAACATGCTCAGCTCCTTAAATGCCAGGTGAGATCGATGGAAGGTAGATCAGAAATGGGTTTCAAAACCACCAACACTAATTTACCACATTAGCCACAGGGAGAAAAAGAACTCTCAGGCCAAAACCAGGACACAAATCTGAACATTTGCTAGTGCTTCAACTTCATCTTTGCTCTGCAGAACAAACTTAGGACCAAACGGAGGTTCCGGGCACCCAGCTGATGACAGCATGAGTCGGTCCTTACAAAAATTCCCTTTTCTTTTTGCAACGTTTGCCTCGTTTCTGCCAAAGGCTGTACCTGCACTCTGGCCCTACAGAGGAGCCCGAAGCCAGACATGATGAAACAACAGCTCCAAAGGAGGTGTGACTGCCTGCCCACTGCCGGGTTGCTCACTTCAGAGCCTGGATGAGTTCATTTACATGCTAACGCTATTAACGAGCAAGCAAAACACAAACGGAGTCGGTTTTTTTAAGGCAGCTGCGCTTGTTTGGGGATTTTGACAGTGAAGACACACAAGGCAAAACAAAACCCAGCATACAAAATAAAACCAACCCAGATGTCCTGTGCCGGCTTAGAGGAATTAAGGAAAGGGGAAAAAAAAAAAAAAAAAAGAACAGAAAAGAAAAAAGTGTTTTCTAAACTGCTGCTTCGGAGCTTTTATCTCGATTTAACGGATACATTAATTCAATTGACGTGCAGTTTAACCAGCCGACAACACATGAATACCTTCCACAAATGGTAGGATTTGCCTTTTTTCCCCCTGCAGAGACATTACCACAGATGTGAGCTTTTTCCTTCTGCTCTTTTCCTTCCCCCATCCCTCTCTTTGTAATATTTTAGCAAATAATGAAATGTACCACATGTCTCCCACACGCAGGCACAGTAACGCTGAAATGAGCTGCTCCTGGCTCTATGCTGCAGTTTCTTCCTTAACTGCCTCAGTCTTGTAGTGCAATTTTATTGGCTTTTTAAATTTTTGATGGACAAATATTGATATGCTAATGACTTTCACAAACCAGTACCCAAGAACATATTCTCTGACTTAAAAGAAACAAAAAAACCAAACCCAAACAGATTTCTTTACCTGGGATTGGCATGATGTCCAAGGACAGGCATAAAAAGAAGCAAAACTGGGTGTTGGGAAAACAGGGACATGGTTAGAGAAATTCTTATAAAAGCAGGAAAAAAGGAGAGAGAATAATGGAATGAATGCAAAAATAAGGCAAAAGAAAGGAAAAAAACCAGTACTGGAAGGGAAATCTGACATTTAAACCTCGGCTCCTGGCTGGTGCCCATGGCAACTCCTCTGACAAGTTGGTAAAAACTATTCTCTCCTTTGACTGCTTTCAAGGATAATCCTTGCTTCTCTTTCCTGGGAACCATGACAGATTTTCTCTCTTTGGGGACGGTGCAGGCGTTCCTTTTATAATGGCTCTAATAAATAATGGAGTGTTAATGTCTTTTAGGACGACTAGCTGTGAAGTTTGGTCTGTTTAGGACACATTTTCACACTTGTGTCCAAGTGAGGCATTATGTGGCAAGGACTCCAGGTACCTTCAAATGCTTTTTATCACACGTTTGTGCTGTTTTAAAAATTCTAACTGGAACCCAGTATTAAAAAAAAAAAAAAAAAAAACAATTTAGGAAAAACGACTTGAATTTCCCCATTCGACCCCGC